>JANHMN010000013.1:273798-291517 GCA_030674055.1 Rhabdomys pumilio | reverse complement strand
TTGGTTTGGTTTGGTTTGGTTTGGTTTGGTTTGGTTTGGTTTGGTTTTGTAAATCAGTATCATGGTGCAGCAATTACACTGTCATCTTTTACTAACCCAGCAACCCTGGAGAAGGGGCTTGTTATGTTACAAATAATTCCTCTGTTGGTGGCCTGAATGTATAATTCATCAGACTTCCAATAATCACCATGTTTTACAAAATGAAATTATAGGCTATTATAACTGGCCTTCATCTAACCAATTATTAAATACTTAATTCTCTATTTTGTCTTAATTTTGGAGTGCCATATTAACAGTATTGATACTCTAAGACTATCTTTTTAAAATTATAAACAAAATCTCTAGTAGTCCTATTAATGTTAAAATAACACAGACTCCATTCATATATCTTTCGTTTCTTGAAAATTACTACCATTATATTTTATATATAAGGGTCACAAATAACACAGTCATGTAAAAGGGATGCACAAATTATCTTCAGTCAATAAGATAGATGCTAGTAATTGATTTATTCATATATCTTAATAATTTCTGCACAAATAAAAAATCAATTATGTCAGCATGAACATAAAAGAAGAAAAAGTGGAAGATATGGAAAGAAAATGTCAGATTCCTTTTCATCTTGACTTGGCTATAATATGTATTCCTTCTCCCTAAGTATTGTGACAATCGTCATATGCCAGCATTTCCAACCTCGAATACTTTTTAACTCAACAAACCAGTTTTGTAAATACCATCCCAAGTTCTTGCTTGAGAGAATAAATCATGTAATTGCAACCATTAACTATACACACACACACACACACACACACACACACACACACACGAATGATTGGAAGAAGCATATTCTAGACAAAAATAGTACAGAAACAGGCAGGTCCGTATTGCATAAAAATTTTATAAGATTTAAAATTTTACTATGCAAAATATGAAAAGATAGAATTCATAAGAAAGAAGACATAATAATTGAAGAATATTTTGAATTTGGAGTTCATCTTACCCAAGTCAGAATGACTAGATCAAGAAAACAACAACAAAAGCTAACAAGGATGCAGAAAGGGAGGAATGCTTATTAATTGTTGGTGGGATTATTAAAAATGGTGAAACCACTATAGAAATCAGGGTAAATAATTCTCAAAAAAAAAACACTAAGAATATATTCAATATAGCACATGTCATCCTAGCTTGCTTTCTATTACTGTCATAAAAAAAATATGAGCAAAAGCAAGAAAGTGTTCATTTCATCTTAAAGCTAATAGTCCATGATGATAGAAAGTCAGGACAGGAACTCAAGTAAAAGACCTAAGAGCAGGTACTGAAGCAGTGAACATGGAGGAACATGAAGGAACATGAACTTCACTTGGTTTACTTTCTATAGCTTTCTCAGACTGCTTTCTTTTTTAAAATAATCATTAAAATTGTTTTCCACAACATACTTTGATAACCTTTCTCAACAACATATTGATCCTACTAATCTCCCCAACTACCCAACTTCATTGTCTTTCTATATCTCCCTGCCTTATTATATAACCCAGCACACCTGCCTAGTGGTAGCATCATCCACAATAGTTTCAACTCTCCATTCATCAACAATCAAGCAAATATCTTTGAATTCATGTCCACAGGTTAATCTAATGGAGGCATCTTCTCAGTTGATGTTCACTTTTCCTAAGTGATTCTACCTTGTGTCAAGTTGACAAAAACTAACCAGGACAATCAGCTAAACTACTCCTTTTTGTACTCCCAGAGGACTTCATATTCAACCACAAAGATAATTTCTCACTCATATTCTCTGTATTCATAATATTTAGAAAATGGAACACAAGTGTTATGAACTGATGTGTTCATGGTAGGATACATATACGCAATTAAACATTCAGCTATAAAGATAACTGAATTCATGAAATCACAAGGTAAATAGATGGAATTAAAGCATATTATAATGAATGAGGTAAGCCAGACCCAAAATACAAAGAAAGAACATTGCCTCTTATTTGTGTGTCCTAGTTCTAAAGCCTCACATTTGAAGATATAACCCAGAGTAATTGAACAAGACAACAGGTAGGCAGCATAAGGGAAAGGGGGAAAAACTCTAGAAATAGGCATAAGAGAACATAATGTGAAGGGAAAAGAAGGAGATTTTAACTGGGGAGAGATGAGGGAAGATGATACAGAGTGAGAGAAAGAGAAATAAATACCACTAGGGATGTTTGTAAAAGTCATAGGAACCATTATTTTATAAGCTTACTTTAAAGTATTATGTGTGTACATGCGTGTGTGTGTGTGTGTGTGTGTGTGTGTGTGTGTGTGTGTGTTTTAAAAGAATTTAAGAAATTTAAGGGTAATCATTTTATCTCACAAGAGCCGTAAACTATCTTACAAACAGTACCATGTATACGAAACCCCCCTCTGTGTTGTTAGTCATAGGAGGCAAACTTACAAAACAATGTAGGCTATTTTAATTGACCTGAGTTGTCTTCCATAACTTGAGTGTAAGATCCTAATTAAATGAAGATGCTTACCACTTCAGACACAAGATTTGGATGAACCTGGCATGAAAGCCTTCATCCTGAAGACTAGTACTCATATTGCTGGAAGGTATTAAGCAAATGACAAAAGGGAAAAGGAAATAAATAGTGTTACCCACCTGAAAAACCTATTACTCATAATAATGACTGGTATGACAAGATATCATCATTGGTTTGATATTGTTACTTTTATTTTGTGAGTAATAAACAGATATCCAATTTGGTTTAAGGTCTGTTTGTTAGCAGGTAATCTAGTCCTAGTACAATTACACATAACATAACTGAAAAGGTCATAGACAACAAAAAGTTACAATTTCCATTTTTCAAAATATCAAAAGCTTCCAATTGCATTCTAAACACTTTTATACCCAGAGATAAGTACAGATCTCACTCTTTATCAAAGAAATTTCTTTTTGCAACTTAAGGAGGCTACTAATGAGATTCACAATAGTCAAAATGCAGAGAATAAGTGAACCTGTAATGGCCAAATCCAACAGGTACATCTACAGAGCAACCACTACAACATAGCAAAAATTACTTATAAGAGCTAGAAGACCAAGATATCTATTATTAGATAGTATCTTCCAGACATGTAAAAACTATAAATCCCTGAAATCTCAACAATATGGTTGTCTCAGTAAGACTTGCAAAATGACATCATGCCAACATGGATAAAGGAATCTCACAAAGCCGTGCCACTAGATGAAGATAAAAATGAAATTATTGGCTGTTAAGATGGGGAGAAACAGCTTTCTCCATGAACAGGCTTTTTTGTATGTTATTCAATTCCAAGTGTCAGCTCTAAACATATGCACATAGGAGCTATACTAAGTGAATTCAATAAATTATACGTGTAAATATTTTAAACAATAATAGCTAAGTCAAGAATTTGAGAGGGAATAGTGGTCAGAAAATTAGCTGGAAGTGGGAGAAGGCAAATACAACTTTCATGTATGAAAATATTTTTTAATTTTAAATTAAAAATTGAAGAATATTTAGCTTCAAACAATCAAGGAGAACTATTGTAATTTATTTAAATAGTTCTTTTTATTACTTCTTTTATTTTTGACATTGGAATACAATTACACAGTTTTTCCCTTCCCTTAACTCCTTGCAAACCCTCTCATATAAATCTCTTTCCTGAGTTCATGGAAATCTGATTCAGGCCATAGGAATTACAGAAAGAAATGTTTCAGAAAAGATAATGGAATTACAGAAAAGTCAAGGGCTTTTGGAATGGATACTCTGCTTTGTACCAGTTTCTCTACAATGCTGATACAACATAGTCTGTGAAGGTGATACCATTTCAGGAACATAAGAGAAGCATGCACAAATATCTCTGTGCTCTTTCATTAGTCTACATCAGAATCTTTATTATGAAAAGTAAAAAGATGAATAACAAAGATGATGTGGGAAAAACATACATACTGTTGATGTGATCATAAGTAAAGTGGATAATTTTCAAAAACACCACAGGATCCTCTGAAGTAAAATTTCATTGCCTTAAATTAAATAATAAAATAAAATAAGATGACTGTGTGATTGAGCCATTCTAATACTGGAAATATATCTAACACTGAACTCGAGAGGTAAAGAAAACATCTGTATTTCTCTGTATACTGTTGTTGCATTGTTCAGAACAGTCAGGGAATGGGAAGAAATAGCCAATATCTGATTTAAACTGGAGAACACATGTATAGTGTATACACACAGTCGAAAATCATTCAACTGTAAAAGAATAGAATCTTGACCTTTGTGCCAACATGGGTAAACCTGCACAAAGTATGTAAAATAACTCAGAGTAAACAAAATCATGGCCACAGATGTTCAAATTTGAGACAGGTTATGGTTGTGTACTTACATTCCATTCAATTGGAGAGTACCTTCTGTGTAGCAGCATATATGATGTTATCCTTGAAGTAGTTTATTGAATCAAATAATAAATCACTCTCAATATCCAAAAGAACTTCTTATTTCTAGGCAGAAGACAATTCTCCAAAGTCAAATTACATTCCTTATTTTGTAGCAAAGAATCATATAACACGGTATACAATTCTATTACTTGGAAATGCTAAAAACCACCTAAATAAAATCTAACTTAATCTGGCAACTGTAAAGCAAAGACTTTGTGGTAGCATAAATAAATCGACACTAATGGAATAGTTACAATAAATGTGGACATTATGGTGCTTTCTCAGGACTTCTGCTTTCAGTTACAGTGATTTAAGTGCTTTGGGATTTAGCACAATTATTTTCCAGATACTTAAGGCTTTGATATTAGGCTGGTAGATTTATTTAAATGGATTTTAAAGGAGTCATGCAAACAAAAACTTTGAATCATATAAATTAAGATGACAAGAAAGGGGGCATTGAGGGAAGCAGAGGGGAGGGAAGAAAATAAAAGGAATTTGAATTCCATAAATTCTCATATTTTTCTTTAAGTTTTAGGCTTTGTCTACAAGGACACTTTGTGTCCAGGAAAATGGTTTGAAATAGTTGTAATTTTTACTGTTCAAAGAATAAAATATAGTTTAACAACTGACAGTGGGGATCAATGATAGAGAGCTTATGTAGTTTACACCAAGGCCCAGCACTACAATAAATAAATTAATGACTAAACACATGGAGCATATAAAATATTTTGGAGGATGGATGTCTGGAAATAGTTTTTTAAGTAATAAATAAAAAATAAACATTCATTAAAATATATATTTAAAGTTATTATGTTTTTTCATATTAACATTAAATTATGAGAGCAGATTACTTATTTATTATTATATATAAACAATGTTCTATTTTGTCCTACTCTAGAGTTAATTTGATAAATCAAAAAATACTGTCCTTGTGAGAAATATATAGAAATAGGTATCTGGGATGGGGCTAAGGTAAAGGTTTGTTTGTATCGTTTCTTGTATACTTTCATTTAGACTGTTTTTTATTAAAAAGCATTCTAATAGAGTTTTCATTAACAAGCCTAGAAGATATTTCATGCAAAGTGATATGCAATAATATATGATAGTGTTGCATGTATATGACAACACTCTGACTGTTTTTAGAAAGATTTACATGTGGGAAAAAAAAAGATGGGAAGCCAGACAATGCAGCTTTGAGAAGGCAGTGTAAAGATCTTTATTGCTTAGCAACTCTTTCCTTACTGGTTCACTTCAATCTTTTATCATGCTTTGGCTGCTAACTCTGGTCCATGTGTGTGTGATTACTTCATTAATCTATCTCTAATACTAGAAAACTCTGTCAACTAGTCTCAGTGTATTTACAGCTGGAGAGATGGCTAAGCAATTAAGTGCCTTTTTCATCACACTTGGGAGATAAAAACCACATTTAACTCCAATTCCAGAGGATTCAACACCTTCTCCTGGCCTCCATAGGTACCCCCATCATTCTCCATATACCATCCATCAGGTCCCCCATCATGCTTTGGGCACTAAAGACTATAAATTGTGTGAACAAGAGAGCTAATTCAAACTTCTACGCTTCGTGCCACCATTCTCCACTCCTACATCAATATGAAAGGCAAAATTAAAATACAAAAATTAAAATACATGTTGTTATCCTACTGTTTATCATGTTTCCTTTTTTAGTGGATACTTTATTTACATTTCAGATATCATCCCCTTTCCGCATCCCCCCCCCCCAGGCCCCTTATTCCATCCCACCTCCTCCTTTTTGCTTTTATACCATCTTAATTACATGCAAGTGTTAAGGTCAGTTCTAGGTTGAGGAACTAGAAATACAATAGATGCAGATAGTCAAGGAACAAGCCAGATAATAAACACAAATAGTCAAAGAGCAAGCAAGGCAGTAAACAAAGTTCTGTGAACACTCCAGTGATCACTGTTTCTAAGGGCTTATCAGGATGACAAAAATATCTGAGCCTACTTTCCTGTCATAGCCCAAAGTTATTTTCATGTCTGAAGCCTACGTCTTTGTTCCAGCCTAAGATTTAGATTCCTGATTGCAATTAACTCTTTGTTCTAGCCTAAGATTTAGATTCCTGCCTGAAATTACTTCTTCTAGCCTAATGTCAGATTCCTACCTGAAGCCCACTTCCATGTCCTTGGCCAATGTCAGATTCCTTCCAAGCAGCCAATTTCCTTGTCCTTGGCCAATGTCAGATTCCTGCCAAACAGCCCCAAAAGCTCTCTGCCTCTCCTTCTTTTATATTTCATAAACAAGAATGAGCCTGTCTTAGGTTGTTCTGACAAAATGCCTTTCTTACCCATTGTGGAATATGCATTAACAAAAGCAATGCACTTCTGTCTTAGGTTGGTAAGGCTCTGCACAGAGTCTTACCAGTCCTTGGCTTGCCAACCTGTTAAATTAATAACTATCTGGGGTCCATTTTCAGTCTCAAGCTATGTACTACTTTGGCTGCCAACATGTTGGTGTTAAAAAGACAAGCTTTAACACGATGTGCAGTTATAAAGTATTCCCAGGACAAAAAGGACTAGCATGATCAAACTATAAATTCCAATCTTGAAGCTTGACCAAAATAGAAATATTGACCTTAGGTCATGGGTAATATTATCAGCAGTATCTGCCGCATCAATGCTCAGCAGAGCAGCATTCTTTAAATTAATAATCTCACTATGCAAAGTTAAAACATCCAGAGAGGTGTTAGAATTATTCCAAATACACTGCAAGTGTCTTTAAACTTTTTCCTAATTATAATGACTATCGTAGGTTTTAGAAGTAACACAAATCCAATGGTATTTGGCATAACACTCGAGATGGCTTCTTACTCTTAAACTCTGAACCTCCTTCCAATAATTTGAATAGAATAAAGAGCATCAATCCATTGTTCCAAACACCTAAGACCTCTTGTATACTCTACACATTAGTAATATGTCTTGCTAAATGATTAACAAAAGTAGCTGTCTTAACTTCTTGTATCAAAGCAATTGCAGAAGCAATGGTGCTAGCAATTGATGTAATTAAAGCTGTTATACCAGTAATAATCAAGCCCACTACCCTCTTGCTTCTGCTTAAAGTCTGACTCACTTCTTCCAGTACTTGCAAGCTTTTTTCAGAATACCAAGGTTCTGTGATACTCAGGGTAATATAAGAAAAGCTGGTTGATAGACCTCCATAACTGACATGCTGGGTTTAAACACACTAACACAATTAGAAAGTATACAATCAATGCAACTTATATTAAATACTGTAGAAGAAACAAAAGTAATTTTAACTTGACAATTAAAGATCCTTAACACATGTACTAGCACTTGTTTGAAATCCAGATCCTGCCCCAACTTTATCTCTTCCTAGCATAACATCTTAGAGAACTGCAGCTAATTTCCATATATGTCTCTGAAAATGTCCAGAACCAGCCTTCCAAATGAAGACTGTTATTTCCAATATTGGATTGATTTCTAGACCAGTCCATGATTGAGTCTGAATAACTGGTCACATTTAATAACAATACAAGAGTCATTATAGCTTCTCTTTTTGATTCTCTGTTCCACAAGGTCAAGAACTTGAGGCAAGGGAGCTTGATCATGATGGATGATTGTTTTGATGTGTTCTTGGATTTGGTTTGCAAGAACTTTATTGAGTATCTTTGCATTGATATTCATAAGGGAGATTGGTCTGAAGTTCTCTTTCTTCTTGGGTCTTTGTGTGGTTTAGGTACGAACATAATTGTGGCTTCATAGAGCAAATTGAGTAGTGCTCTTTCTGTTTCTATTTTGTGAAACAGTTTAAACAGAATTGGTATTAGGGTATTTTGAAGGTCTGAGAGAATTCTGTACTAAAACCATCTAGTCCTAGACTTTTTTTGGTTGGGAGACTTTTAATGACTGCTACCATTTCTTTAGGGGTTAAGGGACTGTTTAGATGGTTTATCTGATCCTGATTTAACTTTGGCACCTGGTATCTGTCTAGAAAATTGTTCATTTTGTCCAGATTTTTAGTTCTGTCAAGTATAGGCTTTTGTAGTAGGATCTAAAGACTTTTTTTAATTTCTTCAGTTTCCGTTGTTATATCTCCCTTTTCAGTTCTGATTTTATTAATTTGGATACTGTCTCTGTGCTCTCTGGTTAGTCTGGCTAAGGGTTTATCTATGTTGTTGATTTTCTCAAAGAACCAGCTCCTGGTTGTGTTGATTCTTTGTATAGTTCTTTTGTTTCTACTTGGTTGATATCAGCCCTGAGTTTGATTATTTCCTGCCCTCTACTTCTCTTTGGTGTGATTGCTTCTTTTTGTTTAAAAGCTTTCAGGTGTGCTGTCAAGCTGCTAGTGTATGCTCTCTACAGTTTTTGTTTGTTTTTTTTGTTTGTTTGTTTGGTTGGTTTTATTTTTTGAGGCACTCAGAGCTATGAGTTTTCCTCTTAGCACTATTTTCATTATGTCCCATAAGTTTGGGTACATTGTACCTTCATTTGCATTGAACTCTAAAGTCTTTAATTTCTTTCTCTATTTCTTCCTTGACCAAGTTATCATTGAGTAAAACATTGTCCAACTTCCATGTGTATATGGGCATTCTGTTGTTTTTGTTGTTATTGAAGACCAGCCTTAATCTGTGGTGTTCTGATAAAATGCATGGCAATATTTCAATCTTCTCGTATCTGTTGAGGCCTGTTTTGTGACCAATTTTAAGGTCAATTTTGAAGAAGGTATTATGAGGTGCTGAATAGAAGGCATATTTGTTTGTTTTAGGATGAAATGTTTATAATATATGTATATATTTATATACATTTGGTTATATAAATATATACATTTGTGTATATATAGATATACATTTGGTTCACAATTTGTGTTAGTTTCCTTGTGTCTCTGTTTAGTTTCTGTTTTCATGATCTGTCTATTACTAAGAGTGGGATGTTGAAGGCTCCCACTATTATTGTGTGAGGAAGTCACTGATGTGTGTTTCCTGTATGCAGCAAAATGCTGGATCCTCTATACATAACCATTCTGTTAGCCTATTTCATTTTATTAGGGAATTGAGTCCATTCATATTAAGAGATATTAAGGAAATGTGATTAATGCTTCTTGTTAGTTTTGTTGTTAGAGGTGGAAATAAGTTTGTGTGGCTATCATCTTTTGGGTTTGTTGAAAAAAAGATTACTTAGACTCCAGAGAATCAAATACCCCTATTAAAAATGGGCTACAGAGCTAAGCAAAGAATTCTCAACTTAGGAATGCTGAATGGCAGAGAAGCACCTAAAGAAATGTTCAACATCCTTAGTCATCAGGGAAATGCAAATCAAAACAACCCTGAGATTTCACCTTACACCATTCAGAATGGCTATGCTCAAAAACTCAGGTAACAGCAGATGCTGGCAAGAATGTGGAGAAAGAGGAACACTCCTCTACTGTTGGTTCAATTGCAAGCTGGTTCGATCACTATAAAAATCAGTCTGGTGGTTTTTTCAGAAAATTGGACATAGTATTACTTGAGGACCAGCTATACCACTCCTGGGCATATACAGAAAAGATGCTCCAACACATAACAAGGACATATGCTCCACTATGTTCGTAGCAGCCTCATTTACAGTAACCAGAAACTGGAAAGAACTCAGATGTCATTAACAAAGGGATGGGTAAAATGTGGTACATTTATACAATAGAGTTCTACTCTGATATTAAAAATAATGAATTCATGAAATTCTTAGGAAAATGATGGAACTAGAAAATATCATCCCAAGTGAGGTAACCCAATCACAAAAGAACACACATGGTATGCTCTTACTGATAAGTGGATATTAGACCAAAAGCTCAGAATACCCAGGAGGCAATTCATAGACCACATAAAGCTCAAGAAGAAGAAAGACCAAAGTGTGGATACTTCAGTCCTTCCTAGAAGGGTGGAACAAAGTACTCACAGGAGGAAATATGGAGACAAAATGTGTAGCAGAGACTGAAGGAAAGTCCATCCAGAGTCTGCCCCACCTGGGGATCCATTCCATATACAGTCACCAAACCCAGACACTACAGTAGATACCAAAAATTGCATGCTGAAAGGAGCCTGATATAACTGTCTCCTGAGATGCTCTGCCAGAGCCTGACAAATACAAAGGTGGATGCTTACAGCCAACCACTGGACTGAGCATGTGGTGTCCATTGGAGGAGTTAGAGAAAAAAACTGAAGGAGCTAAAGGGGTTTGCAACCCCATAGGAAGAACAACAATATCAACCAACCTGAACCCACACACACACCCAGAGCTCCCAGGGATTAAACCACCAACCAAAGAGTACACATGGAAGAGCCCATGACTCCAGCCACATATGTAGTAAGAGAATGGCCTTTTCAGGCGTCAATGGGAGAAGAGGCCCTTGGTCCTGTGATGGCCTGATGCCCCACTGTAGGGGAATGGGAGGGTGGGGAGGCTCAAGTGGGTAGGTGGGAGAATACCCTCATAGAAGCAGGTTGAGGGGGGGTTGGGATAGGGGGTTTCTGGGGGGACTGGAAAAGGAAATAACATTTGAAATGTAAATAAAAAAATCCAACAAAAAAGTTACTATTAAAATATTTGAGCAGGAAAAAAGAAACTATGTGTGTCCTTATTCTATAATAATTTAATATTATTTTTAACTTGACATGCCTTAGAATCACCTGGGAATATATCCTTAATATCTAAAGACATCCTGTGGGAATACCTGTGGAAATTTTTCTTGATTATTTAACAAATGTACAAAAACCCAGCCATTTCGGGAAGCACCATTCTTAATGTATAGGCTTCTGAACAATTTAAGAAAAAAGTAAGCCAGCAGAAAACAAGCAAGCAACAAAGAAAGAAAGCACCCTCAAAAAGAGAAGAAGGTATGCACTTTTTTCTCTGCTCTTGATTGTGGGTGTGATGTGACTAGATGCTTGACTTCAACCTAGTAATGGACTGTGGTGCACCAACGTCATTGCGTGTGGTGCGCCAATGTCATTGCGCACTATTTCACCACCGCCATTAGAAGATGGTGCCGACATCCGCCTGGACTCATCCCGCTTAACTAGTAAACAAGTGCTCAGAGCATGCTCAGAGTCCCTTGAACCAGCCTACATGTGATGCATCCCGAGACGTCATATCTCCTAAGCTCTGCTAGTCAATTATAGAGGTACACGCCGACACGCCGACCTAATAGGTATTTAAGGATGACTCCCTTTCCTATCGGGGTCTTCCCTTCATTCTGGCTGCAATAAAGCTTGCTGTAGAAAGATCCTGTTGTCTGAGTCCGTTCTTGCTGGCGAGGTCGTGACGAGGACAGCCACAATGGACAATGGCTTGAAGTTATATGGAAAAGAAAGAACCTTTCTTCCATCGTTGCTTTTTGTCAGAATAAATTTTACAGCAACAGAAATGAAACTAGAATAATGTCCAAACATATTTCCCAAATAATGGTTTAGAGGACTTAACTCTCTCTACATATTCACTATTCCATTCAGTCAGAGAACCAAATGGAGAGAAGGAAATTAAAATGCAAATCAAGATATTCTATCTGGCAAAAATAAAGCCATTAAATCAGTGTTCAAACATACCTTAGAACACTGCAGAATGGATACATTCTGTGCTTCGTGTCCACAATAAACTATTCATTTACACTATTCAACTGTTAAAAACAAGGACACCATGAATTTTGCAGACAAATAGATGGAACTAGAAAATATCATCCTGAGTGAGGTAACCCAGACCCAAAAGGACAAAAATGGGTTGTACTCACTGATAATTAGGTATTAGCCAAAATAGTACAGACTACCCATGATACACCCCCTACAGACCCTAAGAAGTTAAACAAGAAGGAAGGTCCAAGTAAGCATGCTTAAATCTCATCTAGAAAGGGGAACAAAATAATCATAGGAGGCAGAGGGAGGGAAAGACCTGGGTTGGAGAGGGGAGGAGGAGAGGAAAGGGAAGGCAGGACAGGAAGTGAGACATGGAGATAGGAAATGTGGTGAGACAGGAGAGAGACCCAGAAGACCAGGAGAATGTATGGAACTATGCAGCTTCAAGGGGTTGGGCATGAGAGGAACCCCTAGAAATCCCTAGAGACCTGGGATGGGGGAGGCTCAAAGGACACAATGTGAATAACCTTAGCTGAAATGCCCAACAGTGGGAATATGGAACCTGAATAAACAAACTAACTCCAGTAGATAGACAGGATCTCCAGTGGAGTAATGAGGATACCAACCCACCTATAAATTTTTAACCCCAAATTGCTCCTGTCTAAAGGAAATGCAAGGAAAAAATAAAGCAGAGACTGAAGTAATGGCCGACAAGTGTCAGGCCTAACTTGGGATCCATCCCATGGGCAGGCACCAAACCCTGACACTATTACTGATGCTATGTTGTGCTTGTAGACAGAAGCCTAGCATGACTGTACTCTGAGAGGCTCTATCAGCAGCTGACTGAGACAGATGCAGATATTCACAGCCAACCACTGGGCTGAGGTTAGGGACCTCTATGGCAGAGTTAAGAGAAAGACTGAAAGAACTGAAGGGAATGGTAACCCCATAGGAAGACTAACAGTGTCATCTAACCTGAACCCCTGGGAGCTCCCAGAGAATAAACCACCAACCAAAGAGCATACATAGGCTGGTCAGAAGCCTTGGGTCCATAAGTAAGCAAAGGATTGCCTTGTCTGGCTTCAGTGGATGAGGATGTGCTTAATCCTACAGAGATTTGATGTGCCATGGTAGGGTGATTGTTGGGGAAGGGCACCCTTTCAGATGTGAAGGGGATGCCTGAGGTCAACATTTGGGATGTAGATAAATAAAATTAATTAATAATAATTGTTTAATCATTGCAGAAAATTATAGGGCTTAATGAGCCAAATAATACTGTATTGTTATACCATAATTTGTGTGTATGTGTGTGTGTGTGTGTGTGTGTTTGTCTCATTACCCTAAGACTACCCTGAATATCTTCCATACTTAGACATAGATTAGTTATTTTGAAGTAAAACAAATAAAAAATATTGTTTCACAATTTGCTTACTTAAAAGCATCCATTAATCACTAATTACATCTACAAACAGCAAAATTCTATGGCAATAAGCAGTATATTCTCATTTATTTAAAAAAAAACAATCTGACTTTCTGATTTCTTTCTAAAGAACTGAAAATACACTTATTAATCCTAAACTAGACTAAACTAGTAAGTAACAAATATAATTTAGTATTCAGGAAGTATGGTTTGCCTCCAGAGAACATTGAACTATTCGGTTAAATTGTTAACTGTTATCAAAACTGTAGATGAAATCCTGTTATATCTTCATTACTCAGGCCTCCATGGGGTGGAAAAGTAAGCTAAGTGACTCATGACTCATGCCCAGTGGAAATGCATTACTCCTACACAGTTTTGTTTTAAGTCAGACAAACTCTGCTAAATAATATTGTTCTTTGTTTTTAATAACAAAAGTCTCCAGCATTCCCTAGACCTGCATTCAGAGAAATGTAATTGTACAATGTTACAAATATTTAGAGAAAAAATTTTGGTGGTTTTGTAATGCTTAATTTTATTTAATAAATCAAGTTTGTACAAGTTTCCCACACTTCTGGTTTATAAAAGTGGTTCTGCAACAGAGTAAAATTTCTTAATAAATACCACTATTGCCTTCACTCTGAAATCCGCAGAAATAAATAATTTAAATAAAATAGAGTGGTCTGTTGAGTTCTACAAATCCAACATCTGAGCCATTTCCATTTCTATTTGTTTAAAATAAACAAAACAAAAAAGAATATAGACAACAATAAGGAAGTATTTAGACAACAAATAGTAATAATACCATATAAAGTATTCATAAAATTAATAGGGAAAAAATCCAGAGTCTAAGATAAAGACACAGAAAGAAAAGAAAATCAAGAAAGTGAAAATACAATGACCTAAAAACTTAAAACAGATAATAATTATATGCATAATGAAATACAACAGTAGCTCACTTCTCAAGTGCAATGGAAATTTCTCTAATGTTTTTGGTAGATAATTTTCCAAGACTCAGCCACAATTTTTATATGATTTTTTTCCTATTTACTGACAAGAAAACTATTGTGATAAAACTCATAGCATATATAAAAGATATTAAAAGATAGTTATTCACATTAATTGTAATAATATTGAAGTAATCCACTTATTAGATTGTTGCTGAATGAGTAAATATTTCTTGAAATAGTAGGAAGCTTTAAAGTATACCTGAAGAACTTTGATGACACTCATCATTTTCTTTTCAGTTTCCAACGTCTCACTAGCTACTCCATCTCTGAACTCATGAAGTAAATCATCATTCCTCTACATAGATCTGCAACCTGAGGGATGCTAAATTGAAGAAATGCAGAAAGCTACAACTAACAGACGGTTTGGAAGCAGTGATTAGTGAGAATATGCTTTGATCGATAAGCACAGACACATCAATGTAGTGAATTGATGCTCTGTAATATTTCTGGATTATAACCAAGAGGAATAGAATTTGTTCAAGGCACTAACATGGAAAACAAAATTCATGAAACTTGCTTAAACAAACATTCTAAAACGTAAGCATTTTTTAATTAATACACTGGATTTAAAATAAAGTGATTTGTATTTTACTTTGTATGTAATTAATCTTCAATTATCAAGCACTTCAAGAGGGCAAACTCCAAGATATTTTTGGCCAACAGTGTCATACTTTCAGTGGAATGAGTAATATCAACTGATTCAGAGCATGGTGCCAACTAATACTAGAGCTGCAAATAGTTGTTATTGAGAAATGAGGAAGCCTTAATGAATTTTGTATCCACTGAATCTATGTTGGCCCTTATTGTTATCATCAATTAAACTGCATCAGTGTGACTACTAGATAAAATGTCTTTGTTCTTTGATTAATACTGCAAGAAAAATATGAATTAAGGTAAGTTTAAGGCATATCACTACTCAATAAAAAATATCTATATTTATACATAGCCTTATTATCTTTTGAATAAGAAGTTGAGACCGAAGAGTTCAAAATTAAATATAAAATAACTATATTGTTTTACATTTAAATTTTCTTTTGAAAATTTCATTCATGGGTACTATATTTACTTTATGTCCACTCTCTTTGCCACCAGCTCTGCTCCTTCTGTATTCTGCCTTCCACTCCCTTTCAAATAC
Source organism: Rhabdomys pumilio (assembly GCA_030674055.1). Classification (NCBI taxonomy): domain Eukaryota; kingdom Metazoa; phylum Chordata; class Mammalia; order Rodentia; family Muridae; genus Rhabdomys; species Rhabdomys pumilio. The sequence goes on along the minus strand of JANHMN010000013.1, from coordinate 275,916 downwards.
ATAATCATGACCTCTTTAATTATTGTTGTGGGGGCTGGGGCAAGGCAGTGAGCACTGGGGCTGGATAACATAACAGGGAAATCATCTATAAAAAATTAATTCTTCCTCTCCCAGAAGCCATTGGTTGCCTCTAGTTCTTCATTTAGGCATATGGCCTCATAAGATTATTTTTTCTCCTTTTTCTTCTCTGTATATTTTTAGTGTATGAAGCTCTTAAACTTATTATTTAAGTGGATTTTCAATAGACTAATGTATGATTAGAGTTTTAGTCTTAAGTAAATATATGTAATTTACAACAATAGAATATTTCCCATTGTTTATTTTTTAATAAATAAAATATTTAGCACTTTATGAACATACATATAAATGCTATATAAACATGTGGATAGAATATACATAAATAATCTAAATTATATAAATGTGTATATCACATTACTTTAATATTATATATAATATTCTGTTACACACAGAAAGTTCTTTCCATTGAAAAAACAGTATATTAAAGCCAAAATAAGAAATATACAGATACAGAAGTGGGACAAAATTAGACACACTCTTACAGGGACAAATTTCTGTCTAAATACTTTATCTGGAATATATTGGTGGATGATATATATTGGTCATCTTAAATAAAAGTAACATTTATATTATTGTACAATATGGATGATGTCAGAGTCACCCTGCACTGTTAGCAAGGCCCTATAACATAATCTTACCTATGTTTCTGTAGCTTGAGTGATGTTAAACTGTCTCCAAACCTAGTTTCTAACACGTCTCACTAGTTGAGAAGGTCACTTTACTTTTCTTGTGCCACAACTTGTTTTTCTTCAAATATATGTATTAGAAATCAACCATTCAGAGTTTAAAAACTAGTGAATATAAGTGGTGCATATGAGTTTATCCCAAAAGGGCCTGGTATACAGTAACCATCCAACATACAAAGGTCACCTTTTCCATCCTCTCTTGTCAAATGTGACCGCACTCTAGGCCAAAGACTTTGCAAGTTCTGACATAATGACTTCTAACCCTGTTTTACCTACTCTTCTTCTGGGTGTAAGTGTAGAATAACAGCCAAAAAAGCAAGTGGGCAATCACAATGCATGTCTGTCTTTGATGTCTTAGCAAAGGGAGTGTCTGAAGGGCTTTTGTAAAACCAGAAGGTCGCCAGTAGCATTTCAAGCCTTTTCTTCAGCACGGTAATAATGAATCCACTGGCACTTTAATGTGGAAAATAAACTCTGCCAGCTGTGAAAAAATAACATTCATTCCTTTTCATTCTGACTCCAGAGTAAATTAGAGTAAAGCATCTTTTAAATACTGAACAGTAAAGAGACTCATGAAGAATGAACTGATAGAAAAATCAAAGGTCACTGATAAGGACGCAGAATAGAAGGCAGAAGGCATGTAGTGACTAGTATAGAAGATTATAAATTATGCATATAATTACACAAAAAAATGTTTTTCTCCGTCTCCAAAATGAAAATAAAAACATTAAAAAAAATCAATATATGCTAAACAAAAAGAATGTACAAAGCCCATTTCATGCTGTCCAACAATTTTTGGTAGTTGAAATATCCAATAATACTCCATTGGAATAAAGTAATTTTTTCTTTACTAGCAGGTAACAATTGCTTATACCTTTTTGGTTTGAGTGGGAATCCCATGTTTACTTCCCTATCTCAGTTTTTAGAGGAATAATAATACTAAGTTTTCCCCTATGACTCACAACTTATCTACTAGTCTCGAGTTATAAGCTGAGTTAACTGTATCAGATATAGATGCCATTGTGTATAGTAGGCTTGAAATCAAATCAGTGGTGGTTGGTTAGTCCCTTTATATTTTAACTACTATTGTAGCTGTATAACTTGCAGGTGGATCACTGTTGTTGGTCTCAGGGATAGAAGTTGTGACTTCAGCAATAGGACCTGTATCAGGTTATGGAAAATAACCAATAATGAACAACTGTCTCTCTCATTCTCTGTCTTTGTGTGTGTCTCTAACTTCATCTCTCTGTCTCTGTCTCTGTCTCTAAATTTCCTCTCTCTCTCTGTCTCTCTCTCTCTGTCTCTCTCTCCCTCTGCCCCTCTCTCTCTCTCTCTCTCTCTCTCTCTCTCTCTC
>JANHMN010000013.1:249690-273788 GCA_030674055.1 Rhabdomys pumilio | reverse complement strand
ACACACACACACACACACACACACACACACACACACACACAGACAAAAAGCTGGACCATGATGGAACATAACAAACCTCAGACCTTATGTATCTCAGAAACACCTTTTTTCAAGGTTTTTCAAATCTATATAGTGGTGGCAGAGCATCTTAAGAGATGGCTAAGATCCACCTACTCTAATTTCATTTGTTTGTTGTTGTTGTTGTTGTTGTTGTTCTTTGGCTGTTTCGTTTTTTTCCTCTTTTTTTTTTATTGGATATTTTATTTACATTTCAGATGTCATCCCCTTTCCCCATTTCCCCTCCCTAGAAAACCTCTATCCCATGCCCCCTTTTCCTTTTTGCTTTTATACATTTTTTTAATGTTAATCAAAGGCTTTATAAGTTTGGTAATGCTCAATCAGAATGGTAACCCAATACCAAACCTAGATGTATCAACTATCTTTGACTGGTGGAGACACGTGAACATCTGCTTCCATGCCCCCCTCCTTCTCTCTCTTTCTCTCTCTCATCACCTAGCTTCTCCTCTCCTTCTCCTCCTCTCCTTATTCCTTCTCTTACTCTCCGTACTCCTCCCACCTTAGCTCATCCTACATATCACCCTTCCTGTTAAAATAAAACTTTTCTCTCAAAATACAATTAGATCATAATTATGCCAATTTATAGTAGTGAGGTACAAGTTAGTCCTAATACCTAGTCCATCATTGTATTGACTAACCAGAACCTCTGTCATCTCTCCTAACTAAAACACTTAATTCTGAACCTGGATTTTTTTTCTTGGCTTTAGAATGAATGTCAGCTGAATACCATCCACTCAAATCTTTTCTCTCTCAAAGTAAATAGCCAGGATTGGCTATGAGAATATAAGTTTTCAACCCCGTCAGAAATTCAGAATGACTGAGTTAACTGAAATTATGGGAAGCACAAAGCATAGCTTCTAAAACTTAGCCAATTTATAAAGACCGCTGAACACATGGACAGTCCCTATACTACAAAACGTTGGAGCATCTGATCTTCAGCCTCTGGCCCAGGATCATCTGACCAACTTTAGTGATGCAGAATTATTAAGGGTTTATTACTCTGTCTAAGCAGATATAATCAGTCAACTATTCTGCAAGTGTGTCCTTTTCTGGACAGTAATTTGTCTTTAGATGGGAAGAGGCAATTCTTGCCCAGTGGCTGTCTCACCACAACTGGAGTAACTCCAAAGATGCTCAATTTCTTCTTAGAATCCAAGACAGGAAGCTGTCAGGAGCAGACAGGTCTCTAATCAAAATGAACATTAATACAGAAATGTTTGTAAAGTCAGTTCTGTGGACTTCTGATCTTTTGAAAACCAACTATCCATGTAAGGCAATCTGGACTGTTGTCTGTTAACCCCTCTCAGCTATTTCTAAATAAAATATAGAAAACACCCTAACAATAAACTCAAAGCCATGAATTTGCTGTAGTCCCTTAACTCACAGGCTAATCATCCCAAGTCAGTTAAAAAAGTTAAAGAAGGACTGGGTCTAAGCCTTGTATTCCTAAATGTGTTATACAGGCACAATGCCTATGAGCTAATTTTATTTCTTGAGATGCTGTTTCCTATTGTTAAGTGAGATAGATGAAGAGATTTTCATTTTATTCTGAAGTTTATAATTGTCTGGAATTACTTACCTAAAGGAAAACACTATTTTAAGTTAATACATATCATTGGTTTTCTTTAGAAATATGACAAGCTTGAGTGAATAGCTGATGTCAAATTATGTCATTAAAGAACACATTTTAACTTTGAATTTATTTTTCTGAATAAAAAATACATTTTCTTTCACAGAATGAAGTACATAAATGCTAAGATACTAATATCTGTTAAAACCAAATATGTCTCTAATCCATTTCCCCAGAACAAGAAAAGGAGCCTAGACACACAGTATCTTTTTGTGCCCTCTGCCTTCATATTGATCCCATTCTTTAAAATTCAGTTTGATTTGTTTGACAATTCTATTAAAGAATCATCTTTTATTCATTCTTTTGTATCTGTTTAATTGACTCAATGTTGTGCTAATTAGATATGGCAATGTTTGTTGTTATTGTCTTGTTTTAGATTTTTTGTTTTTGTTTGTTTGTTTGTTTGTTTGTTTGTTTTTGAGACAGGGCTGTTGTAGTCTAGGCTGGCATAAACTTGACTTGTAGCTAATCTCATCGATTACTTTTTTGGCTGTAATAAATACTAAAATGTCACATAGCTAGCTTAATGCAGAAAGTTTATTTTAGCTTATAGTTCCAAAGGTAAGGTCCATGTTGGTGGTAAACATATGGAAGCAAGTGACCAGAGCAGTAAATTGAGAGATCACATTATCAACAATACGAAAGGAGAAGAGAGAGAGAATGAGCTGGAAGTGGGATGAGGCTACAAACTCTAAAGCCTGCCCAAGTGACATACTTTCTGCAACAAGGCTTGACTTTCTCAAGGTCCCAAAATCTACTCAAACAGTACTACTAACCAGGGATCAAGTGGTCAACATTTGAGCCATGGGAGATATTCGTCATTCAAATCACAACACTATGGATAAATTTCAACTTCTAGTCTTTTTGCCTCCCACCCCTAAATGCTGGGATTAAAGGTATATTCATTACCTCAAATTTCTGTGATGTTATGGGTCAAATTCAAGCCTTCAGGCATTCTAGCTAATGCCCAAAAACATATCCTTATACATTCTTATAGATTTTGTTTAGCATTACTATATAGTTTTCTGTCTCATCAATATGTCATATAGGCATATTAAATCAGTAATTTACAAAACTTCATTGCTTTCTAATTTTGGGTAAATGAAGGTTTATAGAAAATTTCATATTGAAATAATTAGTGAGTAACTACGTTTTGTTTCTGCCAGTTATTTAAAAGAATAACTTGATGTTTATTTTAAAGACAGTATTATATAAGCACTGTGGTTAAGTTTTATTGAATTATATCCTGTTCCTATTAGAAATTTTTTAATCTTGATAATTGTTATTTTGTAACCAAAATTCTCTATGTAATCTAGAGGGATGAGCATTTTTGATACATGACTGTTCTTGATACATTTTTAAGCATTGCCATGTTTAGCTTTTTGACAACTTAACTAAAGCCAGTATTGTTTGGGGAGATGAACCTCAATTGAGAAAATTATTCAATTGGCTTGGTCTGAGGAAAAGCTGAATTGAATTTTCTTAATTGATTATTGATACTAGAAAGCCTATCTCACTATTGACTGTGCAACACCTGAACTGGTGGTTTGGTTACTATTAAAATGCTGAGCAAGCCATGAGGAGCAAGTTAGAATGAAGAATATTTTCATGTCCTTTGCTTCAAATTCTGCCTCCAGGTTCCTTCCTTGATCCTGTCCCTACTTCCTTGGATGATGGACTATGATGTACAAAGGTAAGACAAAATAAACCATCTCCTATCCAAGTTGATTTTGGTCATAGTATGTTATCACATCAATAGAAACCTGAAGAAAAACTTCAGTTAATATCTGTTAATGTTTATTCTCATTTTATTCCCTATTCTTTCACTTCTGACTTCTGATCCTCATTGATTTGATCTAGGTTCAGAAATACTGATGATCAATTTTATAACATTTAGCATTTAAATTTGTTTAAATGTTTGCATTTTATCCTTTTTCTAGAAACAGTATAATTATCTCTAAACAGTAGAGGAGAAATGATAGGAGAAATTGTTAGGTATATGTTCAATTGAAGAAACTGAAAAAAAGATGTTATTAACTGCTAAAAGGAGTGGTGGATATACTATCCCTCTAAGAATTCAACAACTTATACTCAGACTTACCAGTGGAAAACCACAAGCCATTAACATAGGTAAGCATTTCTCACTTGTTTTTGTGATTTTTATAATTTTATGCCAGGACTTGAGGTATTGACATTGTTTTGTACTTATATTGTATATTCACTCAAATATTTCTATGCCACGCATGGAGGAGACCAAATAAGCCTATTTTTCAGATGCTTATATTCTCAGATGTTTTCTGGATTATTAGTGGTCATGTGTCTATTTTGAGTAAATTAGATTAAAAAAAAGATGGACAGTCTTGAATAAAATTCTATCTTTACCAAAAGTATAAATGTTGACACAATCAATGACCATAGTAAATTTTATATTATACCAGAGTTTTGCCCAAATAAACAGTAAATGATATATGTCAGTGGCTAATCATAACCATGTGTACATAGTTATAAGACCTTATTCATAGATCCATCTGAAATCAAATCAAAATTCTTTAGAGAAAGCAATTGGGAATTAAAACTTGTAATATAAATTATCCTTTTATATTTCTATGACCAGAGTGAATGGTGCTCTTACCTGTGAGGATTAAATGTATCAAAGCTATTGAAACTAATGAATATTTATGAAAATAATTATTTTCAACTTAAGTGAAAGCAAATTAATAATAAATTGATGAATTCTAAGTAAAGTGTTAGAAAATGGAAGTCAGCTGTTAATTAAATGAATTACATGACATAAAAAAACTGCTTTTTTCCAGGATTAGGACATATTTCAGAAATTATTTTTACAATTTACACCAAATAGCTAAATGGAAAGAAAAAAAATTAAATTGTTTCAAGGTAGGTTGAATAGCATTTGATTAAGGTAATAACATCCATTTCAAAACATAAAATTCAGAAAGTGGTGGCCAGACAATAGAGCCCTGGGGACATCTTGCAGCTAGCTCAGGACACCTATGCATGCCCAGAGGAGCAGGCTGGAGATTTAGAAGGAATCTAACATGGCTGTTCCTTGTTTGATGGGTTTGGGTGTTCTTTGTTTGGCAGGCCTAATGATGTCCAGCAGAGCAGTGGCCTGGTGAATAGGCTGGCTCATAAGATCCACCTGTCTCTGATCCCAGTGGTTGAGATTACAGACATACTTGTGGATTCTGGATATTCACACTCAGGTACTCATGCTAGTATAGCAAGCCCATTTTCACCACTGAATCATTTCCTAAGCCCTGTGATAATGTAGTTTGATATAAAATAAGTGATATTGTTATTAGTGATGATTGTGGTATTCCTAACAAGGAATACCCAGTCCAAAGCTGCCCACCAACAGCCTGCTGCACAGGAAACATCCAGACTAGGCCTGCATTCCCAATACCAGCTACCCTAGGAAGATTCAGGGACAACCAGATGGGTAAAAACCATACAAATGCAAACAAGAGCCAAGGCAACATGGCACCTTCAGATCAGAGCAAAGCTAGCCCACTGCAGTAAACACTAATTATTCTAACACACATAAGCACAAGAAAATGACCTTAAATCCAATCTTATAAAAATGATGGATCCCTTTAAGAAAGAAAAGAAAAAAATCACCCAAGGAAATATAAGAAATACATTAAATAGGTAGAGGCATTTTAAGAGGAATTAATCCCTAAAAGAAATGTAGAAAAAAAGAATTAAACAAGTGATGAAAATGAATAAAGTAGTTCAAGACCTAAAAGTGAAGATAGAAGTAATAAAGAAAATACACTCTGACAGAATCCTGGAGATAGAAAACCTAGGGAAAAAAACAGGAACAAGAGACACAAACATTACCAACAAAACACAAAAGATGGAAGACAGAATCTCAGGCATAGAAAAAAACTATAGAAAAAATTGATACAACAGTCAAAGAAAATGCTAGATCTAAAAAATTTCTGACATAAAACATTCATGAAATCTGGGATATTATGAATAGTCCTGATCTAAAAATAATAGAAAGGTGAAGAGTCCCAGATCCATGGACCAGAAAATATTTTCAAAAAATTCATAAAAGAAAATTACTCCAACCTAAAGAAAGAGATTCCTATAAACATTCAAGAAGCTTACAGAACACCAAATAGATTGAACCAGAAAAGAAAATTCTCCTGCCACATAATAATCAAAGCACAAAATCTACACATCAAAGAAAGAATATTAAAAGCTGCAAAAGAAAAAAGACCCAGAAAAATTAAAAGGCAGATCTATCAGAATTACACCTGATTTTTCAACAGAGACTCTCAAAGCTAACAGGATCTGAACACATATCTTAGAGCCTAAAAGAAACCACAGATACCAACCTTGACTACTATTCCCAGCAAAACTGTCAATCACCATAGATATATAAAATAAGATATTCTGATTTAAACAATATCTACCACAAATCCAGTCCTATAGAAAATTCTTGAAAGAAAACTCCAACCCAAGGAGGTTAAGTAGACACAAGAAAAGACAGGAAATAAATAATTTCACACCAGTGATAGCAAAATACACACAAATACCAGCAACATTGAAATATAAGAAATTAACAATCATTGGTCATTAATATTTCTCAGCATCAGTGAACTCAAGTTTCCAATGAAAAGACACAAGCTAAAAGAATGGATAAGAAAAGAGGATCCATCATTCTGCTACATACAAGAAACACACCTCAGTAACAAAAATAGACGTTACCTCAAAGTAAAGGGCTGAAAAACAAAGTTTTCCAAACAAACAGACCCAAAAAGCAAGGTGGAGTAGCCATTCTCATGTATAACAAAATAGACTTCCAAATAAAAGTAATCAAAAAAGAGGTGGAAAGATACTTTATACTCATCAAAGTAAAATTTCACCGATTACATCTCAATTCTGAATACATATGTTCCAAATGCAAGGACACCCATACTCATAAAAGAAGCATTACTAAAGCTTAAACCACACATTGAACCCCATACATTAATAGTGAGAGGCTTCAACACTGCACTCCACCACTCTACAGGTCATCAAGACAGAAACTAAACAGAGAAATAATGAAACTAACTGAGGTTATGAATCAAATGTACCTAATAAATATCTACAAATCCTTTCACCAAAACACAAATGAATATATCTTTTTCACAGTGCCTCACAGAATCTTCTCCAAAATTGACCATTTATTTGGTCACAAAGCAAACCTCAACAGATCTATGAAAGTTGAAATAACTTCTTGTATCTTATCAGACAACTATGGTTTAAAGCTAGAATTCAACAACAACAGGAAGCCTACAAACTCAAGGAAACTAAACAACATGGTAATGAATGACCATTGGGTCAGGGAAGAAATATAGAAAATAAGATTTTGTGGAATAAGAGAAAAGTTCATAGCATTAAGTGCCTTCATAAAGAAATTTGAGAGAACTCATACTAACAACTTAAAAGCAAACCTGAAAGCTCTAGTGCAGAATTACCATGCTACAATTCACAGACCCAAGGGAGGATATGTGAATCCCACTCATAAGGGAAAACAAAATAGCCATCAGAGGTGGATGAAGAGAAGGAAGTGGGTGAGAGAGAAGCTGAGCAGAGGTATGGGGATGACAATCAGGTTCAGTCAGGGAAGTGTGAGAGGTCTAGGAGTGAAAATACAAATTGATAGAGGTTATCTCTGGGACCATCTGGAGACCTTGGATGGAGTCTCCCTACTCTTGGTAGTCTATTGGGGGGTGACTCAGCAGAGGATATAGAAACTGAAGTGGCAACCTCCAATAGCCAGGCAGGACTTCCAATGGAAGGAGAAGGATATCAAGCTAACCTACAAAGTTTTCTATCCAAAATTTGTCCTCCCTACAAGATGTACAGCGATAAAAAATGGAGCACAGACTGAAGAAACAGTCAACCAACGACTTGCTCAACTTGAGACCCATTTCATAGGAGAGAGCTAACCCCTGACACTATTAATGGTTCTCTGTTATGCTTCCAGATAGAAGCCTAGTCCTCTAAGAGGCCTTAACCAGCAGTGAATGGAAACAAATTCAGAGACACATGGCCAATCATCATGCAGAGCTCGGGGAGTCTTGTAGAAAAGTTGAGAATAGAAGTGAGTGAACTGGAGGGGTTAAAGACACCACAAGAAGACCTACAGAGTAAACTAACCTGGGCCTATGGGGTTCACAGAGACTGTATGACCAACCAAAGAGCATGCAGGGGTTGTACTTAAAACACACACACATTTGCAGCAGATGTATAGCTTGGTCTTCATATGGGTTCCTTAACAACAGGAGAAGGGGCTGTCTCTGACTCTGTTGCCTGCCATTGGATTCCCTTCATCTATATAGACTGCCTGGAGGGGTCTCAGTGGGAGAAGAGGTGCTTAGTCTTGCTGAGACTAGATGTACCAGGGTAGAGTGGTTTCCAAAGGAGGTTTCCCCTTTTCTGAGAGGAAGAGATGGGGTGAAGGATTGTAAAAGGCAGGACTTGGAGGAGAGGATCTGTGATTGGAATGTAATGTGATTAAAAAATAAATTATGAAAAAACAATATTCACCATAACATAAAAAACAGAAAATACTAAGAATGAATAATTTAGCATTGTTACTTAAATTTTGTTTTAAAAAATCTTTTGAACTTAATGTTGGAAGAATATATCATAGTTTTCATTCAACTATAAACAAAATAACATCAAAACTGAGTCCCATGAAAGTGCCAAACTGTTTCTTTGGTTGTATATAGCAAATATATATATATAGATGCATAGCATTTCCTAATATCCAGAGTAAACCTAGGCAGACTATCATAAAAGATATAATACTGGGGCCATATTTAATCATTACCTTCTACCATGCTTCAAGTATAAAATTAAAGATGCTCAAAATAAAAAAAAAAAAAAACAGGTGTTTGTTTTTAGTTACATGATCCTTATATTAGTAATAACAGAAAAAGTGCGTATTTCAAACAATTTAGGCAAATACAATACTTAAGTTCTGAACATTTCCAGGGTATATGTGCTGAGACTGTTAAGGAATAAGAACTTTTTTACACAGCACAGCAATAAGCAAATAAGACATAATATATAGACTTGACAATTTTAATTTATTTTCAGAACTGGGTCTATGATCCAAGTCTCACAAAAAAAGATATTTAGAACTCTGTTGACTTTACACGCTATCATGTCTAAATAAAAGTATATCTTAATTAAAGAATTAATGAACATGTATTCATAAAGTTGTAAGTATACAGTCTTCCACCTTCTCTGCGGCCAAACTTCACATTATATGTAACATTATAAAATCAGAAAACATTTTTGATTATGAAGGGGAGAGGCCACAGAAAGTGAAAAAAAACAGGGCTTTTTAAAAAAGAGTAAAATTCACAATGGGAATTTAACAATCATTTGGGACATACTCTTAAAAGTTTATTACTTACGCTTGATTAAATTTTTACTAGTAACTGTTATGGTTTGTACCTAGTATATATGCATGTTTCTAAAACCAAATTATCAGTTTTATGGTCCATGGTATACTTATTAAAAATATTTATTGAGTAGCTCTTACCTGTCAACTGCCTTTGTCTCATTGTTAGGAAACAATGAATATAAACAGATTTGAACTGACAGAAATATAGTATTTTACTAACTGTGTTTAGGTAATCTGGCTAAATAGCAGATCAATAATTGGTTTCCTCATATTATGTGTCTTCAAAGTGAGACTAATGTGAATACCAGCAGAACTGAGAGTCTTGTTCTTTGGGCAGATGGCAGGGAAAAAAAAAGCTTGGATGCCTGATTGATGTTTAAAACTATTCCTGTAGAGACATGATCCACTGCCAACTTACCCCAGATACAAAATGAATGACAGATCAAAGTATATTAGGTTTTCTATTAGTGTGATTAAAAACTATGACCAAAAGTAAGATTAGGGAAAAAAAGTATATTTTAGATTACAATTATAGACCTTCATTGAAGGAAGTCAGAACAGGAACTCAAGACAGGAATCTGGAGGCAGGAACTGAAGCAGAAGTCATGGAGAAACACTTCTAATTGTCTTGATTCTCATGGTTTGCTCATTTATCTGTCTTATAGTATCCGGTGAGAAAATTTTCTCAATTGAAGTTCTTCTTTCCAAATAACTCTAGCCTGTATCAAGTTGACATAAAAACCTGTCAGAATAGTGAGGATATTGTGAAAGTTAGATTTGGTGAACCATTGAATTTCACAAGAATATGGGTAAAGGGTTACTTAAATAAAAGCACAGGTGACAGCTTACAAAACCTAGAAACTAAACAAACCTTGGGAAACTCAACCTTTTGGGGAGTGTCTTTAACAGGAAGTCCAGTTTTGTTTGGTTGGTTGGTTGATTGGTTGTTGGTTTGGTTTGGTTTGGGGTTTGGGTTTGGGGGTTTGGGGGTGTTGGAGGGGGTGTTTTGTATTTTTACTTTTGGGGTGTTTTGTTTTGTTTTGCTTTGTTACTTTTCTGAGCCTCCTCCAGGTAGCTCAGGTGGGCTCTATTTCTTTCAAGTATCCAAGTACCTTGATTGGTCTCAGAATGTTTCCAGCAAAACATACTGCATTTTTTTTTTGATGCTTTCAGGAGGGACTTGTGTGAATCTAGTTAGTTTCATAGACTTCCTAAAGCATTTGAGTTTTTTTATTCCCTGATCTTAATGAGCTTCTCTGCACAATGGAAAGTTTTATCTCCATTTAAAATATCCTGTAACTTAATAAGCTTTCATGGATGAAAGGTTTTACTTCTCTATTAGCATGCTTGTCTTAAGTAGATTCCCTACAGTACAGAATTTTTTACCTCCTCTTAGTAAACCCTATGACTTGGAGAAAAATGCTACAAAAACAAACGAATAAGAAGTAAAGATAAACTGCCATCCAAACTCTGATATAATTTTATTTATGTTTGCATAAAGACAATATAGACGTTGAAAACTAGAGATGGGGGAGCTTGAAGAAAAAGGAGCCTATATTTTTATCTTTTATATTTGGGCAGGCTAAGTTATATTTAGTTAATGTTTCTTCCAAGTGGCATGTGAATAGTGTAGTATAGAAGAGAAGAACGTAAATTATTATTAATACTCACATAATATGAATTACATACAAGTTATGACTTATCACTAGGTATTTTGCAAAAAAAGACTTCAATGCAATGAATCATCTAAAAAAGTAAATGAATCACTTGTTCTTGCAATGTCTCAAGCAATTTTCTATACTCAAAAATGTTTTCCTCTTACTATATGTGTATAAACAATGTACCTATTCAGGTGTGATTCAAAAAGTAACTTTTTAAGATAACTATGAATCCTGAAAATGATCAAACATTCTAATTGAAATGAGTCTGATTTTAGAATATTTTTATAACAGCATATAAATATACATATACATATATGTCTGTAACATAGTTTCCTGAATAAATAGGTATATTCATAGAATTGATTAATTTGTGGAAGAATAGAGCTTAAATGAGGTAAAAACTGAATAAAGTCTGACTTGTTTACATAATAACAAAAATATTACATAGTACACATGCATTGTTTCATTTGGTAGTTTTGTATTTGACAGTCTTATTAAGAAAGGATTCACAAAGCATATTGCTTCAGAAAATAACTCAAATTTATTTATTAATCTCCAAAGGTTCTAAGTTCTTAGCACTGAAATAATCTTATTGTCCCAATAACTGTACCATTATGTCACCATTTTATAGGTAAGAAAACCAAGGTAAAAACATGTTAAATGTGCCTATAGCAATGAAAAGGTGGGACTATTAATGAGGCAGAAAAATAAAACAGCATAATAAAATCCAAACTAGGCTACAGTATATAGCACAATATGTATAATTAAGTAGTTCACTCAGTGGATTTCTAAGAAAACAGGCTCTGCTGTTTTTGTCATGTTTAAAATTACAAAATGAAAGATTTAAAACTGAAGAGAGAAAACATTTTCTATTCTGAGCTAGACCATGTACTATTTGTCTCAAGTGTTTGAAGAAATTCATCATTTATGATGTGTCATAGATCTTGCTTTTAGGGAAAAAAAGAAAGACATTTTGATACATATATTAAATATCCATGGAAATTCTATTTATGAAATTTACCATGAAGAAGAAAATGAATTATTAAAATAATCATATTCACAAATACATATATAGTATCTTACCAGAAAGAATTTAAGAATAAACCATTGAATGCAAAAACAAAGAAACAGAAAAAACACAATCTTTTGTACTGAATCTAAGATTTTCATATTTTCCTGGAGTGTATCCTAGCTGTTGGTTATAAAATAATTACAATACATTTTATGGGGGGAGCCACAGAATCTTAGTAGGAGAACATATGGATACAGTGAGGAAGCATATGTGTAAGCTATTGGTTTGATAGATGATAAATGTATATGCTAATTAACATGGGGTAAAGAAAAACCATTTTTAAGCATATGCCAAGTGTATTCAATTGTTGAGTGGTTGAGGATATTCTATTTGTTTGTGGTCTACTTTTTTTATTATTTTTTTTTTTGACTTCTAGAGGTTTAATATATTGTCCATAAAAACCTTCTGTTATTTTAGGTTTGAAAATACTATGTTTCCATCAATTAGTTTATTCATAATTCTCACTGAAATGTCTTTGATCCAAACTAAGTACTTAATTATATACTACTTAATTAAGTAATATATATATATATATATATATATATATATATATATATATATGAATTGCTTCTTAAAATCATGGACATATTCTTCCCCCAGATCTACCACTTCTGGGCATATACCCAAAAGATGCTCCAACATATAACAAGGATACATATTCCACTGTGTTCGTAGCAGCCTTATTTGTAGTACTCAAAATCTAGAAAGAACCCAAATGTCCATCAACAGAAGAATGAATACAGAAAATGTAGTTCATTTGCACAATTGAATACTACTCAGCTACTAAAAACAAAGACATTATGAATTTTGCAGGCAAATGGATGGAATTTGAGAATGTCATTTTGAGTGACATAACCTAGAGCCAAAAATACACTTATGGTATGTATTCACTTATAAGTGAATGTTAGCCTAAAAACTCAGAATGTCTAGAACACAATCCACAGACCATAAGAAGTTTAACAAGCAGAAAGGCCAAAGTGAGGATGATTCTATCCCACTTAAAAGGGAAAGAAAGGGATTGGGGATTTAGTGCAGTGGTAGAGCACTTACCTAGCAAGCACAAGGCCCTGAGTTTGGTCCTCAGCTCTGAAATAAAAAACACACAACAACAACAACAACAACAACAAAAAAAAAAAAAGAGGAAGAAAATACTCACAGGTGGTAGAAGGAGGGAGGAACCTGGGTGGGAGAGGGAAGTAGGAGGAAAAAGGGGGAACAGAATCAGATATGGACAACCCATATCTGATATCCCATATAACCCATATCAGATAAGAGAAATCCATAGAACCAGGTAAATGAATTAAAATATGCAGCTTCTGGGAGTGAGACTTTCTAGAGAGGGGAGCCCTCTAGAAAGTCCCAGAGACCTGGGAGATGAAAGATTCTTGAAACTCAAAGCAGGTAACCTTAGCCAAAATGCCCAACAATGAGGGGAGAGAACTGGAAGAGCCCACCTCCAATAGATAAACAGAGCCTCAAGTGGAGGGACAGGGATACCAACACTCAGTCAAAATTTCTGAACTAGAATTGTTCCTGTCAAAAAAATTGCAAAAACAAAAATGGAGAAGAGACTGAAAGAAAGGCAGTCCAATGACAGGCCCAATTTGGGATTTATCTGACACTATTATTGATGATTTGATGTTCTCACAGATGAGAGCTTGGCAAGGCTGTCTTCTGAGAAACCCTACCAGCAGCTAAGACAAATGTAGATACACTCAACTATTGAACTGAAGTGAGGGACCCCTATGGCTAAATTAGGGGAAGGATTTAAGAAGCTGAAAGGGAGAGCAACTCCATAAAAAGACCAGCAGTAGCAACTAACCAGGACCTCAGGGAGCTCCAGAAGACTGAGCCAACAACCAGACAGCATACACAGGCTGGTCTGAGGTCCCAGCACACATATATATCAAAGTATTGCCTGGTCTGACCTCAGTGGGAGAAGATGTGCATAATCTTCCACAGAGATTGAGGCCTAAGGAAGGGAGAGGTCTGGATGGAGGAGGAGAATCACCCTCTCAGAGGCAAGGGGGAAGAAGAATGGGATGATGAACTGTGGGCAGGGAACAACAGCTAGAATGTAAATATAATGATTAAAAAAAAATACAGAAAGGGGGGATGAATAAATCAATGGACTCATAATTCAAGCACCAGAAAAGTAGAGAAATAGAACCCTGGGGGCCACTGACCAGAAAGTCTAGTCTACTTGGAAAGATTTAGATTAGTGGAGAGAATGTGTCTCATAAAAACACCAATATTCCAGGACAAAACCAAATTCAGACAGTATCTATCTACCAATTCAGCCCTATGGAGGATCCTAGAGGGAAAACTCCAACACAAGGAAGGTACCTACACCAAAGAAAAGACAAGATATCATATATCTTGTTTTATTATATATCTTTGTTATATCTCATAACAAAGCCAAAAGGAAAGAACCACAAGTACCTAAAGCCACCTACAAAAACAAATATAACAAGAACCAATAGTCATCTCTCTTTAATATCTCTCAATATAAATGTACTCAACTCAACTATATAAAGACATAAGCTAACAGACTGCATATACAAACAAGATCCAGCATTTTTGCTGCATATAAGAAGCACACCTCAATAACAAAGACAGGCACTATCTCAGAGTAAAAGGGTAAAAAAAGGTCTTCCAAGCAAATGGTCCCAAAAAACAAGCTGAAGTTGCCATCTTAATATCCAATAAAATAGACTGTCAACCAAAAATTATCAAGTGTGATGAGGAAGGACAAACACTTCATATTCATCAAAGGGAAAACCTACCAAGAGAAAGTATCAAGTCTGAGCTCAAAACATACATTGCACCACACACAATAATAATGGGAGACTTCAACACCCCACTCTCACAAATAGACAGGTCATTGAAACAGAACTAAACAGAAACACAGTGAAACTAGTAGAGGTTATGAACCAATGGATTTAACAGATATCTACAGAACATTTCACTCTAAAACAGAAGAATACACCTTCTCAACACTTCATGGTACCTTCTCCAAAATTGACCATATAATTGGTCACAAAACAACCCTCAACCAATACGAAAAGATTGAAATATTCCCATGCATTCTATAAGATCACCATGGCCTAAGGCTGATCTTCAATAACAGCAAAAACAACAGAAAGCCCATTACATGTGGAAACTGAAAACTCTCTACTCAATGATAGTTTGGTCAGAAATAAAGAAAGAAATTGAAGACTCCCTGGAATTTAATGAAAATGTTCATGTGTCATACCCAAACTTATAGACACAATGAAAGCAGTACTAAGAGGAAAATTCATAGCTCTAAGTGCCTTGGCAAAGAAACTAAGAGATCTTACATTAACAAATTAACAGCACACTTGAGAACCCTAGAACAAAAGAAGCAAACTCACCCAAGAGGAGTAGAAGGCAGAAAATAGTCAAACTTGGGGCCAAAATCAAACAAATAGAAACAAAGAGAACAAAACAAAGAATCAACAAAACCAAAAGCTGGTTCTTTGAGTGAATCAACAAAATAGATAAACCCCTAGGAATGGTATTGACATAAAAAACAGACATGGTGATCAATGGTACTGAATTGAAGTCCCAGATGTATAACCTACAAACACCTGAATTTTGATAAAGAAGCCAAAAATATACACTGGGAAAAGAAATCATCTTTAACAAATGGTGCTGGTCAAACTGGATGTCTCTATGTAGAAGAAGGCAAGTAGATTTATACTTATCACCCTGTACAAAACTCAAGTCAAAATGAATCAAGGACCTCAACATAAAGTCAGATATACTAACCTGATAGAAGAGAAAGTGGAGAACCTTTAACTAACTTGCATAGGAGACTTTCTTCAAAAAACATTATTAGCACAGACATTAAGATCAACAGATCTGATTAGTAAATCAGACCGTCTGAAACTTCAAAGCTTTTGTAAGGCAAAGGATACCATCATGCAGACAAGATGCCAGCCTACAGAATAGTAAATGGCTTTTATTAACTCTACATCCAATAAAAGATTAGTATCCAAAATATGGGAAGAACTCGAGAAAGTAGGTATCAAGAGAACAAAATCTTCAACTAAAAATAAGATGTGCAGATCTAGACAGAGAATTTCAATAGCAGAAACTCAAATAGCTCAGAAACCTACAAAGAAAATTTCAACATCCTTAGCCATTAGGAAATGTAAATCAAAACTACAATGAGATTCCATTGTAAACCTGTCAAAATGTCTGAATACAATAACACAAATGACAGCTCATGCTGATAAGGAAATGGGATGAGAGGAATACTCATTCATTGTGCAGGGGAGTGCAACTTGATCATCAAATATGGAAATCAATATGGTGTTCCTCAGAATGTTGGAAATCAATCTACCTTAAGATCCAGCTATACCACTCTTGGGTATATACCCAAAGTATACTTTGTTCAACAACAAGGACACTTATTCAACAATGTTTATTGCTGCTCTATTCATAACTAGAAACATCCTAGATGTCCCTCAATAGAAGAATGGCTAGAGAAAGTGTGGTACATTTGTACAATAGAGTGTTACTCAGGTGTTAAAAAATGGTATAATGAAAGTTTCAAGAAAATAGATAGAACCAGAAAAAAATCAACTTAATTGAAGTAATCCAAACCAGAAAGATAAAAAATCACATGTATTCATTTATATGTGGATATTAGCTATTGAATAAATAAAAACCAAGATAAAATTTATAGACCCAGACAGGATAGATATAGAGGAAGGAATTGGTGGGGTGGGGTGACACATGGATTGTAGGTAATCATGGCTGAGGAACACAGAGAGTTCCTCATGCCAGGCTGTGGGTAGTCGGCTGGGAACACTCTGGATTCCTCCAGGCTGGAAGTTAGGCCCAGCTGCTGTGGCTCCATAGTTTCTCACAGCACGGCCCTAACGACACGACACACGAGAAAGTCCATGGGGTTTTTACAGGCTTTAATGTCATGGGGGATGTAGATCGATCGGATGCATTCCCCCCCACCCCCCAGCAAACCTAGGGCAGTTTTGAGTTAAATAGGGAGGGAGAGAGGGGAAGGGGCTGGGGAAGTATGCTTAACTGGCTCCACCCCCTGGCCTTCAGGTGCCTCATTAGTATGTAAATCTCTCTAGGGCCTGGGGCCTGTTATTCATGCCCTCTACCTGTGCCCTACTTGACTGAATGGTGCAGGTTGAATGGGTTCTGGGGGCGTGGCCGAACACCCACAACCCAAGAACCAGGATACCTTTCCATGGCTCGACAATGGGTCTCTCTTGTAGGGTGAAATATAATAGAAGAGATTATATGGATGGACTGTGGGTGAGTGGGCACCAGAACAGAAGGATCATGTTTGGAGAGGAATGGAAATAGGGTAGGTGAGGGAATGTGGGAAGAGACAGGTGGAATTTGAGGGGTGATACGGATATCTAGCACAGTAGAAACTTCTTAAAATGTATGAAAGTGATCCTGACTAGGTATTCTAATAATGGGGGAGACAGTCCTGCTGGGAGTCTGCCTGAGTTCCAGTTCTCTTTGGAAACTGGAGGAAGTGTTGGCAGCAGGAATGGGGGCAGGCGAAACTTGGTTTTGTGAAAATTAAAGTAGCTATTAATAGTATTTAGTTTTTATTATTCTTTGATTAACACCTTTTACTTAACAGTGGGTTATGTAAATTAGCTTTTGTTCTTTCCTTGCAGGGCCAAGAAGCACTCACTTAGAATCTTCATTTCTAAGAGAAAGAAACAAGTAAATCTACTACTATTGTTGTGATTCATTCTTAATCTTTTCAGGCTATATAATCACATGGTGTTCCAAGCATCTTTTTGTAAAAAGTTCACAAGTTTGAAACATAAATCTAAATAATAAATTGAATAAAAAGTTACAACAGATATGTTTACATGTGTTTCTATTAAGAATAGTTATCTAATTAAACATTAATTATCTGCCACTAGCTCCACAGGTCATTAAGAGATTAAAACAGCAATTTTTATGTCATAACTTAGCACATTTTTGTCAAGACGCAAATCATCTGCCTTGTGTCTCATTAGTTTTGAAACAATATTTTATCTTCTGTCATTGCACCTACAATAAATTGTTCAATCCCTGTTTATGACCTTTAGTTATTAGATAATGGTTTTACAATTAGCCTGAAAGAAATGTTTTCCCTGAGCATAACCTGCTTTCTATCACAATGCAATTACTCTGTGAAACTTGAAAATTTACAGAGTCCTAATTGCAGCCCTTTCTATAGAGGGCTCAAAACTACTAGTATAAATTTAGGAATTCTATAAAATCAGTATTAGGAATTAAGAGATCATCTATTTGTCTACATAACATTACCACAAGAGAGTATTTCTTGGTTGATCTGCAAAAAAATCTGCCCAATAGGACAGGCTAATGCCCAGGGATCATTATACCATTTAATAATAACAGGAAAGACATATAGCAAGAATTAATTCTGAGATGAACTGTCTAAAAACCTGGCAATTTCAGAGTTTATTCATTGCATCCATGCAAAATGATGAGCCATTTTCAGAAAATCATCTGTCACTTTTTCATCTCTCCTAGATGGCTTCTGACAGAGTCCCAACTGGGCATCTCTTATCACAAAAGAAGGCTTCCAGTAAAATGATTGGGTTATATTCAATTGAGTTGTTGGCCAAAGGGGTCCCATGGAAATCCCTAAATAACCTCAAGTTGATGCTAAGATAATTGGTTGATCTCTGCAAACTTATAGCCTGGTCCCATTTCCAAGGACACCTATACAACTCATTGAACATAAAGAATTTGAGCTAGTGACTATATGGAGCCTTCACCCCTACAATCTAGTCTTTGGTGCAGGAAGATTCTCTAAAGGCTACCAAAAGAGAAACATAAACAATCCATCCACAAAAACTTTTACCTACAATCTGTCCTGCCTGTAAGATGTGCTATGGCAATGTTACCCCAGAACTTTTGAACCAAAAGCAAACCAGAGGAGAAGACAGGTAGAGGATTAAAAAAAAGAGAGAGAGAGAATTAGTATTTGGTGGGATACCATGATTTCTATCCTATGCAAATATTATTTATAGAAACAATTTTTTATTCTTTGATAAGATTAGAATTACTGTGTATAAATACTATAGCCAGAGAGCCAAATCAATAGCCTACACAATTCTTTTTTAAAAAATATTCTATATTTTTCTTTTTCTTTTACAATCTAGTTGTTCCCCGACCCTGGTACACCCTCCCACAGTTTGTAATCCCACTACTCCTTCCCCCTGTCTCCAAAAGTATGTTCTCTCCCATACCCCACTAGGCCTCCTTATTCCTACTCCCCGGTGTTAGTATTCTGTCTAAACTCCACCTCCACAGTTACCTGGCAACAGCCAGGTATGCTCCTCCCCACAGTTACCTGGCAACCGCCAGGTAGGCCTGGCCCACTATAAAAGGGGCTGCTTGCCCCCTCCTCTCTCTCTTAATCTCTTAATCCCTTACTCTCTTAATCTCTTACTCTCTTACCCTCACTCCTACCCTCTTGCCTCTCTGTCCCCTCCCCCCTTCCTCTCTCTCCACGTGGTCATGGCCGGCCTCTATCTCTGCTTCTCTTCTCTCTTCCACCTCCTTCTCCCCACCTTTGCCCTATCTCCTGAATAAACCTCCTCCCCCTTGGAACCGTGTGGTCTGGAGTGGTCTGTTCTGAGCTGCGGTCGGACCTTTTAAAACAACTAACACCCGGGGCCTCAAGTCTCTCTAGGGTTAGGCACCTCTTCTCCCACTGAGGTCATACCAGGCAGTCCTCTGCTATATGTGTGTTGGGGGCCTCAGACCAGCTCATGTATACCGCCTGGTTGATGACTTAGTGACTGAGAGATCTCAGGGGACAAATCTTATCTCAGTAATTAAGAACCTTGAACCTAAGTCAAATGAAATCTCTCTTTCATCAAAAGAGGGAGGGAGGGAGAGACAGAGACAGAGGCAGAGAGAGACAAAGACTGAAAGAAATAGAGACAGAGCGACAGAGACAGAGAGACAAAGAGAGAGAAGAGATAAAAAAGAAAAAAAAGAAAGAAAGAAAGAAAGAAAAAGAAAGAAAGAAAGAAAGAAAGGAAAGAAAGAAAGGAAAGAAGGAAGGAAGGAAAATCATTGCTCAGTGAAGCGTATACCACCTCAATAAGGTAGGAAAAGTGAAACATTTGTCCCAAGATATTTAATTATTTTGTAATATTTCCATAAAACTTGGAACTACTGTTTTCGCAATTTAGATAACTGTTAATGAAGTACTGTCATGAGTACATGGATGTCTCTCCTATGAATTAAGTCCTCTCACCTTGGAAATTACTAGACTATGCCACCCACCTGCATATTTTTTAGGAATTTTCTATTAACTTAATTCTCTTTTAAGACCTCCCTCTCTATTATCCAGGGTTTTTTGAGTTTGTTTTGGTTTTGTTTTGTTGTCTAGATTGTAGAATGGTTATCCTGCAATTTATGGCTAAACAGAAAATTGAACTGTGGAAGACAACTCCACTTATAAGTAAGTACATACCATACATGTGTTTTTGGCTCTAGGTAACATCACTCAAAATGACATTCTCAAGTTCCATCCATTTGCCTGCAAAATTCATAATGTCTTTGTTTTAATAGATGATTAGTATTCCACTATGTAGATGTTCCACATTTTCTTTATCTATTCTTCAGTTGAGGGACAACTATGTTGTTTCCAGTTTCTGGCTATTAGGTGTAAATCTCTATGAATATAGTTGAGCAAGTGTCCCTGTGGTATAGTGGTGCATCTTTTGGGTATATGCTCAGGAGTGGTATAGCCAGGTCTTGAGGTAGAACTATTCCCAGTTTCCTGAGAACTACCAGATTGATTTCCCAAGTGGTTATATAAGTTTGTACTTCCACCAGCAATGGAGGAATGTTCCTCTTGCTCTACATACTATTCAACATGTGCTATCACTTGAGATTTGATAATAGCCATTCTCTCAGGTATAAGATAAAATATGATCATTTTGATTTGCGTATTCCTGTTGACTAAGGAAGTTGAACATTTCTTTAGTGCTTCTCAGCCATTTGAGATTCCTTTGTTGAGAATTCTCTGTTTAGCTCTGTACTCCATTTATTTATTTATTTATTTATTTATTTATTTATTGGTTATTTGGATTGTTGGTGTCTAATTTCTTAACACAAAGGATTCAAATACCTTCTATCCAAATATTTAGAACACAACCAGATACTTCCTGAATGGAAGCCTGAAAAATTAGCATGAGAAATTCCTTATTATTAGCGTGATGTTCTCTGGAATAAGAAATAAACCATTTTTTAAAGGTAGTTTTGATTCCCTGTGACTCGAAGGAAAGACTCCTGGTATGCAGTCTTCTGGCCATGAATACCATGAGTACATGTTTCTGAACATGTGTGTGCACACATGCAAATCCACACTTTCCATGCAGCCATTTTGGAGTCACCTATGCTCTGTAATTAAGTAAACACAATAAACTTATTGGTTCCCCAGCATAAGCTGTTGTGAATTAGTTTGTGTTGAGACCCAAGGATAGAATAGTTACACCTCACATTTCCCTTGGGAAAGAATTTTAGAAACACCCCAACTATAGATCAGGTAAAGCCCAGAGTTCAGTGCAGTTTCCTGCTAATTCCAACTGCTGCAACAGTTGCTGTAAATGAAGCAATACACTATTTGCTTTAAAAATGTAGTCACAAAACCAAGGAAACATAGCTGGAGACTATTTAAAAGAAACAAAAGTCAAGCAAGTAAAAAAAAAAATTGAATGTATGCCAAGATATTAGAAAATCTTAAAACTCTCATGACAACATATTCAATACCAGTGACTGCTCTTTGAAAAAGCAAGAACTAATTTTCCAGAATATATTAGAAACAAAATATGAAAAAAAGAAACAAAGTATGTTTAAGAAAATATTTAATACCTGAGATATAAATTCCATACAAAATAGGTACTAAAGTAAGATATTCAGACGTATCACATGTTATAAAATGTTTAAAATTAATGAATTTGCAGAGTATATAAAACAGTATTATTCTTTTTTAAATTGACAAAGTGCTATGATATGCCTACTTCTTAGAGAATTTAAAGTACAATAGCATTTTAACAAAAGTTTTATTTCTTATGGTCATAAAATCACAGGTGCAGAATGTTCAAATACAAAATACAACTCAATCTATAAAATGAAAACCATGCAAGATGAATTTTAAGATTTAGTCTTAACATTTAGTCTAAGATGTTATTCATTTCAAATAACAATTTTGCCAATGGAATAATATGCCTATTTTATAAGAACATCCTAGTATTTTGCAGTAAATGATGCCCTAAAAATTTCCAGAAAATTCAATACTATTCTTTAATCTTGAAAACATAAACAAAGAAAATACTACAGGGTCCTACTTCTAGATAAAAAGCTACAGAAGTTCAGTGTTTGCTAAGAAATGGAAAATCAGTTTCTTTCAGGCATGATCTCACACATGGGTGATTCAATCCCAGGTGGTCAGCACTGGATACATGTCTATATGAGCAATAGTAAATAGACTCAATGGTATATAAATGTATATTTGTAGGTATAGGTATGTGTAAAACAAAGTTAGAAAAGAGAAGAGTTCATAAATTTGGGAGGATGGCGTAGAAATTGTGGATGCAGTTTGAATGATGGCAATGCAATTCTCATGTATGACACTCAAAAACTAAAAATTTAAAAAGAAGTATGCATAACTATAAAAGGATATATTTTAATTAAACAGATATGTATATTATAAAAACTTTAGTATTAGCTTTGTAATTAAATAGCAAGCACTAAATATATATTTAATTGTAGCCTCTTCAGGATGAGACTAAGTAGTTCTCTCCATCACTAACCCACTGATATCCACATATCCATTAAGGAAATTGATATCTATAGCCTATTGAATGAAATAGGTTGAAACTACCAGTGTGTTGTAAAAGTATTACACCTATAATTTATGATTTAAACATATTGCATTGATTCTAACCTTAAAATATTTCAAATCCTTTCATCTTGACATGTACACATGTCTTCAAATAGTCATGAACCAGTAACAAAGTTATAGAATATATACTTTAAAATATTTATTTTATTTATAAAATATTTATTGTGGAGAATGGTAAATGTGTTTAACTCCATTATGTGAGAATTTAAATTAGCTCAGTACCATTTTTCAAAGAAATAAATTTTCTATTTTCATGAAAGAGACAATAATCCCAACCAGACAGTGGAAGGACAATGGAAAGTGGTATATGTATTTTCTTTCCAAGCCCTATAACCATAATGTACTCTAAAATAAGAAAAATAGACTTTTCTATGAACATAAGTTAGTGTTTTACCTTCATTTTGGTGCATGAAGATTGATGGTCTATAAATAAACTTTTCAAATTGTGTGTGTAAAAATAGCAGATGGCAAGAGAGGGAGGAAGAAAGGAAAGATAGGGAAAAGACAAGAAAGGAGATTTTTTTAAATGGAGAAAGAAGGAAAAAGGAAGAAGAAGGGAAGGAGGAAGTGCAGGGAATTGGTTTGGTGCTGCTATGTATTCAAATGCTAAATTCAGTACCCCAAGTTGAGAAAATTCCCTTGTACACCAGCATTTATTATGTAAACCTTGCTCCCCATTGTGAAACTATTGGTTAAATAAAGGTAGCTACCGACAATTTCTAGAAGCAATAGTGGTAGGCAGGTTTGCAGATACCTGGCTGGGGGTCACAAGTAGGAGCCACCAAGAAAGGGGAAGAAAAAGAGAGAGAGACAGAGAGATACAGAGACAGAGACAGAGACAGAGACAGAGACAGAGAGAAAGAGAGGGAGGGAGGGAGGGAGGGAGAGAGAGAGAGAGAGAGAGAGAGAGAGAGAGAGAGAGAGGCAAAGAGAGACAGAGAGAGACAGAGAGAGACAGCGAGAAACAGAACAGGTCTCCACTACACATGATGGACCAGCAGCAGGTGCCTAAGTGAAATGGTCCTCTCCATGACATCAGACTCCTGGAGCATTAATAAGCCTGGAGAGATTCAAACAGCAAGTAACAAGGGACATATGGTTGAGATATAAGCTAGAATAGCTCAAAACCTGTCCAATCTAGGTTTACAGCTTGTAAATAAAATACCTGGATTTTCTGTTTTTTATACAGTCAAGAAGGAATAAAAGAATTTATTTTATAAGAGAGGGAGGGAGGGAGGGAGGGAGGGAGGGAGGGAGGGAGGGAGGGG
>JANHMN010000013.1:188295-246536 GCA_030674055.1 Rhabdomys pumilio | reverse complement strand
TTGTTGTTGTTGTTGTTGTTGTTGTTGTTGTTGTTGTTGTTGTTGTTTTTTCGAGACAGGGTTTCTCTGTGTAGCCCTGGCTGTCCTGGAACTCACTCTGTAGACCAGGCTGGCCTCGAACTCAGAAATCTGCCTGCCTCTGCCTCCCAAGTGCTGGGTTTAAAGGTGTGCGCCACCACCGCCAGGCACAGAGTATCTTTAATAGAGTCAAGGATTGGTGCTTGAACATGGGATGGGTCTCAAGTTGGGCCAGTTATTGGCTGGCCATTCCCTCAATCTCTGTTCCATTCCCAATCTCTGCATTACTTATAGACAGGATAAATTTGGTAGCAAAAGTTTTGTAGGTGAATTGGTGTCCCTATCACTCCACTGGGATTCTTGCCTGGCCACAGGAGGCAGCCTCTCCAGGCTCTACATCCTCAATATTGTGAGTCTCAGCTAAGGGCACCCCCATTGATTCTTGCACACCTCCTCTAACTCAGGTCTCTGTATCTTCCTGGAGATGCCTCCTACCTATCCTCCCCTCCTCCCTTATCAGTTGCAGATAATCCATCCATCCTCATGGCCATCTTGCCATCCTCATGCCACTACCCACATCCTACCCTGAACTGCCCCCACTTCCCTCCTGATGCTGTCTTCTACCCACTTCCCTCCATTTGTTTTCATCTACCATTTTATTCCCTCTTCCAAGTGAGATTCAAGCATCCTTGCTGTGCCCTCCTTCCTGTTCAGGCTCTATGGGTCTGTGGAGTATAGCATGAGCATCCTGTTTTATTTACTAATATTTACTTATAAGTGAATACATACCATGCATGCCCGTTGGGGACTGGGTTACCTCACTCAGGATGATATTCTCAAGTTCCATCCATTTGGTTGCAAAATGAATGATGTCCTTGATTTT
This sequence comes from Rhabdomys pumilio, assembly GCA_030674055.1. Lineage (NCBI taxonomy): Eukaryota > Metazoa > Chordata > Mammalia > Rodentia > Muridae > Rhabdomys > Rhabdomys pumilio. The sequence goes on along the minus strand of JANHMN010000013.1, from coordinate 245,635 downwards.
AACAGCTGAATACTATTCCATCATGTAGATGTACCACATTTTCTTTATCTATTCTTCAGCTGAGGGACAACTTGGTTTTTTCCAGTTTTTGACTATTATGAAAAAAGCTGCTTTGAACATAGTTGAGCAAGTGTCTTTGTGGGATGGTGGAACATCTTTTGGTCATATGCTCAGAGTCTTGAGGTAGAACTATTCCCAGTTTTCTAAATAACTGCCAAATTGATTTCCAAATTTGTTGTACAAGTTTGCAATCCCACTAGCAATGAAAAAGTATTTCCATTGCACCATATCCTTGTCAGCACATGCTATTTCTTGAGTTTTGGACCTTAGCTGCTGTTTTGATGGGTGTAAGATGAAATCTCAGAGTTGTTTTGATTTACATTTCCCTGATGACTAAGGTTTTGAACGTTTCTTTACGTGCTTCTCAGCCATTCAAGATTCCTCTCTTGAGAATTTTCTATTTAGCTCTGTGTTCCATTTTTTAATTGGGTTGTTTGGGATGTTGGTGTCTAACTTTTTGAGTACTTTGTAAATTGTGGATATTAGCCCTCTGTCAGATGTAGGGTTGGTGAAGATGCTTTCCCAATCTGTAGGCTGTCGTTTTGTCTTATTGACAGCGTCCTTTGCCTTACAGAAGCTTTGCCTTACAGAACTTTCATGAGATCCCATTTATCAATTATTGATCTTAGAACCTGAGCCACTGGTGTTCTGCTTGGGAAATTGTCCTCTTTACTAAAGTGTTCAAGGACATTTGCCACTTTCTTGTCTATGAAATTTAGTGTATCCAATTTTATGTTAAGGTCCTTGATTCACTTGAACTTAAGTTTTGTGCAGGATGATAAATATGGATCTATTTTCATTCTTTACATGTAATATCCAGTGAAACCAGCAAGATTTCTTAAGGGTGGTTTCATTTTTCCATTGTAAGTTTTTGCTTCTTTATGAAAAAATCAAATATTTATAGATGTGTAACTTTATTTCTAGGTCTTTGATTCAATTCTATTGATCAATATGTCTGTTTCTATACCAATACTATGAAGGTTTTCTTATTGCTATTACTCTGTAGTCCAGTTTGAGAACAGGGATGGTTATTCCTCCAGAAGTTATTTTATTTTTCAGGGTTGTTTTGGCTATCCAGGGTTTTTTGCTTTTCCATATGAAATTGAGAATTGCTCTCTCAAGGTCTATAAAAAAAATTGTGTTGAAATTTTTATGGGGATTGCATTGAATCTGTAGATTATGTTTGGTAAGATGACCATTTTCACTATGTTAATTCTTCCAATCCATGAATATGAGAGATCTTCCCATCTTCTGAGATCTTTGATTTCTTTCTTCAAGGGACTTGAAGTTCTTATAATACAGATATTTCACTTGCTTGGTTAGAGTTATACCAATATATTTTTATATTATTCATGGCTATTCTAAAGGATGCTGTTTTCCCTAACTTCTTATTTGGCTAGCTTATCATTTGTATAAAGGAGGGATACTGATTTCTTTGAGTTAATTTTGTAACCAGCTGGTCTGTGCTTAGAGCTGTTCCTGAGCCACAGCACCTAGAGCTGATCCTGTAACACAGCCCTCTACACCCAAAAACCACCAAGAGAGAACTGGTCTCTGAGGAGTGCTGGCACATCTGTGAGCACAGGTAAGACCACCACTTCTGTTCTGAGGAACCCACTAAGAGATATCAGGACACATAAACCAAGGAGCAGCCTGAAGCAGGACCCTTCAAGTTTCCTTCTGCAACCTAAACTGATCCTGTGCCACAGCACTTCATACCCAAATACTGCTGTGAGAAAGCTGATCTCCCAGAAGTGCTGGCACACCTGTGAGCATAAGTAACACCACCACTTCTGCTCAAATTCCTGGCCTAAGTTGGACCAGCCCAGAATCATCAGGACACAGGAAAAAAAGAACAACCAGGAACAGGTTCTTCAGGTTTCCATTTGTGCCCCAGAGCTGACTGTGTAACACAGCTTTCCATCCCAAATTCCTCACGGAGAGACCTGGTCTCCCAGGAGTACTGATACACAGGCTGACAGAAGGGAAAAGCCACAGTCAGAGAAAAGAAAACCAGCTAACAGTATAGATATCCAGATGGCAAGAGGCAAGGGCAAAAACATAAGCAACAGAAACCAAGGCTACTTGGCATCATCAAAACTCAGTTCTCCCACGACAGCGAGCCCTGGATACCCCCAACACACCAGAAAAGCAAGATTCTGATTTAAAGCCACGTCTCATGATGATGTTAGAGTACTTTAAGAAGGACATAAATAACTCCCATAAAGAACTACAGGAGAAGACAGATAAACAGGTAGAAGCCCTTAAAAAGGAAACACAAAAATAAATTAAGAAATACAGGAAAACACAACCAAAAAGGTGAAGGAATTGAACAAAACCATCCAGGATGTAAAAATGAAATTAGAATGAATAAAGAAATTACAAAGTGCAACAGCCATGGAGATAGAAAACTTAGAAAAGAGATCAAGTGTCATAGAAACAAGCATCACCAACAGAATACAAGAGATAAAAGAGAGAATATCCGGTGCAGAAAATACCATAGAAAATATTGACACGCTTCCAGTCTGGGTCTAGGAACTGAGCAGATCCCAGACAGCAGCTCTGCCCTCAGTCACACAGAACCCAGAGGAAGCGGGGATCCCAGGAACTCTGACTCAGGCAGTATCTTAGGTAAGCAGACAGCAACATCTGCCGCAAACAGGGAGTAACTGGGACCCACAAGGACCCAGGAAGTCACTCCAGGCCCAGAGTACTGGTACCTTCCAGTCTGGGCCAGAGCACTGAGCAGATCTTGGGTGGCAGCTCTGCTCCCAACCTCTATGTACCCAGAGGAAGCAGGGCCCCCAAGCTCTAACCTGGGCAATATCCTGTCTGTGCCTGAGCACTGAGTAGATTTGGGGCCCGAGTTCATAACCCAGTAGTTACACCCACCCCACACAGTTCTGATACAACCAAGATAATAGGAAAGACAGGCTCCAGTCAGAGACAGGGCAGGTAGCACTAAGGAGACACAGATGGCAAAAGGCAAGCCCAAGAACATAAGCATCAGCAACCCAGGGTACTTGACATCATTAGAACCTAGTTCTTCCACACAAGAAAGTCCTGAATTCCCCGTATTACTAGGAAAGCAAGATTCAGATTTTAAATCCCTTCTAATGATGATGATAGAGGACTTTAAGAAGGACATAAATAACACTTTCAAAGAATTTGAGGAGAACACAGGTAAACAGCTAGAAGCCCTTAAAGCGAAAACAAAAATCCCTTAAAGAATTACAAGAGAACACAACCAAACAGGAGAAGGAATTGAACAAAACCATCCAGGACATAAAAATGGAAGTAGAAACAATCGAGAAATCACAAAGGGAGATGACCCTGGAGATATAAAACCTAGGAAAGAAATCAGGAGTCATAGACACAAGCATCACCAACAGAATACAAGAGATAGAAAAGAGAATCTCAGGTGCAGAAGATACCATAGAAAATATTGACACAATTGTCAAAGAAAACACAAAATGCAAAAATTTCTTAACACAAAATATCCAGGAAATCCAGGACACAATGAAGAGACCAAACCTAAGGATAATAAGCACAGATGAGAGTGAAGATTCCTAACTTAAAGGGCCAATAAATATCTTCAACAAAATTATAGAATAAAACTTCCCTAATCTAAAGAATGAGATGCCCATAAACATTCAAGTCTATAGAACGCCAAATAGACTAGACTAGAAAAGAAATACCTCTTGTCACATAATAATCAAAACACCAAGTAGACAAAACAAAGAAAGATTATTAATTGCAGTAAGGGGGAAAAGGCCAAGTAACATATAAAGGGAGATCTATCAGAATTACACCAGACTTCTCACCAGATACTATAAAAGCTAGAAGATGCTGGACAGATGTCATACAGACTCTAAGAGAACAAAAATGCCAGCCCAGACTACTCTACCCAGCAAAACTCTCAATTACCATAGATGGAGAAACCAAGATATTCCACGACAAAACCAAATTTACACAATATCTTTTCACAAACCCAGCATTACAAAGGATAATAGCAGGAAAGCTCCAATACAAGGAGGAAAATTATACCCTAGAAAGAGCAAGAAAATGACCTTCTTCCAACAAATCCAAAAGAAGATAGACACACAAAGATAACTTCACCTCTAATAACAAAAATAACAGGAAACAACAATCACTGTTCCTTAATCTCTCTTAACATGAATGAAATTGAAAGGACTCAATTCCCCAATTAAAAGACATAGGCAAATGGACTGGATACATAAACAGGACCCAGCATTTTGCTGCATACAGGAAACCCACCTCATTACAAAGACAGACTCTACATTAGAGTAAAAGTCTGGTCAACAAATTTTCAAGCAAATGGTCCTAAGAAACAAGCTGGAGTACCATTCTAAAATCTCCAGCCCGAGAACACAAAGGGAGGGACTCATGGCTCCACCTGTATAGGTAGTTGAGGGTGGCCTTGCCAGGCATCAGTGGAAGTGAACAGCCTTGGTACATTAAAGTTTGGATTTCCTAGTGTTGGGGAATTGCAAGAGCAGGGAGGCAGGAATGAGACGATGTTGGGAGCACACCCTCATAGTAATTGGAGGAGGGGGGATGGGGTAAGGAGTTAGGCATCAGTGGAAGTGGATGGCTTTGGTGCATGAAAGTTTGGATTCCCTAGTGTTGGGGAATTTGAAAGCAGGAAGGCAAAAATGGGAGGATGGTGGGAGCATACCTTCATAGAAACTCTCAGAATTATATGGATTAGAGATGAAAAACTCAGGCTGCCAGAAGACTACATTCCAGAATTCAAACAAACAATTATCTTGATACTAAAATTTGTTTTGAGAATTGTATATTGCAGAATACACATCCTTGGTGTATCTACTCATCTTGCAAGCTGAACAGACTTGCTTGAACCTCTGATGTCCTAGAATTCCAGCTGAATGCAGTGAAGACACAGTGTCAGAGGCTGATCAATTTACTCTTCCTCCCACCCCTAATATCTCAACACCCATAATCAGCTTGAAGAAGTTAATGAAGAGTCAGCACCCCTATTCCCTGGGCTTGGGAACTGAGGTGGTTAATATTGGGCTGTCTTTCTAGGGAAAAGTAGTGGTTTTGAGGGAACAGGGAGAATTAGTTAAGATTTATTGCATAGCCATAACCTACTGGTAGAAATATGTATAATTGTTATTAAGATGAAGTTATAATTTCTTAAATGGTACAAAATTTGCTTTGATTAAAATTTAAGGTTTTCATTGGCACGAGCTTCTTATTAATATAAAAAGTGAGATGAATATTGTTACTATCATAGGCATTGTGCCTGTATAACACATTTAGGAATACAAGGCTTAGACCCAGTCCTTCTTAAATTTTTTAACTTACTTGAGATGGTTAGCCTATGAGTTAAGAGTCTTTAGCAAATTCATGGTTTTGAGTTTATTGTTAGTGTGTTTCCTATATTTTCTTTAGAAATAGCTGAGAGGAGTTAACAGACAACAGTCCAGATTACCTTACATGAATAGTTGGTTTTCAAAACATCAGAAATCCACAAAATTGATGTTACAGACATTTCTGTATTAATGTTCCTTTTGATTAGAGACATGTCTGCTCCTGACAGCTTCCTGTCTTGGATTCTAAGAAGAAATTGAGCATCTTTGGAGTTATTCCAATTGTGGTGAGACAGCCACTAGGCAAGAATAGCCTCTTTCCATGTACAGACAAATTACTGTCCAGAAAAGGACACACTTGTAGAATAGTCAACTGATTATATCTGCCAAGACAGAGTAATCAGCCCTTAATAATTCTGCATCACTATGGTCTGTCAGATGATCCTGGGCCAGAAGGCTGAAGATCAGATGCTCCAACGTTCTGTAGTATAGGGACTGTCCAGGTGTTCAGTGGTCTCTATAAATCTATCTCCAGGGTAGTCTCCCTTTGAGATTTCTTTATTGTTTCTACTTCCATTTTTAGATCTTGGATGGTTTTGTTTGATTCCTTCTCCTGTCTGGTTATTTTTTCTTGCAAATCCTTAAGGGATTTTTGTGTTTCCTCTTTAAGGGCTTCTATCTGTCTACCTGTGTCCTCCTTAAGTTCTTTGAGAGTGTTATTTATGTCCTTCTTAAAATCCTCTATCATCATCATGAGAAGAAATTTTAATTCTGAATCCTGCTTTTCTGGTGTGATGGGGTGTTCAGGGCTTGCTATGATGGGGGAACTGGGTTCTGATGTTGCCATGTAACTTTGGATTCTGTTGCTTACGTTCTTGCGCTTGCCTTTTGCCTTCTGTTTAACTCTAGTACTCCCTGTACTTTCTGTCTCTGATTGAAGCCTCCCTTGCCAGTTATCTTACTTGTGTCTGATCTCCTCAGGGTCCCGATATCTCTGTGATCTTCTCCAGCTGCTCTCAATATAGTGGTACCTCTAGGATGACTCAGAATATGGTGTCTCCTAGGTAGCAGTTCAGCTAGTTGTCCACTGTTCTGAGTACAATGTTTCTTCTAGGATGTCTCAGGCTAATGTGTCCACTGCTCTGAGTGCAGTGGCTCCTCTATTATGTCTTGGGATATGTTGTCTGTAGCTCTGAGTTCCTTTGTTCCTCTGCTGCTCTGGGTTCAGTGGTACCTCTTCCACTCTGGGTTCAGTGGACCCTCTTGAATGTCTACTGCTCTGTGTTCTGTGTACCCTCTAGGGTGGGTCAGGAGGGATCCGGTGTCCCCAGGAGCAGACTGAGCAGGGGTCTGTGTCAGGCCTCAGATCTGGGAGAGGGGCAGAAGGGGTGTGCTATTCCGCAGGGGCAGAGTTTGGGGGTCTGCTGGAATCTGAGCACTCCCTGCACCCAGATCTGGGCATAGGGCAGTGAGTGGGTCCTCTTACCTACTGCTCTGTGTTCTGTGCACCCTCTAGGGTGGGTCAGGAGGGATCCAGTTCCCCTGGAGAAGACCAGGCAGAGGTCTGCATCAGGCCTCAGATCCGGGACCCATTCAAAACTTTTTGTCAATAAATTATTATAATTTACTGGGATTCCTTATAATCATCAAGACAAGGAATGGTAGAAGGGGCCCATGGGACTTTAAAACAACGTCTTCATAAAATAAAAAAGGAGAAGGTATATCCCCATACTCCACAAATTTATTTAAGTCATGTCCTTCTTTTTTTTTTTTTAATTTTTAAAAAAAAAAAAAAAAATTGGATGCCAAGGAACTTTCTGCTGAGTTTCTATGGCACCCTACAATTAGACATACTTATACCTAGGTGAAAGGGAAGGATCCACTTTCTGGCATATGTCATGATCCCAATCAGGTATTTAATATGGGAACGAGGGCAAGTTTGTGTTTTTTCTACAGGATGCTGAAGGAGCATGGTGGTTGTCAGAGTGACAGATGAGACATGCTGATGCTGAGAAAAAGAATGATGCTGATCTGTGAGCTTTCTGAGTGCCCTGATAATGGTGACTGGGAAGCTGTATTGGACATATCTTCCCAACCCACCTTTGCTTGCCTATACATTTCCGCCCTTGAATTTCCCCACACTGGGGCATCTAGCATACACAGGGCCCTTCTGATGACCAACAAAGACAAACTGCCTTGCCTCAAGTTTTTAGACCTTGTGGAACAGAGAATCAAAAAGAGAAGTTATAATGACTCTTGTATTTTTCTTAAATGTGAACAGTTATTTAGACTCAATCATGAATTGATCTAGAAATCAATCCAATATCAGAAATAACAGTCTTCATTTGGAAGGCTGGATCTAGACATTTTCAGAGACATATTTGGAAGTTAGCTGCAGTTCTCTTTGATGTTATGTTAGGAAGAGATGAAGTTGGGGCAGGTTCTGGATTTCAAACAAGTGTTAGTACATGTGTTAAGGCTCTTTAATTGTCAAGTTAAAATTACTTTTGTTTCTTCTACAGTATTTAATGTAAGTTACATTGATTATACACTTTCTAATTGTGTTAGTGTGTTGAAACCTGGCATGTCTGTTATGGACTTCTATCAACCAGCTTTTCTTTTGTTGCCCTGAGTATCACAGAACCTTGGTATTCTGAAAAAAAGCTTGCAAGTACTGAAAGAAGTGAGTCAGGCTTTAAACAGAAGCAAGAGGGTAGTGGGCTTGATTATTACTGGTATAACAGCTTTAATTACATTAATTGCTAGCACCATTGCTTCTGCAATTGCTTTGATACAAGAAGTTAAGACAGCTACTTTTGTTAATCACTTAGCAAAACATATTATTAATGTGTAGAGTATACAAGAGGTCTTAGATAGGCGTTTGGAACAATAAATTGATGCTCTTTATCCTACTCAAATTATTGGAAGGAGGTTCAAAGTTTAAGAGTAAGGTGTCATCTTGAGTGTTCTATCAACCTAGAACTAACCTTAATACTTGCATGTAATTAAAATGGTATAAAAGCAAAAATGAGGAGGGGGATAGGATAGGGGACTTCAAAAGGGGGATAAATGGGGAAAAAGGATGACATCTGAAATGTAAATAAATAAAATATCCAATAAAAAATATGTAGGATAGAGTTCTATAGTTGTCTGGTTATGCATTTATAAGGGAGATGAGCACAATCAATATTAGATGTTTTGGGGACATTATTTTCTCACTAATACTAACCAGTCATGGCTGAGAGAATAATCTTTAATAGTACATGAAAATCTTTAATGCATTGTTTAAAATGAATCCTAATTTTATTTATAATATACAAACATCTGCTCTGGCTTTCAAATGTTCCTTTACAACATTTACATATTAAATATTAAGTGATTTATTTTTCCTTGGATGACTTGTTCTTGCTTCTTTGCTCTTCAGTAAATTTTTTTCTAATGCAAAATTAAGGAGTATATTAAGCATTAAGTAATCGCAGTCTTCTTAACTGCATTCACATTTCAATATCACACAAAATACAGAATATTACCTTTCCACAATTTGGAGCCGATATATTTGAAATAAAGTCTGACACTCTACTATGTAGCATTAAATATTCAATTGATTTACTTGAAGTATTTTCTTAGAGAAAAAAACTTAAACAGGCTAAAGAGGTTATATTTTGATTATTGCCAATATAGTACATGTTAACTAATTTTTGTATCACTTTCTTAAAATCTGTGAATGCATCCCAATACAGAGATCTATTAAAGTCACTAGCTAAAAATTAGTGATGATACCAGTTGTCAAATCATGAATTTAAATTTTGTCTTATTATGTTGAAAATCCATATTTATCATCAAAATATCTTAGATTAAAAATTAGGGGGGGAAAGTTCAAATTAAGTATATCTACTTAGTGTTGAGCATAAACTTGTGACCGAATTAGTTCAAAGAAACATGCTCTTTATCAAATGCTTGTTTTAACCTTTTATGGGAAGTAAGTTAGAACCACAGTAAAGTCTCTTTTACAGTCAGACAAGCCATGTTTGATTCTGTGAATACACAGTTTGCTTTTTCTCTATACCAGTTTTCTCCTTTTCAAAGTGAAAATAAAATAATCCTTACCTGTATGTGTGTGAGAAAGGGTTGGGGAGAGGTGTGAGAGGAAGAAGGAGAGGGATGGGAGAGACAGGAAGACAGACAGAAAGAGACAGAGAGAGACAGAGAGGGAAACAGAAAGACACATGGAAAGGGAGGAAGGAGCAGAAGGAGTGGCAGAGGAAAAGAGGGAGGAAAGAAGAGGGAGGGAAGAAATATACTACTGCTATGATATTGAATATGCAGACAAGGAAAATTTCTGTTGTTTAACCTGTACTGTAAGGAAAACATTTTTTAAAACAAATGTACACCAGATTTTCAACAGTAAATACAGAATGAAGAATAATGCCAGGTCCGTAATAAGGACAAGAGTTTTCTAGATGCATACTGAACAGTAAACTTATTTTATTCACATTTCTTCTCAGATTACAGGCATATTTAGAGGAAAGAAGTCTTTCCTTTCCTCTAATCATAATTTGTGACTGTGTGATGGCAACCCCATCCCACTTGATGTCCTGTCTTTCTACTGGAGGTGGATTCTACAAGTTCCCTGTACCTTCTGTTGGACATTTCATCTAAGGTCCCTTCCTTTGAGGCCCGAGAGTTTCTCACTTCCCAAGTCTCTGGTCCTTTCAAGAGGATCCATCACCTTCAAAACCCCCTCCCCATGTTACATATTTCCATTCATTCTGCTGGCCCTCAGGGCTTCTCTCCTGTCCCTCATTCCTCCCCTTTACCTGATCATGTTCCCTTTTTGCTCTCCCACTCTCCTCTTCCACCCAGGTCCCTCCCTCCATCTGCCTCCCATGATTGTTTTCATCTCCATCCCAAGTTGGATTAAAGCATCCTCATTTGGGTCCTTATGATAAATAGGACCTAATGAAACTGAAAAGCTTCTGTAAGGCAAAAGACACAGTCAATAGGATAAATCTGCAACATACAGATTGGGGAAAAAATGTTCACTAACCCCAAATGTGATAGAGGGTTAAAATCCAAAATGTATAAAGAACTCAAGAAGCTATCATCCAAAAACACCAAACAACCCAAGTAAAAAATGGGGTATAGAGCTAAATAGAAATTCAGAACAGAGGAATGTTGAATGGCCACAAAGCACTTAAACAAATTTTCAAAGTTCTTAGTCATCAGTGAAATGCATATCAAAACGACCCTGAAATTCCACCTTACACCAATCAGAATGGCTAAAATTAAAAACTCAAGTGACAGCACATGCTGGCAAAGATGTGGAAAAAGAGTAACACTCCTCCATTGCTGGTGGGATTGCAAACTGTTACAACCACTCTGGAAATCAGTCTGGAGGTTCCTCAGAAAATTGGAAGTAGATCTACCTGAAGACCGAGCTATACCACGCTTGGGCATATACCCAAAAGATGCTCACACAGGGACACATGCTCTACTATATTCATAGTGGCCTTATTTGTAATATCCAGAAGCTGGAAACAACCCAGATGTTCCACAAACAAAGAATGTGGAATATAGAAAATGTGGTTCATTTACCCAATGGAATACTATCAGCTATTAAGAACATTAAAGACATCATTAATTTTTCAGGCAAATGGATGGAGCTAGATAATATCATCCTGAGTGAGATAAATCAAACCCAAAAGGTTATGCATGGTATACACTCACTAATAAGTGATATTAATAGGATACAATCACAGAACTCCTTCTACATTTTTAAATTTTAATTTTAATATAGTTTTGGAATTTTATACATATTTTTGTCATTTCCCCTTCCTTCTTCTTCCTCAAATTTCTCCCATTTCTTCCCACTCCTCAAAATCATAATAGCTTCTTAATAGTAAGTTAACTAGTCAGTCAGTCAGTCAGTTAATTAGTAATGTACATAGTTATAACTGCTGGGTTCATTTAGTGTTGCTCATATGTGTTTAGGACTGAACTCTTGGGAATGGATGACCTATCAGGGATTTATCTTTAAAAAGACTAAGTGTTCTTTCAGTCACCATAATTTGCCTATAGCTCATCATACAGAGCTGGTGTAATAGTTTATTTCCAACCACATTGACATGTCAAATGGAACTGTCCTTTACCAGGCTTTGTTTAGGAAATCATAGTGCCTTCTTAGTGTAGTAGGCAGTACATCAGTCTCATAATCTGACAGAAACCACATTACTGAAATTTCGATGGTTTAGCTTCTCTGTAATATATACACAACATAATCTCACAATAAAGGTACTAGTCCTTGGACTCTTACAATATTTCTATTTCCTCTTCTCTGATATACCCACAACCTTAGGTCTATGTAAAGGTTGTGTTGCACTTGTATCAATTGGCATTGTGAACCCCATTATCACTTGTTATATTCATTTAGCACATTTTAATTTTTCTGTAATGGTCTCCATATGTTGCAAAAAAAGAAGCTTGTTTGATAAGAGGTAAGAGTTACACACTAATATATATGCATAGGATAAGTATTTACACTGCAGTTGGAAATTATACTGGTGTAGGGACGTGGTAGTAGTAAGTTCTTGTGTTAATTATGGTTTCTACTATTGTGATAAATCATCATAGCCAGGGGCTCAAGAGATGCTTCAGTGGCTAAAATAACTTGTTGTTCCTGAAGATATCCTTTGATGCTCAGCACCTACATGGTGGTTCATAACCATCAAGCCAGTTCCAGGAGACCTGACTCCCTGTTTTGATCTCTGTTGGCACCAGGCATATGTGTGGTAAACATACATGCATGCAAGCAAAACACTTGTAAACATAAAATTAAATAATTTTAAATGAAACCCACCATTACCAAAAGCAAAGTCTGAAAGAAACAGTTTACTTTAGTCCATCACTAAAAAGAATTGGGGCAGAAACTCAAAGTGGACAAGAATCTGGAGGCAGAAGCCATGGAGGGGCTTGTTTCTCATGGTTTGCTCACCCTACTTTCTTATAGAGCCAAGACTAACAGCTCAAGTTGATAAAATCTTAACTCTTCTGAATCAATCACCAATTAAGAATTTGCACAACAGAGCAAGCTGGTGAAAGAATTACAAAATGACTCTAATTTGTTGCAAGTTGGCCTAAAATTTGCCTGAAGAGTTCTTTTATAGCTGGAACTAACCTAAAAGCCTCTTTTCTAAAGCCTAGCACTTATACTATTGGAAGGAACCATTTAAGCTGCCAAAGGGGAAATCAATCAGTATTCTTAACCAGCTGTAATACTTTCATATAACAATAATGACCAGATCGATAAGATATCTTGAAAGGCAAAATAGTGGCACTTATATCCTTCAATAACCAACAGCTGTAAAATTGAATGTAAAACTTATGCCCAATACTGTAAACCTTTTTTCCACTTTTTAAAAATTAATCCCATTTTTCTGAATTATGAATCACACATAAATACAAATACAATATGTAGTAATTGCGAGTAATATTTGCATAAGCATTAACAGTAAGTACTCATGAAATGAGAATAAAGAGATATTAATATTATAAAGCAGAACTGGTTTTGTGGTCAATAGCATGACAAATAAAAACAGATAAAAATGTTAAATCCAAATTGTTTACCAAGTCATTTTTTCATTTGACAATATCTCTGTACTCTGTGGAAAAATACGAGTAGTATAGAAAAGTACACAAGAAAGCATTCCACGCCCCCATTCATTTGGGCTATGATTGTTCTCAGACCTGAATTACATTAGTCATGATGAAACAGTCACTAAACAACACTAATCCCACTCCACAGGAGAGGAATCATGCTTGCAACTGTAAACTTGACCATGAACCTGAAGCTCAGGAGGTCCTATTTCCCAGTGGCAGCAAGTTTTTGAGCAGGGACCAATCTAGGTGGCTCTGGCAACTCTCTAAAGCTTGAGAACAACAGCCATGACTAAGATATTAGATAATCTGCTCAAATAGAGTAACTAATTTCTCCAGTTAGCAAGAACATCCTAATGAAGATTGACTTGTGTTTGAATGTGAATCAGTAGATTCCAGTAAGGGAACAGATAGAGGAACTGTAGGTAAGAGTTGATGGACCTTTCATGTGTCTACATGAAGATTTTCCTTACTGTTTAAAAGCTGTACGTCCCAAATGTCTTTAATTTTATTTTTATACATTTATAGTTAAAATATAAAAATATCACTTTCTCCTTCACTTTCCTCACGCCACCCTCTCTCAAGTCTCCTCCCTCTAACTCCTTTCATGCTCCACACTTCACTTTCAAATTGCTAGCCACTTCTTCCCCTATTTTTATTGTTACGTATATGTTTAAATATATACACAAATGTATAAACACAACATACCAAGTATACTTTTTGTTGTTTGTGTGTAAATGGTTCTAGGATTGACCTCTCTGTATTAGATAATGTTTTAGTTAGGGTTTTGTTGCAATGAAGAGAAACAATGACCAAGGGCTCTCTTATAAAGAAAACATTCACTGGGGCTGACAGTTTCAGAGGGTTGCTCCATTATCATTATGGCAGGAAGCATGGCAGCCTATAGGTAGACATGGTGCTGGAGAAGGAACTGAGAGTTCTACATAATGATCCAAAAGCAGCCAGGAAGCTCTCCTCCATAGTCAGCCAGGAGGGAACTTTCATCTGCACTGGGCAGGACCTTGAGCACTTAGAGCCCTCAGGTCACCTACACAGTAACACACTTCCTTGATCAAGGCCACACCTATGCCAACAAAGCCATACCTCCTAATAGTGTCAGTTTCCATAAGCCAGGTATATTCAAACCACCACAGATAACCAATAAGGGTACTCACCTCCTGAGAGAAGCTAATTCCTCATCAATCATTAGTTATCAGTTGCCTATTTCAGAGGTATAACCTTATGAGGTTTCCCTCCTTTTGCATTAGCATGCCTACTGCTATTGGCATTGTTCTTATCTTGTTTACTCACCATGAGAGCCTGTTTCATAACAGACTTGCTAATGTTCTGGCTCATTCTTCCCAGTCCTTCTTTTGTAGCCATCTCCTGTTTCATGATATTTCCTTACCCAACTATGTAGGAACTGTGATACACAATTGTACCCATTGTGGCTGGGATCCTGCAATCTATTATTTGGTAAATTTTGTCCACTGTGGTTTTCTGTAATGGTTTCCATTTACAGCAAAGAGAAGCTTCTTTGATGAGATACACTTACCTTTGGGCATAAGGATAGGACTTAGAATGTAGTTCAGAATTATGCTGCCCTAGCAAAGTGTTAGTAATAAATTCTCTTTTAAAAGCCGAGTCATTAAAAAATATTTTAATTCTTTGAGAATTTCATACAATATACTTGATCATATTTACTCCTTCCCCCCAGCTCCTTCCAGATTCAGCCCCCTTCCTTATTCATCCAACTTTATGTTTTTATTTTTCTTATAAACCTATCAAGTCCAATTTGTGCAGCCAATATATCCTTAGAAGTGGATCCTACTCTGGAGCATAGTCAATCTACCAGAGTCCATACTCTTGAATAACTGGCTTTTTCTCCAAAGCTATGGATTTTAAATAGTTCATTAGCTAAGTATAGGACTATGTGTCCATCTCCCATTTCCATGGTGGTATTGTATTTTATTTGATATTGATCAGATTTTTGTGTACGCTTTTATAACCTTCATGAGTTCATATGCATCTAACCTATTGTGTCTAAAAAACATTCTTTTAGTCTTTTTATAAGAATCACCTCTGGTCTTGAATGGCTTTGAGCCCTTCCATGTAGGGTTCAACATTCCATAGTCTCTTATTCTCTTTACTTGGGCCAGTTATGGTCTCTGTATTAATCATCCTCTACTGCAAAATATTGTTTTCTGGGTGATATAAGGACAAAAAGCCTAATGCAATTCTGCTTCCAAGGTTGCTTTTATTGTTTTAATTTCTGATTCACAGAAAGTTACTGAGAGTCAAATAATGCTTTCTTTCCTATGCAGTACAAATCTGTTTGAATGGAACCTTCTTTAATCAGTTCTGCTATTTAAACTCCAAAGTTTTCAGATTTCTCATCTGTAAGATAAGAAAGACAAAAATACTATAAACCCATACTTGTGCCATAACTAATAGAAAATTCTGTGTATAAATGCTAAATTAGTTGGTGATAAGATAATTTACAAATTAATAACCATTATATAATGACAGTGTCTGTAGCTTTATGCTGCCTTAAAATCTTCCTTCCTAGGTAGATGTGGGAAGCTGAGGTAACTCATTGGATGCTCGGATGCTCAGGAAACTTAAAGGACTAATGAGGATCCTCCCCAGGATTATATAAGTAAGAAACAAATGCCAGGGCAAAGGGAGCTATGGCTACATGGCTGCTGTGGTTTGGATAAGAACCTTCACTGACACAGCTTTTATGAGTCCTACAGAGAATAAAAAAATTATATGGTTACCAATAAAACTTAAAAAGATTAGATCTGATCAGGGAAAATTTCTTATTATCTGAGTCATGAATGTCTTCACAAAGCAAATAGCCCAAGTGACTCACTCTCACAGACTGTCTCAGTTATTGATTTCCCCAAATATGCATGCAAATCAACTTCAAAAGGGATAACCCAACTGATCAAATCACACAAAGACTGAACAACACATAGATTGGACAGACAACACAGAGACTGGATAACACGGAGACTGTACAACACAGAGACTGAACAACAAATGCTACAGCTAGATGTTTTCAAAATAACCATTTCCCCCTTGATCCCAAAACAGGAATTCCTTGTCTGAATTCAGCAGGAAGCAATTGTAAGAAGACTGTTGTCCCAGTCCCTTACATTGGAGCAAATGGTTTGGTAATTTGATATTTTGTAGTTGTTATCATCTTGTGTGGTAGGTTGCTATTGGTTATAAACAGGGAGGAAACAAACTGTGATGTAAACTTCTAGTTTGTGGTTCTTATAATTATTTATATTGTGTGTAGATTGTTAATGTTAGAGAAAAACAATTTTTTAAAGGAGGAATATTAAATGGATATTTCTGGTTTCTTTGGAGACTCAGTTATGTCATGTGATGTTTTTCTGGAAACTGTCTTATAAAAGGACATGTAATGTTTTTTTTTAAAATGTAGATATAACTCCACAAACACTGAGATAACATTCTTGCACTGGTTTGCCTTGAAACGCTTTGCTGGTCTTTGCTGATCTGATCTTCTCATGACTTTATAGAGAAAACTTCACCAGAGAACTTTTTGTGGTACTCTAGCTGCTTCTTGCAGCTTCCACAGATTCATGCTAATTTCAGGAAGCCTCACAGTTTATTCTGGATTGAGCCACTGCTACTGAGTCATGTTTTGTGTTTGACAAGTGAGATAATTATTTGCCTATATGCTTCTGATTCTCACAATTGCCGCATCTTAGCATGGACCACATTTCCCTGATCCTTCTAGACCTTACGAAGGACAGCAGTACCATAAGGAATCACCCAAGGTGTCTGCTTGAAAGAAAGAAGATCCAGAACTTCTAGAGTAGGTGCAATAGATACGGAAATATACTTTGTTTGTGATACCTACTTAATTATAACCTTAAGGTATATGACATATTCTTGAAAATGTTTTATTTAAAATCACTTCTAACAATAGATAATCCCTACCATACACACACACACACACACACACACACACACACACAAATAATAAAACAGAAGTAACATAAAGTGTTTTATATTTTTTACAAAGTGTATTTCAATGTATTTAGAGAACACAGGAATTGATTTTGTTTTCTCTGGTATGTGGTGTACATAAAAATTACCTAGGCATTTAAAAATACATATATTATTAGGTTCCAAATTAAATATCTACTAATTCTAAATTTAAGAAATGTTGTCATGGTACTTGATAAATCTCATAAACCATATCACCTTTACATTCAGTTTTGCCTTCTTTAATCTGTGATGTCTATTGAATATCTATAGAGAAATATAATCTTAAAATGATGGAAAGAGAACTGGATGTGAATTTTGAGTGTGATTTTAAATTACTGTTCCTTTAACATAATTGACTTCCTATCCACTGCATTAAAGTAAAAGCACTCTCACCAAACTGGAAAAAGAAGAAAGACTATGAAATGGAAAATTAAATCCAAACCAGTTAAAAGGAAAGAAATGTTTTTTACTATTTACAGATATAGTGATTCTCTTCTTTGTTTTCTATAATTTAGAGGAATAGAGAGGCTGCCAAATCTGTAGAGGTTTAAATGCCATTAAATTAACCCTAATAAAATGATAGAGAAACAGAAACTGATGACCATAACTGAGAAATATGAAATGAACTATCTATCAATTATGTCAACAAGCATATTAAATTTAACTATGTGGATTAAAAAGAAATAAATGCAGAAAGTGGAAAAAAGAACACTCAACTATATCAGAAGCCAACAGCCATTTTAGTAAAAGGCTGAAATCCTAAAGAAATGGTCCATTGTCTTTGTGAACCAAATGAATGACATTTATTCAAACTCAGTAGCTAAATTTAGAAAGTGTATATCATGAGACTTAGCAGTGGAAAGTCTCTCCATTATTTATTTTAAACTCTTTAAAAACTATGAAAGTTTAATGTACTATAAGAAATATTTCTGGATATAAATAAGTCAAATATAAACCATGGACCCATAATCAGAAAGCTCCAACTGTTAATCTTGATTGATAACTTGATTGGAATTAGAATTACCATGGTAACAATCATCTCAGATGCCTGTAAAGGAGTTTCCAGATTGGGTTTACTATGGTAGAATGATCTACATTAAATATGAATGGCATCATCCTCCAGACTTAAACTTAGGTGATAAACTTTATAAAAAGATGAAAAAGACCTGGAACTTAACATTCAACACTGTCTGTTTTGTGATTTTGTATACAATGTGATGAGCAGTCTTTCCCTCTTACTGGCATTATTTTGTTGGCCTGTACTGACAATCTGTGACCGAAACAATCACTGCTACAGAATCAGTTCCTAATTCAAACTCCATTCTTCAAGTTTTCAATATGTGAAATTTTTCTAGTGCACATGAATTGAATCATGAGTTAGTTGTTCACCATGGTCATTGTACAATAAAATAGCAAAGCAATAATAGAGGAAATTATATATAACAGATAAGGCCTCATGACAAATTGCTGTAAATTAGATTGTAAAAGAAATGAGTATGTATGTCCTATTTTGCTAAGAATATGTTTAAAATATTTCTTTTTATATTATTTATTATTAATATTAATATTATCAGTTCAGATAATATCTGTAGGTATTATCACAGTTAAGTTACTAGACAATTAAAAGTAAGCATTCCTCAAAGGGCATTGCCACCTATTCTAAAATATATAAAACTTTTGCAGTTGTATGTGGGATAGTTATGTCAAGTAGAACTATGACTTGATTATTGTTTTCTTTTGGAAATTAAGTATGGCATAGAGAGGTGTGGTTGTGTGTCAGGTTAACAAGTTATGAACTTGTGATGGCTTGTGATGGTTATTAGCTTAATTGTATCTAGAATCAACTAAAACCCAAGATGCATACCCGGACTTGAAAGGATCCACCCCAAATCTGTATCATTAGAGTTTGGGAGACACACTCTAAATCTTGACAATATATTCTGGTGGCAGTCCACATTAAAAAAAATATGAAAGAAGAAAGCTTTTGTTTTGCCTGCTTATATTCACTCTTATTGGTAAGTTCATCTATCTTGCTTCTGAAGCATTAATTTGCTGGTATTAGAAACCATTTCATTGTGATCTCAACATAGACTTGAAGACCAACTGAGTCATTCAGTCTTTCTGTCAGAGAACAGCCATTGTTGGACTAAACTGGAAAACAGCTTTAAAGCATTGTAATAAATCCTTTTTGAGTGTATACATTCACTCTATTAGTTTTGTTCTTTTAGAGAACCTTGACTATTACAAATGGATAGAAGTAAAGCATAAGAATATGCCAGCACATCAATAAATTGGATGTGAGGAAATATATTTCAAACAAATCCTTCTCCCTTCAGCTTACATTTTTTGGAGCCATATGTTTTGTGTGCATCTATCTCATTACAAACATTTTCACTACCCATGTTATTATGTGTACTTGTAGTTATCTTGAGGCTTTAAAACACAGAGGAGGAAACAGTATAAAGTTACATCTTCTGTCATCCTTAAATGGATTGTATTGCAATGATTAATTAATTAGAATCTAGTAAAAATTTTTGAATGATGATGCATATTCCTGCCAGGTCTACATAATATTTCAAATGTTACTGTGCATGTTTTATACTTAGCCTTATTTTGATGCATTGCTCATTTCTTTGCTTCTTCTATAAAAACACTTTCATTTAAAATAATCTACTTGCCACAATTTCTAAATGAGTAATCTCTGTCCTTTTTCCTAGTTAATGAAAATAAAGTACAGGAAAAATTTTAGATTTCAAGTATCAAAAGACAAAGAAAGTATTAAACTTTATAAGATTTTCAGACATCTTGAAATCTGATTTTACTATCTGTATGTTCATTTGATGCTATTTTAGCATGCATATATACAACACTAGCTTTTAGACTTCTAAATTTTGATCTCTAAAGTGAATGAACTTTAGCAGAAACAAGCATTATTCTCAGAACATTTTGTTTTGTAAATTTTAGAATCATAGTTGTTTAGGGCTTTTTCCACATTTTATTTCAGTTGAAAAAGACTGAGGTATTCCTTTACTGACAAAATAAACTGACACATTTCCACTTTTAACATTATAGTAGGAAAGAGCATGCCCTTTGAATGAAAATGTTTAAAATACTACTACTTCTTGAAAGAATTTTAATCTGTAACATAATCTTTACAGCTAAGCATATAAAAATGATTCATTGACACTAAATCAGGGTGTTTCTTTACCATCACACACCTATTGAAAGAAATGTGTGTGCCCTGAAAAGACAATAGAAAAAAATGAATTCCTCCTGACTAATTACTTCAATTTTCTATTTCTTCCATCTTCCCTTTACATTTAGTTACTCCTTACTCCCACATTTCCTTTCTTTCTTTTTCTTTCCCTCCTATTTTTCCATTTCTTTATTTTTTCCTTTTTTCTACTATATTTCACTTTGTTTTCTCTGTTACTACCATGAAAACATAAGCCTTTGGTATTATGGTGGTTAATCTTTACCTACAACTTCGCAAGAGCTGGATTTATCTATGACAAACCTTCATTGTATAGAGAATGACACCAGAGAGATCTGCTCTGGATGTAAATAATGCTATCAAGTGAACTAGGGTCCACAGTAAATTAGAAGGAAGAAGAAAGAAGCAAGCTGAGCACCAGCAGCCATTAATATCTGCTTCTATATTGCAGTCACAATGACCAGCTTTCTCACATTTACTGTGCCATGAGTTGTAGCCATACTTCATTGTGTCTTCACCTAAAACTAAACCTTTCTTTGCTTAAGTTTTTCCTTCAAGTTTATTTACACTATATTTAAAAAGTAACTATTGAATTGGGATAATTTCTTTGATAAACATGAGTCTGTGGTATATCAGTCTTTGAAATGATTTTCTATAAGGGATGTGGAAGAGGCCTTAGATTTTGAATAAATAAGCATTAAAATTCTGTAAATATAACTTAATGGATTATTATGATAGGATTTGCTGACAGTAATGTAGACAGTGAAAGCCAGAATCATAAAATATCAAAGATGAATAAGGGCTCTATCAAGAATTAGTCCATTTATCTTACATTCTAGCAAAGAATCTGGTTTCATCTGCCTTGTTCTGAAAACATGAATGAAGTTGAATTCAAAATTAACAGATTAAGTTGTTTGGCAGAAAAAAATTTCAAGACAACATAATATCCCAGCTGTCACAGGTTTACTCTTCACTGCTCTTAGTCACACCTGCAGTCAGAAAGAAAGGAATGAAACTTGAAATTTGTGTTGTTTGCTGAAAAAAAAGTGTAAGGAATTTTAAAGATGCAGACAAGGCACACACACACACACACACACACACAAAGCTTCAATTGTCAAAAAAAAATAGTGTCATAATGTGAGAACTGATTCTGCACCTTGAGTCGTTAGGATGGCACTTTGAGAACAAGAACACAACCTTCAAATAAACTAACTTGTGAAAATGTAAATTCATTTGAAAAGAGAAATTTGAAAGCTCATGGATAAGTTTCCTGCTCACAGACAAAAAACTACCAAAGAATCATCACTGCTCAAATGCCAAGGGGGTACCTAGAGACCACTATAACTATAGTACTAGAGTCAGACTGTATCTTAAACAGGCAGTAGAAGTTGGTAGCATAATATGTGTGATTTTATTCTAATGCAAATTGAGAACATTATGGGAGCAGAGAGACTTACACAAATGCTCTATTAAGATGCAGAATCGAGGTTTCATTGGGAAAAGGGAGGCAGAGCTAAGATTTTCAGAGACAAGAGAGGATGACAAAGATGGAGGAAGAGACAGACTTCCAGATTCTGTATGGCTTTAAATAGCCACAGGTAGCTATGAATATTGTAAAAGGACAGAATAATTGGGATAACTTGTCTAATCTAGGTGGGCAGCTTGTATCATTATCAACTGGCTCTGAAATTATTGTGTGGGCATCTTGTGAATTGAGAATTTATTGATATATAAATCTGACTGATTAATTATTAAAAAAAAAAAGACAGAATTAGATGTCCTATAAGGAGATGCTGGAGCCTAATTTGTAATAAGACCACAGGATGTCCAATATACTAGGGCAGTACAATATGAAAACTACTAAAAATAGTTAATAGTACTGTGTTTACCTGACTCAGAAGAAATATTGAAGGTACAATGGATAGCAGAATTATTCACATTTGTTAGAACCCAAATGGTGCCCTTACAATCTCCAAGGTCCAGAATTGGTTTAGAGTTGTATTGTTTGCTCCTTTCCTTTCTGTGTTTGAATTTGTTGGGTTTTTTATTGTTATTTTGTTTTGTTCTGCTTTGTTTGGGGTTTTTTGTTTGTTTGTTTGTTTTTGTTCTTCCTCTGGTCCAGGTTTCCATGCTAGCCTTCATTTCTCCTTCTTGGGAAGACAATGTTCCTTCTGTGTCATTTTATATTGGAAGTGTGTGATTCACAGTTAATGTGTTGCCATGAGTCTCATAAGAGACTTTGGACTTTTAAATAATGTTGACAGAATTAAAACTTTGAAGTCAATAACAGATGAAATGAATTGTAATTTGAGGGATGATCATAATCTTGTGAAGACTGAAGACTTAACATAGATTAATATGGTTGAAAAGTTTTATGTTTGAGTGTCAATATGAAAAATGGTAGTTTGTGATACTTAATCATCTTTGGCTGGATTTGGAAATCATCTAGGAGACACATCCCTGTGAGTGTCTATAAGATCGTTTCCAGAGAATTTTAACTGAAAAGAAAAAATTGGTCATAAATGGTACCAACATAAATTCATGGAGTGTATGTGGTCTTGTATGCTGAAACACAACAGCATTCTATCTTCCCTCTTCTCCACCCGACCCCCCTTCACCTGCTTTTTGACTATAGATATAATTTAGTCAGCTGTCTTATGCCCCCACCACCATGCTTTTCCATTATCAAATGTAACTTTTTTAATGTGAGGTCAAATAAAATATTATTTACTTAAGTTACTTCTGGAAGGTATTTTGTTTCAACATGAATAACTAACACAGCACAACAACAGGACAAAAACAGTCATTATACATGTTTCAGTTTAAACAATCATATTCACCAATCATTATTTCATGTTTGGTAAGAGCTAACCAAAGAGATATTGGGATAGCATGAAATGTACTCATTCTGCTTAGACAAAAACAGCACTGTAAGGCTAGCTAGTTCACTGTGGAAATAACTGAGTAAGCCTCATAATATGAATTATATTTATATATTTTCAAAATATATCATTTCATGTTAACTTTTTCAGTTATTGTACTTTGGAAAATCAAAAAGATTATTTCAACTTAATAAGGATAAAATCAGTATCATGCTGATTTCAGTAAGTAATAACTTATTGTTAAAGGATATTTTATACATTAGAAGTCAGAAGAATTGTGTAAAAATTTAATGGCATGTACCTAAAATTTCATTAAAATATACACTTTTGAAATGCCAAGGTAAAAAGAATCCATACAGAGGCTTTTGTAATTTTTAGCCATTATATCTTAATATCAGTAATAAATGTCACATAAATAATAGTACCAAAATTACAATTAAGTATGTACAAAACTTCACAGAAATGGTGAAATTTTAAGAGAAAAACATCAGCAAAGAAAAACTCAGCAAAGTAGTCAAAGTTTAACAGAACCAAATAATAACTGAATGAAAAAAAATTGGTAAGTTAGATATTACAAGAAAACGATGTGGCATTTTAGCTTGTCCATTAATGCCCAGCATACCCTAAACCAAAGTCAGACAAGCTACTAAAACAATTATTTATTTTTTCATATATCTTTATCGGTTATTTTATTTATTTATATTTCAAATGTTATCCCTCTTCTGGGTTTCCCCTCCTCAAACTCCATCCCCTCCCTTTCCCCCTGCTTCTGTGAGAGTGCTCTCCACCCACACACCCACTCCCTTCTCACTGCCTTAGTATTCCCCTATGCTGGAACATCAAGGACTTTCCCTCCCATTGATGCCAATAAGGCAATCCTCTGCTACATATTCAGCTGGAGCCATGGGTCCCTCCATGTGTAGTCTTTGGACGAACCCTGGGAGCTCATGGGGGTTGGGGAGGGAGTCTGGTTGGTTGATAGTGTTATTCTTCCTGTGGGGTTGCAAATTCTTTCAGCTCCTTCAGTCCTTTCCTTAACTCCTCCCTTGGGGTTCCAGTGCTCAGTCTGATGGTTGATTGCAAGCATCTGCATCTGTATTGGTCAGGCTCTGGCAGAACTTCTCAGGGGACAGCTATGCCAGGCTCCTAACAGCAAGCACTTCTTGGTATCTCAGCTATAGTGTCTGAGTTTGGTTTCTGCATATGGGATGAATCCCCGGGTGAGGCAACCTTTCCTTCAGTCTCTGCTCCACTCTTTGTCCCTGCGTTTCTGCATTTCCTTTAGACAGTAGCAATTCTGGTTATTTTTTTTTTTCTGTGTAATGATGTGATTTGTTTATTTAAAATGATTTTCCTCCCAAGTTGCCCAATGATTTAGTAAGTTTTCTTTTACTTTCATCTCAAACAGTCAACACACTTTCTGTATTTTATTTTAATCACATGTGCTATTTTAACATTATATTAATACCAGAATCCAATATATTGATGAGTGATTAGGACAGATTTAGATTAGACCCTTGGCAGCTATGGTGTCACTCTCAGATCCTAGGGATTTCAGTGATGATGGATGCTCCTTCAGGCCCTGTCTTCAATCTGCTGCAAGACTTAAGCACCACACACCTTTACTCAAGCCTTCTTCGTGGTCTTCAAAAGATAAACTTAAATGTATTTTTGTCTATATGTAAATCCACGAGAGTATTCCCCATAATTATCATATACTTTCTTTTGTTTATGTTCTCTGAAGAACAAAACCTGGTCTTACTCTGTGGCCCAGATGGGCTTCAAAGTCACTCTGAAACCACAGGTGCCTCAAGTTTGTAGTATTCCTCCTGCCTCAGCATCTCAAGTGTTGATCACAGGTGTTAGCCATCACATATGGCTTACTTTCACTTTCATTTTTGTTTATTTAATTTTCTTAGTTTTTTTATTTTCTTTCATTTTTTAAATTTCATCTGTATTTGCTACTTCTTTACTTTAAAAGCACAACTTTCCACACTCAAATAAAAATAAACCCAAACACAAATATTCTTAATCTAATGTGTCTGAGTTAATAGATAAGACAGCTTTCCTTAAATTTTCATTTATCCCTACCTTTAAAAGTTAACCATAAAGTCACACCTGAAAAGTAAATGAATTTAAAAGGACAAAATATATATTTCAAAGACAACAAATTTAATGATCAAGACAATCTACTGTACAATTTGTCAAAGTCAACAGAAGACAGAATAATAATAATAATCTATCTTTAAATATATCAGTAAAATAATCTCCTAAATAATAGGATCATTGAGGAATATGTATTTTCAGATATCTGTACATCAAGCTCTATAAATAAATAAATAAATAAATAAATAAATAAATAAAAGAGGTGTGAGTGACAGAATGGAAAATAAATGAAAACTCTTCCCAGAGAAGACTATGTGGATATCAGGAATTCAAGAATACATTTTTTTTTCAAAGAAAAAAATCTTAAACAAATTTTTAAACAGAACAAGAGAGTATGTTGGTCTAGAGATATATCTCATTTATAGAGTTCTTGCCTAGCATGCATGAGGTCCTGGTCCTGAGTTTAATCCCCAGTACCACCTCAGGGAGTAGGAGCTGTCTTTTTCCTTTCTTGGACAGAAACAGGATAGAGCATTTCTTAATAATAGTTTACTAATTACATTAAAAAATCAGACAGGCCCATTCCACAAGAGTCAAATGAATTCTTTCTATAACACTATAGCTCACGCTGGGCGGTGGTGGCGCACGCCTTTAATCCCAGCACTTGGGAGGCAGAGGCAGGCGGATTTCTGAGTTCATGATTAAATTGTTTTAACTGATCACCTACGCAGATGAATGAGTGGCCCTATCCCACAACTGGGGGCCATACCTTTGCATTGGATGTGGTTTTTACAGGTTTTCCCCTTTGTTCGACATTTTGGCTAATGTCATCTCTGTTGGGTCCTGGGAACCTCTTGGGTCCCTGGCATCTGGGACTTTCTAGTGGCTACCCCCCAGTTCCCCATCCCCCACTGCTATACACCTCCATTCAATTTCTTGACCACCCCTGTACTTCTCCCTGCCAGATCCTCTCACACCTGATTTTGCTCCTGACCCTAAAGAATGGGATAGAAATGAGCTTCCAGAAATAACTTGATGAATAAACTTATAGTCTACTAACTTTTTTCCACAAGCATGTAAAGATTATGCAAGGCCAAAAGAATGATATCTTCATAAAATGATGCTGAATCAACTAGACACACACAGAAAAAATAATGAACTGAACTTGATCCTATTCTTACATCCTACATGAAAATTAATTAAAAGGTGCATCCAAATATAAGTGATGAAACTGCAGACATACTAGAGGGAGCAAAAGGAAGGATCTCAGACTTAAGAATGGATTATTGAATATTGAACCCAAAACACAGTGAAAAACATAATAATTAATCAACATATAAAACAATCATGAATCAAAAAAATCTATTTGAGGATATAAACACATCGCATAAAATATTCAAAAATTATATGTAAATTTTTGGTGAGTCAATTTCATGAAGAGTTATTGAAATCCAACAAAAAATACAAAGATACAATTAAAATAACAAAAGTGCTTAAATATATATTTTTGCAAAGAAGATATATAATTAGGCAGTGAATACCTTCAAAGCTTGTTCATCAGTCATCATGGTCTGCAGACATCTTAAGCAGCATGAGAAACTGTGTAGACCACCCTAGGTTTCCTTTGAAAGTAAAAAAATTTTTTGAAATTTTGAAATTTTGGATAGTGGTTATGGGTATACAAAATAATAAATGTCACTACTTTTTCATTTAAAATGATGATTTTGTAATATCATGACACTAATAAAAAGAAAAATATTGTCAAATTTTATGTTAATTTCTAGCCACAATATGAATTTTAATTTTTATGAATAAAATATTTTAAGGAGTTAACAAATATAGTAAAAGTTTATTACATTTCCATGAGATGTTTAAATTGTTTAAAACCTTTTTAGTTTAAAATTTGAAATATTTTTATCAGAAATGCCAGATATTTCACAACCCTTTTCTGCTGCTGAAGTAAATCCCTCTTTTTCTGTTTCTTTTATTAATTTTTATTTGTTTACATTTCAAATGTCCCACTTCCCATCACCCTTTTATGAGCCCCTCACCCTATCACCCCTTCCCTTCACCTCTAAGAGGGTACTTACCTATCCACCCACTCACTCTCACCTCACCCCTCTAACTTCCCCCTTCTCTGGGGCATCAAGCCCACAGGACCAAGCAATCCCCTCGCACTGAAGCCAGACAGGGCAGTCTTCTGCTCCATGTGTAGCAGAGTTCTCGGACTAGCCCATATATGCTGCGTGGTTGGTGGCTCAGTCCCTGAGAGCTCTGAGGGGTCTGGTTAGTTGATACTGTTGTTCTTCCTGTGGGGTTGCAAGCCCCTTAGCTCCTTCAGTCCTTCCCCTAATTATTCCATGGGGTCCCTGAGCTCAGTCCAATGGTTGGCTGGAAGTATCTGCATCCCTCTCAGTCAGGGACTCAGAGGATACCCATGCCAAGCTCTTATCTGTAAGCACAACATGGCATCAGCAATAGTGTTGGGTTTGGTGCCTGTGCATGGGATGGATCCAAACTTAGGACGGTCTCTGAATGGCCTTTCCTTCAGTCTTTGCTCCATTTTTGTCCCTGCATTTCCTTCAGACAGAAAGAATTCTAGGTCAAAAATTTTGAGATAAATGGTTAGCCATTATCTCTCATCTGGGAGTCATGTCTATCTACTGGAGGTGGTCTCTTCAGGTTTCATCTTGCCACTGTTGGGCATTTCACCTAATGTCACTCCCATTGGGTCCTGGCAGCCTCTCACATCCCTGGTGTCTGGAACTTTCTAGTGGTCCCGCCCCACCACACCCCCACCCTACCCCCGTACCCCATCCCACAATAGCGAATGTTTCTATTCATTCTCCTGGCCCTCTGGGCTTCTCTTCTGTCACCTCCCATACCTTATCCTGCCACCTTCTTTCACTCCTCTTCTGATCTCTCATCCAGGTCTTTTCCTCCCTGACTCCCTCTACTTTCTATGATTATTTTGTTCCCCTTTCTAAGTGAGATTGAAGCATCTACACCTGGGCCTTCCTTCTTCTTAAACTTCATATGGTTTATGAGTTGTATCATGGTTATTCTGAGATTTGGGGCTAGTATCCATTTATCAGTGAGTACATACCATGTATGTCATTTTGGGTCTGAGCTACCTCACTCAGGATGAAATTTTCTAACTCCATCCATTTGCCTGCAAAATTTGTGAAGTCATTTTTAATAGCTGAGTAGTATTCCACTGTGTAAATATACCACATTGTCTGTATTCATTCTTCCTTTGAGGAACATCTGGGTTGTTTCCAGCTTCTGGCTATTTTAAATAAATCTTCTATGAACATAGAGGAGCTCTTGTTATATGTTGTAGCATCTTTTGGGTATATGCCC
Source organism: Rhabdomys pumilio (assembly GCA_030674055.1). Classification (NCBI taxonomy): domain Eukaryota; kingdom Metazoa; phylum Chordata; class Mammalia; order Rodentia; family Muridae; genus Rhabdomys; species Rhabdomys pumilio. Next base: position 216,974 of record JANHMN010000013.1, on the reverse strand, counting down.
AGTAGTGGTAGAACTGGATCTTCAGGTAGAACTATTTCCAATTTTCTGAAGAAACACCAGACTGATTTCCAGAGTGGTTGTACCAGCTTGCAATCCCATCAGCAGTGGAGGACTGTGCATCTTTCTGCACATCCTTGCCAGCATCTGCTGTTGCTTGAGTGTTTTATCTCAGATATTCTGATTGGTGGAAGGTGAAATCTCAGGGTCATTTTGATTTGCATTTCTCTGATGCCTAAGGATATTGAACATTTCTTTAGGTGATTCTCAGCCATTCAAGATTCCTCAGTTGAGAATTCTTTGTTTAGTTCTATACCCCATTTTTTAATTGGGTTATTTGGTTTTCTGGAGTCTAACTTCTTGAGTTCTTTGTCTATTTTGGATATTAACCCTCTGTCAAATGTAAGGTTGGTAAAGATCTTTTCCCAATCTATAGGTTGTCATTTTGTCCTATTGACAATGTACTTTGCCTCACAGAAGTTTTTTAGTTTTATGAGATCCCATTTCTGAATTGTTGATCTTAGAACCTGAGCCATTGGTGTTCTACTCAGGAAATTTTCCCCTGTGCTGATGTGTTTGAGACTCTTTCCCACTATCTCTTCTATTAGATTCAGCATTTCTGGTTTTATGTGGAGGTCCTTGATCCATGTGCACTTGAGCTTTGTATGAGGAGATTTTTAAAAAATGGATCAATTTGCATTCTTCTACATGCTGATCACCACTTGAACCAGCACCATTTGTTGAAAATGCTGTCTTTTTTTCCACTGTACAGTTTTGGCATCTTTGCAATGATGAAGTAAACATAGGTGTGTCATTTCATTTCTGGGTCTTCAGTTCTACTCCATTGATCTGCCTGTCTGTCTTTATCAATACTGTGGGTTTTTTTTTTTTATCACTATTGCTCTGTAGTATAGCTTGAGGTCATAGATTCCCTCAGAAGTTTTTTTATTGCTGAAAATTGTTTTCACTATCCTGGGTTTTTTTTTGGGGGGGGGGTTCCATACAAGGTTAAAAAGTGCTCTATCTCTGTAAAAAATTGAGTTGGAATTTTGATGAGGATTGCATATATTGAACTATCCCTGAATTGTTTGGATGAAAGCCTACTTAATAGTGGTGAATGATTGTTTTGATGTGTTCTTGGACTCAGGTTGTGAGAACTTTATTGAGTATTTTTGCATTAACATTCATGAGGGAGATTGGTCTGAACTTCTCTTTCTTTGTTGGATCTTTGTGTGTTTTAGGTACCAGTGTAACTTTGGCTTCATAGAACAAATTAAGTAGTGTTCATTATGTTCTATTTTGTGGAGAACTATTGGTATTGGATCTTCTTTGGAGGTCTGATAGAATTCTGCACTAAAACCATCTGGCTTTAATGACTGCTTCTCCTTCCTTAGGGGTTGTGGAACTGTTTAGATAGTTCATCTGACCCTGATTTAACTTTGGTACCTGGTATCTGTCTATAATACCATACATTTTATCTAGATTTTCCAGTTTTGTTGAGTATAGGCTTTTGTAATAGGATCTGATGATTTTTTAAAATTTCCTCATTTTCTGTTGTTGTCACCCTTTTCATTTTTTTTCTTTTCCACATACACATGGAAACTGAAAAATACTCTACTCAATGATAACTTGGTCAAGGATAAAATAAAGTAAAAATTAAAGACTTTTTAGAATTTAATGAAAATGAAGGCTCATCATATCAAAACTTATGGGACACAATGAAAGCAGTCCTAAGAGGAAAACTCATAGCTCTAAGTGCCTCCAAAAAGAAACTGGAGAGAACATACACTAGCAAATTAGACAGTACACCTGAAAGCTCTAGAGGAAAAAGAAGCAAATACAAGCAAGGTGAGTAGATGATAGAAAATAATCAAACTCAGGGCTGAAATCAACCAAGTAGAAAAAAAAGAACTATACAAACTATCAACAAAACCAGGATTTGGTTCTTTGAGAAAATCAACAAGATAGATAAACCCTTAGCCAAACTAATCAGAGGGCAGAGAGTCAGTATCCAAATTAATAAAATCAGAACTAAAAAGGGAGACATGACAACAGAAACCAAAGAAATTCAAAAAAATCATCATATCCTGCTACAACAAACTATACTCAAAAAAACTGGAAAATCTGGATAAAATAGACAATTTTCTAGATAGATACCATATACCAAAATTAAATCAGGAGCAGATAGACCATATAAACAGTCCCATACACCTAAATAAATAGTAGCTGTCTTTAAAAGTCTCCCCATCACCTGCTTGGCAGGAATCTTTCATTGGCCAAGCACAAGGAAATGGGCTGCTTGAAAGGAATCAGACATAGGACAAGGACAAGGAAATGGACTGCCGGCAGAAGTCTAACATTGGGCTGGAACAAAGAAGTAATTTCAGGCAAAAACCTAAATCCTAGGCTAGAACAAACAAGAAATTTCAGGCAGGAAGCTAAATCTTGGACTAGAACAAAGAAATAATTATAGACAGAAATCTAAACCTTAAGCTAGAACAAAGAAGTAGGCTTCAGGCATGAAAATGACTTATCCTGATAAGCCCTTAGAAATAGTGATCACTGGACTCTGTTTATTTTCCATGTTCTTTGATTATCTGGGTTTATTGTCTTCCTGGTTACTGAACTACTTGCATCTATTGTATTGCTAGTTCCTCAACCTAGAACTGACCTTAATACTTGCATGTAATTTAAACAGTATAAAGGCAGAAAAGGAGGAGGCAGGATAGGATAGGGGATTAATGGGTGGGGGGGAAGGGGGAAGGGGATGGCATCTGAAATGTAAATAATAAATATCGAATAAAAAATGGTGAAAAAAAAAGTCTCCCCATCGAAAAAAGCCCAGGACCAAACGGTTTGAGTACAGAATTGTATCAAACCTTCATTGAAGACCTAATACCAATTCTCTTCAAACTATTCCACAAAATAGAAACAAAAGAAACACTACCCAATTCATTCTATGAAGCCACAATTACACTCATACCTGAACCTCACAAAGACACAACAAAGAAAAAGAACTTCAGACAAATCTCCCTTATGAATATCAATACAAAAATACTCAATAAAAATTTTGCAACCCGAATCCAAGAACACATCAAAACAATCATCCATCAAAACAATCATCCATCATGATTAAGTAGGCTTTATCCTAGGAATGCAGGGATGGTTTAATATATGGAAATCCATCAACGTAATACACTGTATAAACAAACTCAAAGAACAAAAAATACATGATCATCTCACTAGCGGCTGAGAAAGCATTTGATAAAATTCAACACCCCTTTGTGGTAAAAGTCCAGGAATTCAAGGCCCATACCTAAACACAGTAAAAAGAAATATGCAGCAAGACAGTAGCCAATATCAAACTAAATGGAGAGAAACTTGAAGCAGTCCCACTAAAATCAGAGACTAGACAAGGTTGCCCACTCCCTCCCTGCCTTTTCAATATAGTACTGGAATTCCTAGGCAGAGCAATTAGACAATAAAAGGAGGTCAAAACTACATGGTATTGGTACAGAGACAGGAAGGAAGATCAGTGGAACAGAAATGAATACCCAGAAATGAACCCACACAACTATGCTCACTTGATCTTGGACAAGGAGCTAAAACCTTCTAGTGGAAAAAAGACAGCATTTCCAACAAATTGTGCTGGTTCAACGTGTAGAAGGAGGTCAGCATGTAGAAGAATGCAAATCGATCCATTCTTATCTCCTTGTACAAAGCTCAAGTCCAAGTGGATCAAAGACCTTCACATAAAACCAAACACACTGAAACTAATAGAAGAGAAGGTGAAGAAGAGTCTCAAATACTTGGGCACAGGGAAAAAGTTCCTGAACAAAACACCAATGGCTTATGCTCTAAGATCAAGAATTGACAAATGGGACCTCATAAAATTGCAAAGTTTCTGTAAAGCAAAGAACACTGTGAATAGGACAAAACGACAACCAACAGATTGGGAAAAGATCTTTGCCAATCCTACATACTATAGAGGGCTAAGTTAGTAGACTCCAGACAATCAAATAACCCTATTTAAAAATGGGTACAGAGCTAAACAAAGAATTCTCAACTAAGGAAACTTGAATGGTCAAAAGGCACTTAAAGAAATGTTCAACATCCTTTGTCATCAGGGAAATGCAAATGAAACCAACCCTGAGATTCCACCTCACACCAGTCAGAATGGCTAAGATCAAAAACTCAGTTGATAGCAGATGCTGGCAAGGATGTGAAGTGGAGAAAAAGGAACACTCCTCCATTGTTGGTGGGATTCCAAGCTGATACAACGACTCTGGAAATAAGTCTGATGGTTCCTCAGAAAATTGGACATAGCATTACCTAAGGACCCAGCTATACCACACCAGGGCATATACCCAGAAGATGTTCCAACATATCACAGGGACACATGCTCCACTACATTCATGGCAGCCTTATTTATAATAGACAGAAGCTGGAAAGAACTCATATGTCCTTCAACAGAGGACGTATTAGAGCTCCTGGATGTTTTGGGATTTGCAGAGTTCATAATTATAGCTTCTTAAACGCATGAATTTTATTTTGGATTGTACTGAAACAAGGCAGATTTTCACTATGCTATCTCAGTAATGCTTTCTGGTATGTTTACTAATATCATTTTGTTTATGTAATTTATTAAATTCATTATTTGATAATTTCATATATGTATATATTACATTCTAATATCATCCATCCCCACTTTTCATTACTTTTCCTTCCATTCTTGTCCTCACTCCTCCCTACATGTCCCTACCCATGTTCATGTATTTTGGTTTTATTTTCTGACCCACTCTGTTTTATTGTAAACCTGACTGTGGAACATTCTTTGTAGCTCTTTATGCTTATCCATGGGTATATAAATGAAGACAAAACAAGCCCTTCCTCAGAATCTATCAATAATGAAGAGTTCCCCACGGTAGGATAGAATTCATGATCCTCTTTCTCATGCTTCTCTCTTTCCTCTCTCTCTCTCTCTCTCTCTCTCTCCCTTTCTCCCTGCTTATTGACTTGAATGTAACATGACCACTTGTCTCACACCATATGTTTTCCCATTGTGACAGACTGTACCGTACCCTCAAACTGTGAAAGAAAATAGTAAAACCTTCCTTCCTCAAGTTGATTTTTCAGGTATATTTTCATGACAAGAAAAGTAATTAATGCATATACAAAGCAAAGTCTTATTGCCTGGTTCAGAATGAAAAAGCTAAATTTCTTTGTTCAATACATGATTGTCAAGTAGGATATATAAATCACTTTCTCAGTCCAGACATAGCTATCTGATCCTATACCCTTTGATGTTATAAATATTCATGGTCTTTGCAGGATCACTAGAGATTCAAATGATTTTATCTTTCAACTTTAAGTTTTATTAAACCTCTTTATTTAACCTACATGTTACTTAGATTCATGTTTTCTAGTGCACAAATACATCAGTTACATAATATATTTGTAATGAATGTAATAACAGATGACTATCTGTGGTCAAAAGTTGTAATTCTTTTGGAATTACATAGTTTAGAGCACAGATCTAGACTAAGTCATAACTTTTCATCAAGTTCTTAAATATAGAAAGTGGAAAAATATAAAATCACTGTGCATACACCTAAACTCACAATGAATAGACACAATCTAACAGGAATTTAAACTTATAGATAAGTGGAGCAATAAATAGTGAGCAACAGAGCATTTTCTGTGCACAGTGTAGGAACAATCAGTAAGAAGGTTGCAAGGAAAAAACACAGATAAGACGAGTGCACTACAGGAAAATCTTAAGCACTCTACAGTGGAAAATACTAAACACACCTGAGACCTGGAGCATCAGTGCCCAAGAAACTGTAAGAAATGTGATAAAGTTGCTTTAAAAGAACAAGGGAAATTGATTTTCTGGCATCTGAATCATGCATTTCCAGACCTTAGCATTCAAAGAAAGTAAATTTTTGTTTTCAAAGCCACTTATTCTGTAGTGTTTTGTTATGGCAACTGGGCAATCTAATGGACCACTTTATCATGGACAGATTAGGAAATGCAGCATCCAGACCTTGATATTAAAAAGAAAACAAAATAAGAGTCAAAATTCTTCAGCTGTTGAAGCTACTTATAGTATCTTCACATGACAGAAGTACAATATTGCTACATGACAACATAAACTGGATTAAAAGACAAAAATAAAGAAATCCAGATCAAATAAGCATCAAGGAATCATTCATTTTTAAGTACAAACATACAGTGTATAGATAATTCAAGTGGGCAGATGCCAATCCCTTGTTCTAAAAATAAAAAGCATCACATGATTAATACATAAAACAAATGTATTAATTCAAAAACAGTATGATGAACAAATATCTTACAAGATCAAGTCTTTAGTATATGTTTCCACATAGAGAATATCTTGAAATAGAAAAAAATAAATCCGGATTTCTCTGAGGGAGGAAATCTTTAGAAAAGGTTCATAAGTAAACAGTCTTTTAGAAGCAAGTGTGCTACAAGTGACTTGTATGTCCAGCAGGGGCTCATTTATCCAAAAATGCACCACCAAATGTTCTTCAGTATCAGAGCATTATGCTGTAGAAACTATATTATAGCAAATTAGCTGAATACTTAACAATAAATCTAAAGTTAATCATATGCACTTGAGTAAATAGTGAAGGCCTGCCTTTTTGCTCACAGTGACATTTTCTATCTGCATCCTCACATGGTAGAGGAACCCAGCTGGCACCCTGTCTTTTCTTTTGAAGGCAAATAACCTTGATCAGTATTGTAATAAAGCTCAAATTCTTCATGTATCATAACTATTCTACTTCAGGCTACCTTTCTACACATTATTGTTGAAAGATATAAATATTCACAGAACAAAAATAATAAACATAAGTAATATAAATTAATTGATAAGCTCATAATATTGTTAAAAAAAGAAGACACAATGTAGTAAAACTATTTTGATGAGATGAGAGCATGCTATCTAATGAATGAAAAATGTCATGGAACTAGAATTTTCCAACTATTAACCGAAATGATTACACTCAGCTCATATAATCAACTTGGCATTTTCTCAGAAAACTGGAAATAGTTCCACCTCAAGATCCAGCTATACCACTCCTGGCCATATATCCAAAAGATGCTCCAACATATAACAAAGACACATGTTCCACTATGTTCATAGCAGCTTTATTTGTAATAGCCAAAATCTGGAAACAACCTAGATATTCCTCAACTGAAGAGATAAGGAAAATGTGGTACACTTTCACAATGGAATACTATTTAGCTATTAAAAATGAAGACATCATAAATTTTGCAAGCGGATGAATGGAATTTGAGACTATCATCCTGAGTAAGGTAACCCAGTCCTAAAAGGACATGCTTGATGTGTGCTCACTTATAAGTGGATATTAGTCATAAAATGCAGGTACCATGTCACACTACACAGACCCAAAGAAGCTAAACAAGAAGAAAAGGAAGCTTGAATCTTACTTAGAAGGAAGTCTACAATAGTCATAAGAGGCAGATGGAGGGGTGGGAGTGGGAAGGATGGGGGATGTGAAGGGGAGTGGGGGATTTAGGATTAGGTTTGGGAAAGGACAAGAGAGATGGGTAGATGGTCATGTGCAACTGATGGGAGTGAAGAGATGGAAGGCATCTTCAGGATGAAACATGGCCTTGGACAAGGTGTCTAAGAATCAGTGGGGCAACCTTAGCTGTAGCTCACTACATTGTGGATATGGAACATGAAGAGGTTCCTGTAGCCAAGCAGGAACCCCAGTGGAGTCACAGAGACACCAACCCATCCACAAAACTTTCAACACAAAATTGATCCTGTCTACAAGTAATGCAGGCAGGTGGAAGGGAGCAGAGACTGAGGGAAATGCCAACCAATAACCAGCCCAACTTGCAACCCATCCCAGGGACAAACACTAATCCCTAATACTATCGATGATACTCTGTTATGCTTGCAGACAGGAGCATGTTGTTCTCTGAGAGGCTCCACCCAGCAGCTGACTCTGAAAGATACAGAAACCCACAGCCAAACAGAGGATGGAGCTGGGGATTTCTTATGGAAGAAAGGGAGGTAGGATTGAGGGTACCAAAGGGGATAGAAACCACACAGGAAGACTCAACTAACCTGGTTTTTGGGGGCTTTCAGAGTCCAAACCACCAACCAAAAAACATACATGGGCTGGACCTAGGCATCCTTGCTCATATGTAGCAGAAGCGTACCTTCATTTGGGTCCTGAACAACTAGGGCAGGGGCTATCCCAAAAGCAGTTACTTATACATGGAATATGTTCTAATAGCTGGGCTACCTTGTCTGGCCTCAGTGAGAGAGGAAGCCCCTATCCTTGCAGATACTTGAAGTGCTGAGGTGGGGGCATAATCAGGGGGCCCCACCCACACAGAGAAGAAGTCACTTATTACATAATTCAAAGATCATACGTTTTCAGGTGCTGTAGATTTGTCTCACAAATCATTCACTGTTTAAATTTTGTGTATTACTCTACACTGGAAGAAGCTAGTTAAATATTGTAACTAAGTGATCACAACTTGAAATCATCAAGAGTGGGAAGACATGACACTGGTTTGCTCAATATGAGACATAAGAAAGTTTGAAATACTCTTTATTTTCTGATTAGTAATTTTAAACTAAGTGCAATATGTCAACAAATAGTACTCACCTAGCTTTATTTATCCCTGAAGAAATATTTAGCAAAATATGGAGAATTTTTTGTAGTCACATTTGAAAAAATGCTTCTTATATTAAACAAATAGAAAAGAGTGCTGCTAAATTTCTGTATTTGTGGGAGGTCCCCCAGAAATGTGAGTAGTATTTACATCCACCATTATGTTTTCAGAAAGTACCTGAGTAGATTACTTTGACAGGTTAGCATGTGATGAGATAATGCTTTTAATATAGGGCTTCTCAATAATGATACTGAAAAGCAGTAATGAGAACAATCTATCCAGAGCTCCAAGAAGTAAACTGAAGAGACAACTCTCCTGGGATAAAGGTAAACAGAAAAGGGACTGGTTATCATTGATCTGTTTCTGGGGCCTTTAATAGAAGAGTGGAAGACTAAGGAAAATGAGATCTTCTAAATGGTATAGAGATGCACATGTAGTTGTTGACATTGATGTATATTTGATTTCTTGGTCACATTTGTTGGAAATATTTCATAACCAAAGAGTCAATAATATGAACAGAATTGATTGTGTGCTATCGGTGTTCCTTGCTCACACACCAGACTAAATTTTAAATATGTAATGTAGTTATCAGAGTTTCTGGGTTGAAGGTCAATATTATAAACTTTCTTCAACAAAGCTAATCCAATTGATCTGTTAAATGATTCATCTCTCAATATCAGAAAATAGTTTCCATTAAATACAAGTTCAAAACATAATTTTTCATCATTTAGCTCTTTCTGGAATTATATATTGCTCTGAATATTAAGCTTATTTTCTCTTTTCCTATCACAGTACTATGATAGAAGGATTATAAAGGATATTATCTTTATTGAGCATAGCTTTTTCCATACAATATAGGCAGATAATGGTTAACCTTCCTCTAGCTTCTCCCAGATCCTTCCTTTCCTCCAACCCACACAAATTCATAGTCTTTCTTGATATCTCTCATTAAATTTTTTTAATTAGATTTTTTGTTTACATTTCAAATATCCCTTTTCCTATTCCCTCCAAGAAACCTCCTATCCCATCCCCCATTTTGCTTATATGAGGGACCTCACCCATCCACCCACACACTGCCACCTCGCTGCCCTGGCATTCTCCTACACTGGTGCATCGAGCCTTCAGAAGACCAAGGGCCTCTCCTCCCATTGATGCCTGAGAAGGCCATCTTCTGCTACATACACAGCTGGAGCCATGGGTTCCTCCATGTATACGCCTTGGTTGGTGATTTAGTCCCTGGGAAGTCTGGGAGGTCTGGTTGGTTGATATTATTGTTCTTCCTATTGAGTTGTAAATTCCTTCAGTTCCCTCAGTACTTTCCCTAACTCCTTCATTGGGACCCTGTGCTCAGTCCAATTGTTGGCTGTGAGCACCCATCTCTGTATTTGTCAGGCTCTGGCAGTGCATCTCAGGAGACATCTATATTAGACTCCAGTCAACAAGCACTTCTTGGCATCCACAGTGGTATCTGGGCTTGGTGACTGTATATGGAATGGATCCCAAGGTGGGGGTAGTCTCTGAATGGCCTTTTCTTCATTCTCTGCTCTACATTTTGCCTCCATATTTCCTCTTGTGAGTATTTTGTTTCCCATTCTAAGAAGCACTGAAGTATCTACACTTTGGTCTGAGAAAGAAATTAGGGAAACAACACCCTTCAGAATACTCACAAACAATATAAAATATCTTGGTGTGACTCTAACCAAGCAAATGAAAGATCTGTATGACAAGAACTGCAAGTCTCTGAAGAAAAAAATCAAAGAAGGCCTCAGAAGATGGAAAGATCTCTCATGCTCATGGATTGACAGGATTAATATAGTAAAAAATGGCCATTTTGCGAAAGCAATAGATAGATTCAGTACAAACCCCATCAAAATTCCAAGTCAATGCTTTACAGAGATAGAAAGATCAATCCCAAATTCATTTGGAATAACAAAAAATCCAGGATAGAAAAACTATTCTCAACAATAAAAGAACTTCCAGGGAAATCACCATCCCTGACCTCAAGCTGTATTACAGAGCAATAGTGATAAAAATTGCATGGGATTGGTACATTAACAGTAAGGTAGATCAGTGGAATAGAATTGAAGACCCAGAAATGAACCCACACACCTATAGTCACTTGGTCTTGGACAAAGGAGTTAAAACCATCCAGTGGAAAAAAGACAGCATTTTCAACAAATGGAACTGGTTCAACTGGCAGTCAACATGTAGAAGAATACAAATCGAACCATTTCTATCTCCCTGTACAAAGCTCAAGTCCAAGTGGATCAAGGACCTCCACATAAAACCAGATAGACTGAATCCAATAGAAGAGAAAGTGGGGAAAAGCCTCAAACACATGGGCACAGGGGAAAAGTTTCTGAACAGAACACCAATGGCTTATGCTCTAAGATTAAGAATTGACAAATGGGACCTCATAAAGTTGCAAAGCTTCTGTAAAGCAAATGACACTGTCAACAGGACAAAATGGCAACCAACAGTTTTGGAAAAGATCTTTACCAATCATACATACTATATAGGGCTAATGTCCAGTATATACAAGGAACTCAAGAAGTTTGAATCCAGAGAACCAAATATCCCTATTTAAAATGGGGAGCGGAGCTAAACAGAAAATTTTTAACTGAGGTTACTCAAATGGCCAAGAAGCACCTAAAGAAATGTTCAACATACTGAGTATTCAGAGAAATGCAAATCAAAACAACCCTGAGATTCTAACTCACACCAGTCAGAATGGCTGTGATCAAAATCTCAGACAATAGATGCTGACAAGGGTGTGGAGAAAGAGGAACACTCCTCCAATGCTGGTGGGATTGCAAGCTGGTACAACCACTCTGGAAATCAGTCTGGTGGTTCCTCAGAAAATTGGACATTGTACTACCTGAGGACTCAGCTATATCACTCCTGGGTATACACCCAAAAGACGCTCCAACATATAACAAGAACACATGCTCCACTATCTTCATAGAAGTCTTATTTGTAATAGCCAGAAGCTGGAAAGAACCCAGATGTCCTTCAACAGAGGAATGGATACAGAAAATGTGGTACATTTTTACAATGGAATACTACTCAACTATTAAAAACAATGACTTCATGAAATCCTTAGGCAAATGAATGGAACTAGAAAATATCATACTGAGTGAGGTAATTCAATCACAAAAGAACACACATGCTATACACTCACTGATAAGTGGATATTAGTCCAAAAGCTCAGAATATCCAAGATACAATTCACAGACCATGTGAAGCTCAAGAAGGAAGACCAAAGTCTGGCTCTGGGGTTTCTCTAGTTTAAGGAGAATATTTAGTCATGTTTGGAATTCTTTTTATAGTTATGATATTTACATCAGGCCTAAATATAAAAGTGTATGTCAGTAAATTTACAGTCCAGAAACGAGTTAAGAAGGCCCTTCTTCATTACCATTATCCTGCTTTTAGAATTTTACTTATATTTTTACCTACGTGAATTAAATTATAAATAAAATGTGCTATCCCACTATATACCATAACTGTTTTAATGATATTGATGTGTTTAAAATTTTTCATTAACAGGCAAGTTAGAAGCTTAGAATGCTTGGCAAGTGAATTGTTTTAATTTTGAATTAGTACCAAAGGTGTGAATCCTTTCAGATGTGGTTTGAATTTTTTTTTAGGGGAAAAATATTTCTCACATGTGAGTCAGTTAAAAAAAATCGATTAGTCAAATATGTCAGTGAGCCAAAGTCCACCTTGAACATCTGTTCAAATTCAAAAACAAATGTCAATGTGTATGGATCGATTATGTAAGAAGCTTCAACTCACCTGACCTTTCAGAGAAAAGTTCCTAGACATTTAATGTAGAACAAGGTAGTCCCCCAAAAGATTTGATAAATGTCAAAGGATATGTTTGAGTGCTTTTTGAAGTTTATTTTTTAATGATTACTTATGACCAGAATTTAAAATAATTTGTAAGAAAAATCATATATGGCATTTAACTAAAGTCAGGCAAAAGTCCTTTAAATTCTCTACATTTTTCTTTAATTCAGCTCCCTGCCTCCCTTATTTACCTCCCTAGCTCCATTCCTCAGAAGGAAATAGATAAGGAAAGTAAGCAACTCTCCCTTCACTCCTCCTCGCTGTCTTGTGGAGTTTATACCTTGTCAGAGAGAAATGTCAGAATGACAAGTAGGATTAGTGACTACAGGAGGAAAATATCTTTGTGGAATTTGAGACATTTAACTCTAAAGAGTAAAATAAAAGGGTAGAACAAAAGAACAAGTACAGAAATTTTTAAAAATGAAACAGACAAACAACAACAAAAAAAAAGTGGAAAAGACTATGCTATAACTTTATAAAAATCAAAAGAACCAAATAATAATGATAGTAGCAACAATAACAAAAGGCTTTCCACTATGTCAGAAAAATAACTAGTCTTTGTGAGCAAATATTAGACTATAAAACTAGTTTGGGTCCCCCTGCAAGTTATAAATATTATATTACTTAAAATATGAGTCTCTGCTATGACAAGTTCTCATATACACATATATACACATATGTGTACACACAGAGACAAGGATGCATGCACACGTGCATGCGCACACACACACATTCAAATATATTTTTTAAAAAAATTAAAAGAATACCTAATGTGAGAGTTACTATTCAAAAACACATTCACATTCATCATTTCATTTGATTCATCAAAGAATATTAGTTGTTTTTGTGTTTCTATAAATGAATCCTGGGCTGATGGTATTTGCCAGTTCAATTACTTGTAGATTCAACAACTTCATATCTGAATTTTAAAAGAAGAATAAGATATTCAAAGCAAACAGAAATAAGAATCAGTGAGCATAGATACTTAATAATGGACAAAATAAGCTTCAAACCACAATTATTTGGATAATATAGGGAAGTATTCTACGTATTCATCAAAAACAAATTCCACCAGGAGGATATTCTAATTCAAAACATTATTCACTAAATGTAAGGGTGCACAATTTCATAAAGAAAATCTACTACATCTAAAATCACATATTGGCCCTAACACAGTGTTGGTGTTTGATTTCAAAACCCTACTTTTACCATTAGACAGGTCATCTAGACAAAAACAAAACAGAGAAACTCTGGGTTAAACATATCATGAGAATTAGGAGAAGGAAGTGCATATGACCAAAATATCCTTCATAAAAATTTTAGAAATAAATTGTAAGAATAAAATATGGCCAACATAATTTTAATGAACATTAAATTTATTAAACATTTAAACTTATTAAAGCATTAAAGCTTATCAGTCCCTATTGGACTCAGTGCCCCCAAAACTAAAAGTCTTTTCCTTATTTTATACTTACATACACCCAGTCAAGATACTATTTGTATTAAAGCTATTCTTCAAGGAGTAAAATTAATAATGGCAATAGGAAGACAAGAAAAGGAAAAAAGAGTTGCTTGCTCAGTCCTTCAAGCAGTTACTTCCTGTCAGTCAGAGCTTCCAGTTGTGCCCAGTGACCTAAACCTCCAAAGCATATATTTCAATGTTCAACTGTTAAATATTTCTCTAGTTATCTGTTAAACAGAGAGCATTGAAATGTTGACCTCTGCCATTGAACTTTTCAGGTGCTCAAGTATCTAACCTAAGAAACATGTGTTGACTATAATAGGAACTTTGTTGAGAGTTTTTCTACCTCTAACATTCCTTTTCTAATTTACCTACAGTTGTTTTGTAATAAAATGTTATACTTATACATGAAAGCAATAAAAAAGAAAATAACTTTCACTTAATTAGGTTAAATAGTTATTATCTAGGGTGGGTCTGGATGGGAACAGAGGGGATTAGATGGGGATGAATGAAGGAAGAGAGTACTGAAAGAGAAAACTGGAACTGAGAAACATTTCAAGGTGATATGAAAACCTATTGTAATGGAAACTCTCTGGAATCTACAAAGGTGACCCTATTGAAAACTCCTACTAATGTGGGATATGGAGCCTGAACCAGCCATCTTCTGTAACTAGACAAGAATTCCAGTGGTGGGACTAGGACATCAATCCAGCCACAAAACCTTTGACCTACAATTTGTTCTGCCTACAAGATATTCTTGAATGACAGTGGTATATAACTTGTGGAAGTGGCCAACCAATGACTGGTCCAACTTGAGTCCCTTTCTGCAAGTAAAAGCCCATATCTGACACTGCCTGCATGGCCAGAAATTAGAGGCTGGATAGGCCAGAGATCTAGTATAGAAACAAACACAACTGGAAAAAAAGGCAATAAAATTATTCCTAATGCTATTGTGCTATAGTTGTAGACCAGAGCCTAGCATAATTTTTATCAAAGAGGCTTTATCCAGCAACTGATAGGACCAGATAGAAACCCACAGCCAAACATTAGGCAGAGCTTTGAAAATCTCACAGAAAAAGAGGAGGAAGGATTGTAGGAGCCAGAGGAATCAAGGATACCAGAAGAATACAGCCCACGGAATCAACTAAGCAGTGCTCCTAGGGGCTCACAGAGACTGAAGTTATCTCGGGATATGGTGTCTCCATGGTAGTACACCAGCTAGGTGTTTGCTGCTCTGAGTGTAGTTGCTCCTCTAGGATGCTTCAGGATATGGTGTCCCCTGCTATAAGAATTACACCAGATTTCTCACCAGAAACTATAAAAGCCAGAAGATCCTGGACTGATATCATACAGGCCCTAAGAGAATACAAATGCCAGCCCAAACTACTATACCCAGCAAAACTCTCAATCAATATTGATGGAGAAACCAAAATATTCCATGACAAATCCAAATTTACACAATATCTTACCACAAATCCAGCACTTCAAAGGATAATTGGAGGAAAACTCAAACACAAGGAGGGAAACTGCAACCTAGAAAAAATAAGAAAGTAATCCTCCAACAACCCAAAAGAAGGTAGCTATACAAACATAACTTCACTGCCAATAACAAAAATAACAGGAAACAACATTCATCTTTCCTTAATATCTCTTAATATCAATGGACTCAATTCTCCAATAAAAAGACATAGACTATCAGACTGAATACATAAACAGGACCCAACAATCTGCTGCATACAGGAAACACACCTTTGTGAAAAAGACAGACACTACCTCAGAGTAAAAGGTTGGAAAACAATCTTCCAAGCAAATGGCCCCAAGAAACAAGCCGGAGTAGCCATTCTAATATCAAATAAAATCAATTTTCAACCAAAAGTAATCAAAAAAAGACAAAGAAGGTTACTTTATACTTATCAAAGGAAAAATGCACCAAGAGGAACTTGCAATTCTGAACATCTATGCCCCAAATGCAAGGGCACCCACACACATAAAAGAAATTTTACTAAAGCTTAAAGCATACATTGCACCTCACACAATAATAGTGGGAGATTTCAACACCCCACTCTCAGCTATGGACTAATCAGCCAGACAGCTGATCTGCTACCCCTTGGAAACTACATCTGGCGGCATCCTAGCCAGCTCAGGGACCACGGAGTTGCAGGTAGGAACAGCCGCTCAGCACCCTAGGCTCCAGAAGCTCAACTGGCAGTAGGGAGATCCCAGAGTGCACCTGGCACCCAGAACCCACTCCGGCGGAAAACCATGCCCCTTCCGCCCCTTGCCCAGACCCTGGTGGACTGATCAGCCAGACAGCTGATCTGCTACCCCTTGGGAACTGCATCCAGTGGCATCCTAGTCAGCTCAGGGACCACAGAGTCGCAGGTAGGAACAGCCGCTCAGCGCCTTTGCAGAATATTTATGTGACTATCACTTATCTGAACATTTCCCAGAAATATTGACAAATCTTACAAATTATCCAGAATAATTGTGTTTATTTGATAGTTGCATGGACTCAACTTCCAACGTAATCCTAAATGTACTCTCCTAGTCTCTCATACTTAACTCTTAAAGACTCTTAGCTTACTTTGTGAAGTAGCAGGCATTGCCTTTATAATTTGTTACCCTGTTGTTGTACTTATAATATGACATGAATACAATTTAAGATGGAAACATTCTTTTTCAGAATTTTATAAATTATAGCTATATTCTGTACCTTTTATAATTATATATTAAAAATTTGATGACAGTCTGTGTTTTGATAGTCTAAATGTATACACAATATGTGTCTAGCTGCTTTATTCTATGCTTTTGAATTGGGATGGAAAGGCATTATGCTAACTCATAGACCTAGATTAGAAAACACACAATGCATATGATAATTTCTTTGTTTTTGTTTTTCTGATTTTCTCCCTTTTAATTTATTCTTTAATTTAATTAATTATCATTTTGACAAATTAAATAAATGTTTTTAATATTTTTTCAAGCTAGATATGATAATTCACACATATTTTGAGCACTTGGGAGGTTAAACAGCAGAAGTACTATGAGTTAATGGTTGGTGTTATACAGGTGACAGGATTCTGTCTTAAAATAAAACAATATTTAAATGAGGGTTTTATCATCAGGACGGTGTCTTAATCAGAATAAAACAATATTAAAAGATAAGAAACACAGAATAAAATATTTCTTTTTTATGGTTTTCTTTCTGGATCTTACGCTCCACTTCAAACAATTATACATATACAAAAACACATAAACACACACACACATATATATATTTAGTATTTTTTATTTTCTAAGAGTAAAACTTTTGTTGCCTCCCTGTTACATTCTTATACTACTGTTAATTTTGTTAAAATTAATATTTTTCCTTCAAATTATTAAATTAATGTTTTTCCACGTACTATAAGTATTCTTGGTTATAAAATGTGATTTTATTTATTTATATATGTTATGCATCATTAAAGGACACATGCAAAATAAAAAGGTCACTAACTGAAGCACACTATACCTACAATTTTTACACTGTATATAAGATTTCTCATTCATGTCAGATGTCTACTGTCATATCCATGAATCCTGACTTATACATATATCTCTATTTCTTTCTCTCATTAATGCTGGAAGTCACTTGTTTTCTATCTCTGCATACTTAGTTTTGTCAAGATTATACCATAAATAAAATCATGTATTAACTTTCTAGATTATTTCATTTAGCTCAATTTTTCTAATCCCATTCATGTTCTGAGTGAGATTAGAGGGCAATGAATGAATAGAGGGCAAATTCTTATTCTGTTTAGAGCTTAACCATATTCTAATGTATAGATGTACTGTTTTTTTACTCGTTCAGAAGCATATACTTGAATTGTATCCATGCCTTAGCTATTATGTGTTGTTTGTAAGTAACACATACATTCTTATATCTTTACTTAATGTCCCTTTGTGTATGTGTTCTTCTGGACTCAGATCCAGAAGAAGAATCTGGGGTCATAGCTATATCTTTACTATATTTTTACTTTTTTTATATATCGATAGCTATATCTTTACTTTCTTTTTATTTTAAAATAAATATTAATTAAAATATAATTGTATAACTTATTTCTTTCTTTTTCCTCCCTCTAGCATTTTCCGTGGTCCCTTGTTCCATGACAGCATAATTCCATATACCAATCAAGAGTGTACACGAGTTCTCCTTCATAGATCAGCAGTATTTCTCTCTTTCATTTTATTTACCCCTTATATTTTGAGAACTTCATATACTCATCTAATGTGTTTTAATCAAAGCCAACCTCCAATGTCTCCCTTACAATGCCTCCCCTACTCCTTAACACCTTTACAAGCTTTTTAATGAATCTAATGAATGTGTTTAGTATTGCCTGCATTTGGTTGGGTTTAGGGGCATCTACTGGAGCTTCGGAACACCTCAATGACCATATCCCTAAATTCAACTGAATTCCCCCAGGGGCTACCATTTTCAGTAGCTAGATTGATCTTATACAGGTCTGTGGTCATGTGTACAGTAGTCCAGACACATTTTGCAAATACTGTTTTTATGTAGACACCTACTATCTGTAGCCCTTACATATTTTTTGTTTCTTCTTCCATAATGATCCATGAGCTTGGAAAGATGGAGAGTGATATAGGTTTCAAAGCTGAGCCTTCTGCATTCCCTTATTCTCTTCATATTAAATAGTAGTAACTCTCTGTACTTAGCCATCTACTGACAAAATAAACTTCTCTTTTGAGGGTTGAGAGATGCCCTAATCTTTTAGTGTAAAGGTATAATATAATATCTTATATTATACCTTTACACTAAAAGATATAATATAATATAATATCTTAATATTAGTGTGTAGTTTATTATCATTTCCATTTCATATTAGTAGTATCGAGTTCTCTCCTAGTATCTAGTACCTAGTACCTAGCTGTCAAAGGGATTTTGACCTGATAGTGATGCCAGGAATTGGATCTGTTTGTCAAGCAGGCCTTAAGTCTACTCAAAAAAGTGGTTGGCTACTCTCATAACATTTGTACCATTCCACTTACTATCTCAGCTTAGAAGATTCAAAACTGGATAAGACTGCTGATTATTTTATCTTATATTGTGCAAAGTCCCTTTCAAGTTCCTGGAAATTGTGATTAGAGCAACAATAAACAGGGATATGTAACTATCTTCAGAGTAATACATAGAATAACTTCATGAACATGCCCAACAATTACATAGATGAGACCACATGTTAAGTATATTTCTAGCTTTTTCTGAAATTTCCATATTGATTTTCATACTGGCTGTACCTGTTTGCACTCACACAGTTAATGGCTGAGAGACTTTTCCCACATCTGTCCCTGCATTTGTTACCATTTGTTTTTGTCTTTCAGTTATCACTAGTGTGAAATGAAATCTCAAAGTAGTTTTAATTTGTATTTTCCCTGATTGCTAGGGATATTGAACATTTTAAAAATATTTTAGGCCATTTGTAATTTTTTATTTTAAGAATGTTTTGTTTAGCTTCATTTTTCAGTTTTTAACTTGATTTCCCTTCAAGAAAACTACAAGAAATTGTGGCTCTGGGTACATATTTTGTTTTTCCAGGTGTGCCCATTTTATCTCCTAAGGTTTATCTTTTGCTAATCCCCTTTTTTCTGTCCTTTTTCCATCTTCCTTATCCCTGAAACTTCTAAGATCTATAGTTTGTCAACCCTGTTTACTGTCTATATTTTATTTTATAAGTGAAACCAGAAATATCCTGAAGAGACAGGGGTTCATTTTCAGTCTCAAGCCATGTACTTTGGCTGCCAATATGTTGATGTTGTTAAAGAAAAGCTTTAACATGATGGGCAGGAATAAAATTATTCCCATGACAAAAATGGCTAGCATGATCTAGCTATATATGGAATTCCTGTGGTTTGATCAAAATGAAAATACTGACCTCAAGCCAAAGATAATTTTATCAGCATTATTTGCAGCATCCAAGCTCAGCAGAGCAGCATTCTAAACGTCAAACAGGTGTTAGCACGTGTGTTAGGGCTCTTTTAATTGTCAACTTAAAAATACTTTTAATACTTCTACAGTATTTAACATAAGCTACATTGATTGTACCCCTTCTAATTGTGTTTGTGTTTTGAAATCCAGCATGTCAGTTACAGAAGTCTATCAACCAGCTTTTGTTTTAGTGCCCTGAGTATCACAAAACCTTGGTATTCTTTTTTTTTCCCCTTTCTTTTTCATTTTTATTTAGTTTTGTTTTCTTTTTTTATTGGATATTTTATTTACATTTCAGATGCCATCCCCTTTCCCCATTTCCTCTCCCTAGAAAACCCTTATCCCGTGCCCCCTTTTCCATTTTGCTTTTATACAATTTTTTAAATGTTAATCAAAGGCTTTATAAGTATGGTAATGCTCAATCAGAAGCATAAACCAATACCCAACCTAGATATGTAAACTATCTTTGACTGGTGGAGACACGTGAACATCTGCCTCCATGCCCCCTCTCTCTTTCTCTCTCTTTCTATCTCTCATCACGTAGCTTCTCATCTACTTCATCTTCTCCTCTCCTTACTCCATCTTTTCCTCTCGGTACTCCTTCCCCCTTAGCTCCTCCTACATATCACCCTTCCTGTTAAAATAAAACTTTTCTCTCAAAATACAATTAGAGCATAATTATTCCTATTTGTACCAGTGAGGTACAAGATAGTCTTAATACCCAGTCCATCCTTTTGTTGACTAACCAGAACCTCTGTCATCTCTCTTGACTAAAACACTTAGTTTTGAACCTGGCTTTTTTCTTGGCTTTAGAATGAATGTCAGCTGAAAACCATCCACTCAGATCTTTTCTCTCAAAGTAAATAGCCAGGATTGGCTATGAGACTATAGGTCTTCAACCCCGTCAGAAATCCAGAATGACTAGATTAACTGAAGTTATGGGAAGCACTAAGCATAGCTTTTAACACTTAGCCAATTTATAGAGACCGCTGAACACCTGGACAGCCCTTATACTACCGAACGTTGGAGCATCAAATCTTCAGCCTTCTGGCCCAAACTCATCTGACAGACCTTAGTGATGCAGAATTATTAAGGGCTGATTACTCTGTCTAGGCAGATATAATCAGTCGACTATTCTGCAAGTGTGTCCTTTTCTGGACAGTCATTTGTCTGTAGATGGAGAGAGGCAATTCTTGCCTAGTGGCTGTCTCACCACAACTGGAGTAACTTGGTGTATCTACTCATCAAGCAAAATGAGCAGACCTGATCAAACCTCCAGTGTCCGGGAATTCCATCTGGATGCAGTGAAGACACAGCATCAGAGGTTTATCAATTTACTCTTCCCCCCCCCCCACCTCTCTTCTAATATCTCAATGCCTGTAATCAGCTTGAAGAAGTTAAAGAAGAGTCAGCGCCCCTATTCCCTGGGCTTGGGGACTAAGGTGGTTAATATTGGGCTGTCTTTCTGGGGAAAAGTAGTGGTTTTATTGGAACAGGGAGGATTAGCTAGGATTTATGGCATAGCCATAACCTATTGGTAGAAATCTGTATAATTTAGTATCAAGATGAAGTTATAATTTTTTAAATGGTACAAAATTCACTTGGATTTCAAATTTAAAGTTTTCATTGGTATGAGCTTCTTATTGATATGAAAGTGAAATGAATATTGGTACTCTCATGGACATTGTGCCTGTATAACACATTTAGAAATACAAGGCTTAGACCCAGTCCTTCTTTAACTTTTTTAACTGATTTGGGGTGGTTAGCCTGTGAGTTAAGGGACTATAGCAAATTCATGACTTTGAGTTTATTGTTCAGGTGTTTTCTATATTTTATTTAGAAATAGCTGAGAGGAGTTAACAGACAACAGTCCAGGTTACCTTACATGGATAGTTGGTTTTCAAAATGTCAGAAATCCATAGAATTGACATTACAAATATTTCTATATGAATGTTCATTTTGATTAGAGACCTGTCTGCTCCTGACAGCTTCCTGTCTTGGATTCTAAGAAGAAACCTTGGTATTCTAAAATAGCTTGCAAGTACTGGAAGAAATGAGTCAGGCTTTAAGCAGAAGCAAAAGAGTAGTGGGCTTGATTATTGCTGATATAACAGCTTTAATTACATTAATTGCTAGGACTACTACTTCAGCAATTGCTGTGACACAAGAAGTTAAGACAGCTACCTTTGTTAATCATTTAGCAAAACATGTTACTAATGTGTTGAATATACAAGAGGACTTAACTAGGAATTTGGAAGAAAAGATTGATGCTCTTTATCCTATTCAAATTATTGAAAGGAGGTTCAGAATTTAAGGGTAAGCCATCTCGAGTGTCATGCCAAATACCATTGAATTCATGTTAGTTCTAAAATTTAGAGTGGTAGTCATTATAATTAGGAAGAAGTTTAAAGACACTAGCAGTGTAATTGGCATAATTCTAACATCTCTCTGGATGGGGTTTTTTTTTTTTTGGATATTTTATTTACATTTCAGATGCGAATCCCTTTCCCCCTTTCCCCTCCCCAGAAAACCCCTATCCCATGCCCCTCTCCTTTTTCATTTGGTTTTTATACAATTTTTTTAAATGTTAATCAAGGGCTTTATAAGTATGGTAATGCTCAATCAGAAGTGTAACCTAATACATCTCTGGATGTTTTAACGATACATAAAGAGCTTATGAATTTCAAGAATGCCGCTCTGCTGAGTGTTGATGTGGTAGATACTGCAGATAAAATTACCCATGGCCTGAGGTAAGTGTTTCTATTATGGTCAAGCTTCAAGAATGGCATATATAGCTTGATCATGCTAGCTCTTTTTGTCCTGGGAATAATTTTATTCCTGCCCATTGTGTTAAAGCTTTTCTTTAACAACATTAACATGTTGGCAGCCAAATACATGGCTTGATACTGAAAATGGACCCTTAGAAAGAGTTATTAAATTAACAGGCTGGCAAGCCAAGGACAGGTAAGATTCTTCACAGAGCCTTACCAATCTAAGACATAAGTGCAGTGCTTGGATAATGCATATTCCATGATGAGTAAGGAAGGCATTCTTGTCAGAATGACCTAAGACAGGCTAAGTCTTGTAAGTGAAATAAAAAAGGGGGAAGAGGCAGAGAGCCTTTGGGACTGCTTGACAGGAATCTGACATTGGCCAAGGACAAGGAAATGAGCTGCTTGGAAGGAATCTGACATTTGCCAAGGACAAGGAAATGGACTACAGGCAGGAATCTGACATTAGGCACAAACAAAGAAGTAATTTCAAGTAGAAATCTAAATCTTAGGCTAGAACAAAGAAATAATTTCACGCAGGAATCTAAATTTTAGGCTAGAACAAGGAAGTAGGGTTCAGACATGAAAATGACTTTGGGCCAGGACAGGGAAGTAGGCTCAGATATTTTGGTCATTCTGATAAGTCCTTAGAAACAGTGATCATGGGAGTGTTCGTGTAATTGAGTTTAATGCTTTGCTTGTTCTTTGACTATTTGTGTTGATTGTCTTGCTTGTTCCTTGACTATTTGCACCTATTATATTGCTAGACCCTCAACCTAGAACTGACCTTAATACATGCATGTAATTAAAATGGTATAAAAGCAAAAAGGAGGAGGGCAGATGAGATAAAGGGGTCTAGGGAGTGGAAATGGGGAAAGGGGATGACATCTGTACTGTAAATAATTAAAATATCCAATAAAAAATTTAAAAAGAAAAGACAAAACAAACAAAAAAAAAAGAGTTAGGAGTCATCTCGAGTGTCATGACAAATACCACTGGAGTTGTGCTGCTTCTAAAATTTACAATGAAAGTCATTATAATTAGAAAAAAGTTTAAAGACACTTTTAGGGTATTTGGCATAATTCTAACACCTCTCTGAATGCTTTAACTTTGCATAGTGAGATTATGAATTTAAAGAATGCTGCTCTGCTGAGCTTTGATGCTACAGAACTCATTCTTTAATATACAAATTATATGAAGAATAAAAAAAAGAAAACATTTAAAATAGATAAGTCTATCAGAAAGCCTAAGATATGTTTGATTTCTGTTTGATATGTAAACTATAATAATTATGGTACTGATTAGAAAATTAGAAATTTGAATAATATTCTTTTATAGTAATTTGATTTTAACACTTTACTTTTAAATGACATTGCTATATTTAACAAATAAAATAAAATCATTATGCTTTGAGATAGTTGCAGAAATCCAAATAGAGTAATACAAGATAAGAATATTAATTAAATAGTATGGCTAGAAAAGATACCTCTGGATGATAGTGACTATTAATAGCTGATGAAAATACATGGCTTATCAGACTATTCTGCTAATTTTATACATGGTTGGAATCGTTCGTGTTGGTATAATAAAAATTTCATGGTTGGTATAACAAAAAATTTTAAATATAATGCTAACTTTAAAGTCTGTGCTCTATCTCTCTACATATTTCAGATTAAAGATTCATCCTTTATTTCTGTTTACGAATCCATACTTTTTTTTTAATCCATACTCTTTAATCCACTAAAAAACCCTGGCAATTATTAGAGATAATTTTATTTTTCAACACAGAGCCACATAAAATGCAAGTAATAAGCTGTAGACAGTTTTCTTTACTCTTTTGTCAACATTCACCTAAATGTTGAACTAGTAAACTTTAACATTACAAACAAGAAACATCCAGAAATTGAATCTAAATTGTTCAAATGGTCGTTTTCAATAAATGAAGTTAATTTTAAGTACTACTAGATTTCTGGTTGTGATAAAGTAAAGTTTCAGTAGTTCTTTCAATAATCCTTGTTTTTATCCAGAATCATGGGCCAAAAAAAGTAACCATTAGTGTCCCAAAGTAGTCTTTATTACCCTTAAAAAATTTATCCAAAAGCTTCTAACAGATATTGTGACCCTAGCAATCGTCTCGCCGGCAAGAACACATGCGGGCACACAGGATCCTTCTGTAGCATGTGTTTATTCCCATGTGTGGAGGAGAGACCAGATCTAACATGGCGCTGCTTTATATACACCCTAGGGTGGGGTGGACATATCTGATTGGCTGCTTGCTCAAATTCCCGGGTTGGGCGGTGATTAGGCAGTCCTTTGCCATTGCACATGTGCTATTTTACTTGTTTACCCACGAGTGTCAGGTGCCAGCATCATCGGCTCTCCACAAGATATCACATAGTAAAAGAGAATAATGAGAGGCAAAGAACTTTGATCTGAGAAAATTAATTTATATATTTTTAAGAATCTCCCATATATTCTAGATAAAACCTCTCATAACTGAATCCAATGCTGCATTATTACATTATGTGCTTATTTGTAAATTTATGTAATATTTATGTAAAGTGATAAACAGACTTCTTTGATTAATGCAAAAGAAGTTACTTTGTAGTCTAGTATGGTGTAGCACACCTATAATTACCAATATCTGAGAAGCAGAAGGTAAGAAATGTAAGTGCAGGTTCAGATTCTATAATAAGACCCTGTCTCAAAAATGTTACTTTGTAAAATTATTGACATAATTTATTTAGCACTTTCCTTTATCCAATTTTTAATCAAGAATCATGAGATTATTTCATTAAGATTTATGGTATTTATTTCTAATGACTTCTGATACTAAGTTACAAAAATAACTATCTTTATTATAGGTTCCAAATAAAATTTTACCATTTTTGACTAAATATCACTGTAGAAGAATACAAAAGAACCCTGGAAACAAACCAGGAATTGTTCTCTAGCTGTGATCCTAATAAAACTCTTGTACATATTTTGAGTATGTCAAATGTTTTAGATCTCCATGAAATGAGAAATACAATTGCTGTTTTCTCCTAAGAAACTTAACAACAAAAGTAAGGAGTTTAAATTATACCTGGCAATAAAATAGAAAATCAGAAGACAGGGCAGTGTCTTTAAAATAAATAAACTGTAAAATTTTGAATTAAAGAAATTGATAAACTCTACTAACTAGAGAAAAATAATATGAATTCTAGAACCTGGTATGAAGATGTTTGCCTGTAATTCCAATACTAAGTAAAGGTGAACAAGAGATTCATGGAAATCACGAGCTTAAGGTCATTGTGTAGCTCAGCTATACAATTAATTCAAGGAAAACTGGGGAAACCTGAAACCTTATTTTAATCAATTAATCAATCAATACTGTAAAAAATCGAAAGATATTTTCAAAGCTTTTCAAAACATTCACACTACATATTGCATTTAAAATACATGATATATTAAACTGACTGACTTTTAAGTTATTTTTAGTCATATTTAAAAAAAAACACTAGAAAAGCTTTTGTTTTAACATATGGTCAAATGTCACTGACTGCTAGGGAAAAAAAAGTCACTAGAGAACAGATTTTCTTTTTTTTTTTTTTTATTGGATGTTATATTTACATTTCAGTTTTTATCCCCTAGCCCCTCTTCCCCCTGAAAGAGTTAAAAATTTTTAAACCTTCCACAGATGGAGTCAAGAGTGCAGTTCAACTTGTTCTGTTCTCTGGGTCCTAGGAAACTAGCTGTCCACAAGACAAAATAGATAAGAGTTCAGAGGTGGGAGTTCAGGTCAGCGTGCCCGTGCACCCTGGATATCAGGAACTGAACTGACCACAAGACAAATTAAATAGGGTTTGATTCTTAAGAAAAGATGAAATATTTCCCCATGACCGTTTCTTGAACCTGTCACAGAAGCTGAACACTGGACAGGTGCTCTCTATAGATACTTAATCATGATTCCCCCCACCCCCATCTCCCCTGGGTTTCATTTTTTTTCCTTTAAAAGCTCTACCTCTTCTCTAAGTGGGGGGGGGTCGTACTTCATTTGCTTGCCTCTGTGTAGGACAGGCTAGAAGTGTGACCTCAACGAGTTGAAATCAAATATACCTCTTGCTATTGCATCAAGTTCAGTGTCTTGTGATTTCTGGGGTGGCTGTGAATTCCCGAGAACAGGAAGGGAGTTCCTCCCTGTCTGGCGGGCCTTACACTCCCACCACCCAGGAACCTCTTATCCCATCCCCCCTCCTCATACTTCTATGAGGATGTGCCCCCACCTACCTCCCACCCCCACCTCCCCACCCTTGAATTTCCCCCCCACTTGGTGTTCATCCTTCAAGGGACCAAGAATCTCCTCTCCCACCTATGCCCGACAAGGCCATCCTACCCTTGAGAACACACTGACTATAGAGCCACTTGGGCATGTAAAAACAAACCAAAAAATATATATAATACCCTGGCTTCCACCTTCAAGGTGTTTTCAGTCTATGGCATGCACAGAGCAAAGCAAGCAAGCAATTGGCACTTTCTACAAGTGGTGGAGTTCAGACTCTGTGGAGGTGGGTTATGTCAAGGCATAGGTTTTACAAGGCAGATTTTCTACAGAAAGAGAACACTGAAACTTCAGAATACAGAATAGTTGATATAAATTTATATTGTTTACTTCTATGTCATGGTTATCATAGTAATAAAATTAGACATAACAACAAAGCTTGAAGATATTTTTAAAAATTAGAAAAGCATTTAGGTTACAAAGATGGCTTAGCAATTAGGAAAACTTGCTGCTCTTGCAGATAATGCAGGTTCAGTTCCTCATATCCATATAGCTGTTCACAACCTTCTTAAATTCCAGTTCCAGAGCATTCAATACCCTCTTCTGCCATCTTCAAGCACTAGGCACACACATGGTACACATACATACATCAAGGGAAACACATGCATAAAATGAAAGAATAAATGAAAACATTCACCATGCAACAACACATAATTCATAAGAGGAATTCCATGAGCATTACATGACACGCAAACAAAAAAGAAAATATGACTCATAGTAAAGGTAAAATTTGTTCATTTAAATTACACCAGAATAATAAGGTATAATTGGCACTAAGAGGGCTTTCATTTTCTCTTTAGCTAGATAGAACTTTAGAAGACTTTGTACTATAAGACCTTAACTTCATTTTTCTTAGAACAATAATTTTTCAATAAATTGATATTTATAAAATTTATCTCTGATCCTGTGAAGCTTAGATCTTTTCTTAGCCATTTGCAACCCATAAAAGTCTTCTCAAAACCTGGAAGCTGTTTTCTTAAAACAAACACTGAAAGAGTCAGGATTTCAATTTCCTTGATAAAGTAGACTTTAAACACTTTGGCCAGTTAGCAAACAATCTGGAATATGGGAAGAAAAATACATTAGAAAATCCATTAATTGAAAGATTCATTGACAAAAGTAGCTTGCTAACTTCTCCACTATGTTCCAATGGTTCACCTGGTGAAATTATATATGAGCCTATGGTATAGCAACATGAAACTACCTGATCTATTTGTAAGTAAATTCCTAAGCAAAGGCAGGATTTACTTGAAAAACAAGTAATTATTGGAAGTTTCCCAAATATTATATAAAGTATGCGCTGCAGATTCTAAAATTTAAGCAAGCCTCAAGAACACAAAAGATGAAGACTATCCTAACACACATCAAAACAAGAAGTTTGAAAACCAATTATTAAGAAACAAATGACTTAGCCAGGCAGTGGTGGCACATGCCTTTAGTCCCAGCACTTGGGAGGCAGAGGCAGGCAGATTTCTGAGTTCAAGGCCAGCCTGGTCTATAGAGAGAGTTCCAGGACAACCAGGGATAGACAGAGAA
The DNA here is from genome assembly GCA_030674055.1 of Rhabdomys pumilio. Taxonomy (NCBI): domain Eukaryota; kingdom Metazoa; phylum Chordata; class Mammalia; order Rodentia; family Muridae; genus Rhabdomys; species Rhabdomys pumilio. Next base: position 188,370 of record JANHMN010000013.1, on the reverse strand, counting down.
ACTCTGTCTCAAAGAAAGAGAGAAAGAAAGAAAGAAAGAAAGAAAGAAAGAAAGAAAGAAAGAAAGAAAGAAAGA
>JANHMN010000013.1:171604-188285 GCA_030674055.1 Rhabdomys pumilio | reverse complement strand
AGAAAGAAAGAAAGAAAGAAAGAAAGAAAGAAAGAAAGAAAGAAAGAGAAGGAAAGAGAGAGAGAGAGAAAGAAAAGAAACAAAAATCTTTAAAACAGTCAGAGAAAAGACACATTGACAAACATACCAACAATGTGCCTGTAAATATACAAACTGAGCAAAGGATGGTTGATGCTGGAATGAAATCTGTAGGGCTGCATTTATGTATAGCTCTGTGGAAATTAAACCAAGATGTCAGGCAGTTATTCAGTAGTATTCTGAAGGATGACACCAGTGCAGACATCACAAGAAACATGAGAACTAGATACAGGCAAGGCTATAATTCTCAAATTTAAGAAACTACCTGGAAGTGGAAAAGGAGGATAAAATCACAACTGGTTTAAATTAAAACCTGAAAAGATTCTATCTCATGAACCAGATTATCACAAGTGTATTAATCAGATTAAGAGTCAAAGTATCAAAGCATCAACTGATGACGATATAGGTGAAAGGTTTTTCATTACAGCACTGTTCAGAAGAGCAAAGACTGAAAAGAGATAATGTGTATCATTAGGGAACTAATTAAACTATGGAACCATTACACTGGGAAACATTCGGCAGCCTTTAGTAACTCAAATTATCTCTGCACCAGTCAATTTAACATTTTATCTACAAGGTGTTGAGTAAACGCTGAAAGTTAAGAAGTATTTATAATGTGACCCAGAGTTGAAGTTACAAATCTTTATAAAATTATAGCTAGCATACATATCTACATACTATGTATCTTATATATTGTTTGGGGATTGTTGTTACTGTTGTTTGTGAGGTGATTGCCTCAAACTCATTCTTCTGATTCAGCTTCCGAGGACTACCACTACATCTAGCCCAGTAAATAGATCTATATATGAACAAGGTAGAAGCTTGAAAGTAGGTGAGGCAGAACCAATAGACCAGGGCATAGAAGGCAAAAATTGTGTCTGTAAAAATACATTTTCTTTATTAAAATTTGAAATACTATAAAGATACTGATATATATTGATAATGTGTGTGTATATGGATAAAAATATCTCTACTTTAAAAATAAAGTGGACATAAAATGGGTCATTTCCTTAACAAAAGGTACAAAATTACATTTAATTTATAATTATCAGCTAGTTTTATCTTAATCTTTGAGCTATTTCTCAGTAGAACTGCCTAGAATGCAAAGCAGTGACCCTATGGTTACACCAGGCAGCTTCCTTGTTCTTGTTCAAAAACAAGCATTCTTACAGCTGCCTCTTATATTAAATTTACAAAGGGGAGACTGATGACCATTTATCTCTTAAGTAACCAGGGATTAGATAAAAGTTGTACCAAGATTTATGAATACATGTCTTGGGCTGAGCCCAGAGCATTTCTAACTATCCCTAGACCTAGGCCTGGCTAGAAGCATCTAGCTTCTGCACAATACAAATTTCTGCAACATTGAAGGCATCAGCTTCCAGCCTCTATCTGTTAACCTAGGGCTAAAATGTTTCAGCCTCCGAGATTTATTGCTGAATAAACTCACTCTTTTCTAGCTCTTCCTGAACTCTATCTGGCTGGTTCAACTCAGCTGTTCTGGCTCAAACTCCTCTCTAAGTTGACTGATTCAAATTGGCTTCTCTTAGCTTCTTGCTGAATTGCTCTGCTTGGAAAGACTGCCTCTGAACTCCATGAACTCCATGAACAACTCCATGAACTCCATGAACTCCATGAACTCCATGAAACTGAACAACTCCAAACTCAACTGAACACCATTAAACTGAATTCCTCCTCCCTCACTGCTCTTAAGTAGCCTCTCTTTCCTGTTTCATGAGAGTTGGGCATATCCTATCTCTATCTCATTTTTTCAAAACTTTCTCTGATTTGTCACTTTGTCTGCCTTTCAATTAAATGTCATTGTTTAAGATTAAAGTTGTGTGTATTCCAGCCAAAGGAATTAAAGGTGTGTGGCATGTCTGCATTTCAGCTGGATCATATCCTTAGATGTGATCCCTTGACAAAGCAACCATGTTGCTCAATTAAAATTCCTCTACAGGAAAATGCCATGTAGCAGAATCTTCTATATATTTTAAATAATTCAATTTCAATTTATTAGTTATAAACTTATTAAACTTTGAAAATTATTCTTTAAGCTCCCTTCTCTACAAAACTATATTTTCCAGCTGAAAAAGAAGCTAAAGTTTTAATATATCAAATTTATTGGGGAAAAACTTTTGTGTTTGCTTTTAGATAAACATTTTTTTTCTAAAAGATAGTACTGATTAATTCTTAAGTATTTCCTGAAGTTACACATGGTTACTATAATACAAAATCTGAGAAAATTAAATGTTTATATTTGAATGTATTTTATTAATGTAATATATAATTTAACTTTCACTAATTAAAAAGTAATCTGAGCTTCATTCATAATAAAAGAATATCCTACAGATTTTTTAGCATGACTTTAGAAACAGAATGGTGTTACCTTGCTTTTTACTCACCCCTTCTCTGACAAATGTGTCACCATGTTCTATACTTTTGTCAAAACCACAATTGTCACACAAGAATAAACGTATTTTTTAAATATTATCTCTTGCATAAGGCATAAACAAGATACCTGAATATTACCAATTTTATGGTAATATTCATTATGGAAATTTCATTAATAAAATACATCCAAACATAAACATCTAATTTTCTCATTTTATTGTAATATTTAAAGACCCTAATATTTTTTTAAATAAAGTTATCAATTTAAAATTTTTTCTTTTTTCTTTTTACACAAAAAGTGTGCTCTGTAGCAAGTTTCAGAAACTATAATTAGAAGCCTGTATTAAAAAAAACTATCCATCTTTTTATTATCTGATACATTCAGAAAGACAAATCTATAGCTCAAATTTAGCTAACAGCAACCTAAATAATAAATAAATAAATAAATAAATAAATAAATAAATAAATCTTACAAATTCTTCAAACAGAAGTTCTTTGGCATTTTCAACAAAGTTCAAAGGCATAACTGCTGCAACCTTCATGACTAAAATAAGCTTTGTTCCTTGGGTATTTTAGCACATTTCCTGATATTGAATCTTCACCGCGAGGGTAAAGAGGAGTGAAGAATGACTGCTAATGCACACTGGGTTTCTTTTTGTCTGAAGAAAATGCTCTAACAATGACTATAGTGATGTCAACTGCATGTCTTACAAGTTAGTGAATTATATAATTTCAGTGAATGAATATGTGATGTGGGCTATATTTCAGTAGGTTGCTAGAGTATTTATGAGCAATGACTGTTGTGGTTACAAATATCATATCAATTGTGCCTGATAATTTTGCTAAAAATCCCAAAGAACTGTTTGAAAGCCTTAAAACAGTTTGATACAGCCCAGTCTGAAGTTGAACTAAGAGAAGATGATCTTGACCTCCTGACCCTCCAGCCTCCATCTCCCAATTGCTAGAATTATAGGCATAAACCACCACATCTTATTTTCACAAGCATGCAAAACTCACTCAGTGTTTTATATGTTGTAAATTTAACCCTGACAACAAAGTTTCTAGTGCAAGATTTCATAGTTCTCAAATTGTTAATATGGAAATGCATGCTTTAATGTGTAGTCATAATACTGCTTATAGTTTATAAAAATAAATTACTCCTGGAATGCTCTATTTTACAAGATTTTCACTAATTTCGTAGCTTAATTTTTATTAATACTATCTATAACTACATTTAATATATAGTTTTGGAAAGAGTTTGACCTGTGCAGACTTTACCATAATCAAATAGCTGACAAAATCACTTTTCTTCTTTAGGCCTTTGTGCCAGTTCAAGTAAGCAAGTCAGATATCATAATCAACAAAAGCTGCATATGTAATGGGGATATTGGAAGTGTGTGCAAATACAGCCAAGTCAGCTATTTGATTTTGATACTATTCTTCCTTAGGCCTGCAGTCTTCATTTTCCAATCTGATTAAGCCCATATGTGTATCTACTGATCGTTTCCAAGTGTCACAGTCTGAGATAACAGAAGAACCCACAGGAATGAAACAGTAATTGTTTCTATCCTTAAGGTGACTACATCATGGAGGGGGGAAAAAAAGGCAAAAATTGTGTTCTTAGTACCAAATGCATGTTCTCTCACATCACATGTGTGATGGCAAGAGCACCACCTAGTGGACTCTAGGAAGGAAAAAATGTACAGTTTGGGATCAGAAATTTTGGGAAAGAAAGCAAATATTTATCCATAATAAAAAAGACAAAACTTCAGAAAGTATTTGGTACAGGGTTTAGGTACCAGAAACACAAAAATGATATTAATTTTTAAAAAAACATAATGACTACATGTAATGATACGCCTTTGTACAGCTCTTACTGCATATCTTGCTCAGCTCTTGGTATGAGAGTAATTTAAAATTACAGTTTTTAATATACAGGGTTTAGTCAATCTTTCACATGTTTTACTTTTCATGAATGAAGCTAAAATAAAAAAGCTTATAATGTTAACAGCCAAACCTATTTAGTGTTAGGAATATATGGTTTTTAAAGCTTGTATCTTATAAACATGGTTATCTTAAAATTAATGTCTTATGTAGCTCCATTTAAAAGTATTTTTGAAAGAACTTCCATGTTGACTTCATACACATAAAACAAATCTCAAATTTTATTCCTGTACAGATAAACTATGTGCATCCTGTACACAGTTGTGACTTGACAATTTCTAAGTAGTTTCATTCAAATATAAAAAATAATAGTTATCAAGTGTTATTACTTTAGTACAATCTTTTTACAATAAAATTAAAATGACTAGTGGTTGAATTCAAGTATATTTCCTATCTAAGTAGAAGTTATTGATTAACAACAGAGAGAGCTCTTTGGTCACCCTCATACAACTGGCTAGACAACCAACTAGATGTATGCATAGATATTAACACAAGGGGTGGGAGGAGGGAGAGAGGGAGGGAGGAGAAATAACAGTTGAGGAGGAATGTGGTTGATTGTGTTGGGATGGACCTGCAGTTGTCAATCTGGAGATGCAGGAAGGGAAGAAAAGATTCAATGTCCTATCAAGAAGTTATTCAGGTAGAAGGAATTTCATGTTTCTCATTGGACAGGCAGGATTTTGTTATACTCAGTACTTCATTTTATTGGATCAGAGCTGCTCACATTGGGAAGGATGAATTAATTACATTACTTAGTCAACAGATCTGAATATTAACATCATCAAAAATATATTGACATTACACTGATAATGTGTCAACAAGTATGTGGGCAGTCTTCAAGCTGATGTCTAACTTTATAAAACAGATGGTCTGTGAAGAGTCCAGGATCTGTCTTAGCTTTGTGATTTAGTAGTTTTAACCAGCAAGTCTTAATTTAATATATGGCTTTTCAAACTAAAATTATCTAAGCAAACCCAGTAATCAATAAAACAAAAAATACTCAAAGCAGGGTGTGGTGTTACAGATACATCAAACATATATGTATGAAATGAATATTGTTGTATGTGAATATGTGGGGATATACACACAAACGTATGTATGTATGTATGTATGTATGTATGTATGTATGTGGAATAGCATATTAGGTGTCAAAAACTAGCCTCAAACTATCTACTCAACTAAAAACAACTTTGATCATCTGGTCTTCCTACCTCCATCATTGGAGTACTGGGACTACAGACAAGCACTACCATGCTCAGTTTTAAATGTTGCCAGGATCAAAACCAGTAAGCATTGTTGCAGCCGAGCTGCCCCACACTTGGGAGCCAAAAATGTTGAGGATCGCTCTATCAATGTTGGAACCCGCACTGCCAAAAGCCTTGGGGACTAACTTGTTAGCTTGCACTGCCTCAGGCTGCTCCAGTCTACTGGTCAGGATTCAGCAAGAGAGAGAGTGAGGACAGACTTGAAGAATGGAGACCAGACAGAGTGTGATCCAATCCTGTTTGTTCTTCAGTCTCTCTTCCTAGTCCAAGTCCCAAGTCTTGAATTCCTAGTCCCTAGTTCCTAGTCCCTAGTGCCTCCAAGTTCCAAGTTCTTTCTCCAAGTGCCAAGTGCCTAATTCTCTGTTGCAAGTGTCTAACCTAATTCCTAATAACTAACTCCAAGTTGTATTGTCTCAAGTCTCAAGTGCCTACTAACTAATAATCTAATTCTTCCTCCAAGTGCCAAGTGCCTAATACCTAATGCCTAATAACTACTTCCAAGTTCTAAGTTGTACTGAACTCTTCTGTCTGCCTCTGCCTTTTATGTCTCACTTCTAAGTCACGCCCTTAAGTCACACCCTTAGGTCTTATCTCTAAATCACACCTTTAAGTGTCACACACCAAAGGGAAGATCCTGGGTATCTAAAGCAAGATGTTATCAGAGTGTGCTCAGCTGTTGTAGGCTAATGTAATCAAGTCTCTTGTCCCGGTATATGGCTCAAGATGGCTGCAAGGATGATAGCTGCCTTCTGTCAGCTCCCCACAGGTCCCCCTTTTTAAATTTTTTTTCAAAAGGGAAGGCTGGGAAAACTTACAGAAACTGTGCCTGTCTTAGGTTGGACCAAATGACCCCAGCCTCCTTGTCATCTCCCCACAAAGCATCCTACCAACTGACATAAAACTTCAGTCTTTTATCTATATATTATTGTTTTCTAAGTGAGTCTAAAGAGCTCTTCTTTTTTTTTAAATCAAAAGCATTTTATTTACATTTCAGATATTATCTACGCCCTTACCCCATTTCCCCCCAACCCAGAAACTCCCTATTCCATCATCCCCCTCCTCCTGTTTCTATGAGGATGTGTCCCCACCCACCCACCCACTCCCACCTCCCCACCCTTGAATTCCTCCACACTGGGGCCTCCAGCCTTCACTATACCAAGGATCTCCTCTCCCACCTATGTCCAACAAGGCCATCCTCCCCTACATATACAGCTGGAGTCATGGGTCCCTCCCTATGTGCTCCCAGGCTGGTGGTTTAGACACTGGGAGCTAAAGAGCTCTTCTAATGCACCAAAATTGCATTAAAATGTTTTGATAACATTCATATTGTCCTTATGGGAAATATGGCACAAATTTCAATGGTACTTCATTTTGTAAATTAGACATTTTTAATTTTATAAACTGTTATTTAAAAATAGTGCAAATAAGTTTTTAAAATCATAACCAATATTAACCAGACTTAGCCTATAAATCTTCATAAACTTATACACAGTTAGAAGTGGCATTCAAAATGGTAGCTGTGAAGTTTCAAATTAAATTTTACACTTTCAGTATCCACTGCTAAAACCAAAAAATCTGTAACAGAATTAGAATTTAAAAAAACATTTAGTTTCATTCTAAAGCCAAGAAAAAATACAGGTTCAGAACTAAGTGTTTTAGTTAGGAGAGATGACAGAGGTTCTAGTTAGTCAACAAAATGATGGACTGGGTATTAGGACTATCTTATATCTCACTGATACAAATTGGCATAATTAAGCTCTAATTGTATTTTGAGAGAAAAGTTTTATTTTAACAGGAAGAGTGATATGTAGGAGGAGCTAAGGTGGGAGGAGTACAGAGGGGAAGAGAAGGAGTAAGGAGAGGAGGAGAAGGAGAGGAGAAGCTAGGTGATAAGAGAGAGAAAGAGGGGGGAGCATAAAGGCAGATGTTCACGTGTCTCCACCAGTCAAAGATAGTTGATATATCTAGGTTGGGTATTGGGTTACACTTCTGATTGAGCATTACCAAACTTATAAAGCCTTTGATTAACATTTTAAAAAATTGTATAAAAGCAAAAAGGAAAAGGGGGCATGGGATAGGGGTTTTCTAGGAAGGGGAAAGTGGGAAAGGGGATGACATCTGAAATGTAAATAAAATATCCAATTAAAAAATACTGTAGAAGTTATAAAACTAATCTTAACTTGATAATTAAAAGAGCTTTAACATATGTACTAACACTTGTTTCAAATCTAGATCCTTCCAAATTTTATCTCTTGCTAAAATAGCATCATAGAGAACTACAGCTAACTTCCAAATATGTCTCTGAAAATGTCCAGAATGAAGGTTGTTATTTCCAATTTTTTTTTCTAGACTAGTCCATGATTTAGTCTGAATAATTTGTCACATTTAAGAAAAACACAAGAGTCATAACTTCTCTTTTTGATTCTCTATTTCACAGGGTCTAAAAACTTGAGGCAAGGCAAATTTTCCCATCTGAAATATAGGCAAGCAAAGGTGGGTCAGGAACATACATCCAATACAGCTTCTCACTCACCATTGTCAGGGCACTCTGCAAGCTCACAGGTCAGTATCATCCTTTGTCCTGGCATCAGCATGTCTCACCCATCACTCTGGCAGCCACCATGCTCCTTCAACACCATAAGTTCCTGGACTTGTTAGAGCTCCTGGGTGTCCAGCTTCTTCTGGGTCTTCTGGGATTGGGTGCTGAGCTGGGGATTGAGGTCTGCTCAGGGCACCAGCACAGACTAGAAGGACCAGTGATAACTTCTACGTTCTATATCATCATAATTTATTAAGTTAAATACATAAAACCTAAGATTTAGCATATTTTTCAAACAATTTATCTATACCTGTATTAAAAACATAAATTATGTAGTTAATCTTTTGATAAGCATTGAACTTTTTACTATTGGTATCAGAGTGTACAATTTACTGCTCCAGGCAGGAATTTAGGAGTCATTTATTTAATATGATAAGCTAATTTCAATAAGTCAATATGAAACACAGGAGCTGCATGGAATTGTTTATAACATAGACATGATGTTTATAACAAAATCACTCATTTATTTTGTAGCAGAGATACATCATTGTATTATTAATAAATAGAATGTTTAAAGCAAAAAAAATTTAGCTTTACATACTTTCATAACTGTTACTTGCATCTAGTACTCATCCTTGTTTAGCTGTCTTTTCTTGCTCTCTTTTCTTCATGTTATATTATACCTATAATTTCATCTGTTTACATATATACATATTATGAAAATGTTTTCAGTGTAGTATTATGTCTTCTTTTTACATTGATTGTAACTTTAGTATTATATTACGAGGGAAATTGCTTCAAGTGGCAATTATACATGTTAAAATATTTTCCAAGTACTGTCTTTTTGTACAAGGTTATTGGTTTATGCCTTCCAGCATCTTGAATGACCCCTGAGAGTTACCAAGAGTGTTTGCTAAAAAGGCTGTCTGCTCATGATTCTGTAACTCTTAGTAAAGAGGAATACAACCCACTGTGGTGGGAAGATATGATACTGAGTCTTAAAGTCCACAGTTCCTCATCCTCTGGGCACTGAAACTGTCTTTTCCATATAAATTCCCTAGGACACAATCCTAACTAAGCCTCATTCAAATGTTACTTAGTGAGCAATGAGCTATGAAACAGTCTGAAGCAAGAACTCAGCTCACCAGGGTGTAATGAGTATCTTAAAAAGTGGCCCCAATCCAGAAGCTGGACTTGTGTCTGACTCTATTGGATGAAATGCTGAAATGGCATGTATATTCTAATCCTACAGGAGCACAGACTTGGTGTAAATATAATTGCTTGTTCTTATACCCATTTTCTATTTTGTTTTATAGAGTGAAAAATTATAAAGACCATTTTGTGAAATATGTGCAGGCTCACTAGTTCCAGGAAGGCGGTACTGAATGTAGGATTTCAGGCCTTCACTACCCTGGGATACATCCCGGGAAGAGTATTAACATTCCTCAAGCCTCAGGGAAAAGAACCCACCTGTGGGTGGGGAAGGCCCAAAGCAGGAAGACACATTCCTGACAAAGAAAGATGCAAGTCATCTGGGTGGTTCCAAGAACTAACTAACTTTCCACTGATCTTGGTTACCCCCCCCGCACCCCCCCCCAGGTATTTTCCAGTGTTACAGCTTGCTGAGTTCAAAATTTATAAAACAACCAATCGTGTGTAACCGCGTGAAAATACAACCAATCATGTGTAACCGCGTGAAAATTCCTTCCTTTCCCTACCCCCTACTATAAAAAGCTCCTTAGTGCACCACTCGGGGTCAAACTGTACTCGTGCACGAGTGTGCAGTTTGAACGCTGGCTGCCAGCTCTCTTCCCTAATAAACCTCTGCTGATTGCATCCAGGTACAGTGTCTTGGAGTTTGTGGGTGTTCGAGACTTCCCGAGACTTGAGTAAGGGTCTCCCGAATTTGGGAGTCTTCAGTTTGTTTTTGTGTGTTCTCTTTAAGTGAAATTGTATGATAATAAACTATCCTATTCATTATATCTCAGCCAAATAACAAAAGTTTCTCTGCTAGTTCCTACATGGCTTATTTCCATTGCTGCTTTTTTGGCACTTACACCTAAATACCATTTCAGGCAGCACTAGTGAACACCCTAGTGAAAACTGATTTACATTTTGCTTCACATCTGTTTCTGCCAAAAGTTTTGGTTCTGAGTGTATAAACGTACCTTTAGAATGAAATTATCCAAATATTGATTGTTTATAAAATACTAAAGTTAACATCTATTAAAATTTTTAAAATTAAATTAAGATGGAAAATCTGAGTATAAAAATGAGTGTATCATACATAGTTCATATAATATTTGGATTAAAGAAAAATAGCACTCACTACCCACTATTAAATTAAATTCTTCACCTAGACATTTTTTGTCTCATTATTTACAGGAATGCCTTTTTTAAAGCCAAAGAGGGCATGACTCCTGACTGTAGGTTCCTCTGTTTTAAATTATATATTCAAAAAAGAAATAAATAAAAGGGGTATTTCTAAATTTAAAGTGATATACAATGTGATCAAAAAAGAATAGACTTTTTTAATGTGTATTTCAGAAGGTCATATGTCATAAAAGAAACATTCAAAACAGGATAATATATATCCCTATATTCATTCTAAGTTTTTCTCCACTATATAAATCAGTTCTAGTATCAATACATAAGAGAATTGGTCAATGTTTACACCTTTAGGAAAAAGAAAAGAAGGCATATTGTCTGGTCCAATCTCCCTTTCAACGTGTCAATTAGTTTCTCAGTGAAAAATAATAATAAAACCATATACACATAAGCAACAAAAATAAACTCAGTATGCTAATTTATATGTTCGTGCATTAACATACATACATGCTCAGAGAAAAAATAAAAAATGCATGCATACATACATACATACATACATACATACAACATATTTATGAATAAACAGAAACTATCAGCTTGAGAGTTGAGAGTAGGGGCAGAACATGTGAGGAGATGGCAGGAGGGATATAGGAGGAAAAGGGTTGGGAAAAGTGATGTAATTTTATTTCAGTTAAAAAATAATTTTTTACAAAAGAATAATGAATCACATTTACTAAAAGGGGAATCCTTCTCTATGGGTTGGTCTTATATAGGGACTCCCTATTTAAAGAAAAAAAATTTTAAAAGAAAGAAAAAATGGTATCTCTGTAATGAGAGATTGACAACTAGAAAACATTCTATAAGGAGAGATATTTCATAAGCTTCTTGGTCTCCATATTAAGGCACTCTCAGTATACTGGTCAATTTAATAACTACATAATTCTCTTAGAGTCAATGTGAGTTCTCTTACATTTTTTATAATTTTTTTCAAATTTTATTTTTTAGTGTGTGTGTGTGTCTGCATGTATATGCCACATGATGAAGTTATAGGAAGTAGTGAACTGCCCAAAATTGAATCCTAGAAATTTAACTCAGATCCTCTGAAAGAGTAGCAAGTGCTCATAACCACAAAGTAACTTCTAACATCAACTATTTTATTTGTTTTATTATATGTATTTGATAAAGTGGTTTTATATACACAGTGTATACATGAGTGTGTGTGAATATGAAAAGAAAGCTTTGGATCCCCTGGAGATGGAGATACTGGTGTTTGTGTGCCAGCTAATATAGATACTGGGGACAGAGCTCTGCAAGAGTATATATGCTCTTTACAAGTAAGCCATCTCTCCAACTCTAGTTTTTAATTTTATTTAGAGTAATTCTGTTGTTATTCTAAAACTATCAGTTTATACAGATTCATTAAATATTAGCTGATTTCTTTTTATTGCACTCTATATTTTAAAACAGAGTTGATAAACATTTATAAATGTTAAAAGATCTTACTTTAATGCATTTTTCTTTATCTTACTATGTTTCTATAAGAAAGTAGACTTTACAGGTCCTAAATAGCACACCTGATTCCCACAATAGTTGCAAAGTTAAGTGACTTATTTCTCTATACTTGGGGTTACGTTGGCAATGCCCCTCTGGTAGTTTAATTAATTCTGATTCATATAATTTACTGCCTACATTTGCCTTAATTACATTTATTTTAAAAAGATCTTAGAGGTACTTATATTACCAAAGTTGGTCCCATATGGTCAAATTTTCTTCTACATTTATAGAATTTTAATATTGTGTCTTATTAGCCTTGCTAGTTGTGCCCTCCCCCACAGCCTTGAGCAGGCCTGCAAGCTGTTTACCACAATAGACCAAAACAATAGGACTAGGAGGCATTGCCTTGGCAGACCTACAGTCTGCTACAGGAGCTAGAAGAATGGACTGCCTGCTGAGCTTGCCTTGATACCTCTGGGTTGCTATCCCCTCACCCAGCCAGAGTTAAAATTAGAAGACTCTGAGGGGTGGAGCTTCCCCTTTATATGTGAAAGCAAAATATTAAACTTCAGGCCTTGATCAGAATACGTTGTCTTGGCCCCATGTTTTGTCTTGCCCTCCATTCCCCTTTCATTCCCAGCCTTCCTTTCAGGTGAACCCAGATCAATGCGAATTGATTTCCATGATGGCTAGGACTTTAGAGATGAAGGTTCATTGCCCTATGCTGGAATATCTAAAGTTTTACATGGTTAGAGAAGAGAAATTGCCAGCTAGTGAAACATATCTAGGGATTCAAGAATGCTGCTTGTGCCACAGCTATGGTCACTAGTCAGAAACAGATACACAGAAACAGGGCTAGTAAGAAAAGTGTTAACACACCGCTTCACTTCAATATTCACCCTTAGTTGTGGCAGAAATTTTCCTGCACATTCTATTTGCAGTGGGAGGGCTATGATTGGATAGCATGTTTCTAGCATTCTCAGTTAGTTATTCATATCAAAAGGTTAGATAATTGGGATAATCTGTGTGAGCATCTTGTGTTTTGAGATTTTACTGCTATAGAAAACCTTTGATTAACTATAACCATCTACAGTTTTATTTCTACCAGTTACTGGGTATTGTGATATCAGCCGCTAGGATGGCAGCTATTGTTTGGGGCTAAACGGAGCACTGTGGGGGTGGAATTCACCCAGAGGTTATGCCTCGAGAGCTGTGGAGGCCTCAGAGCCGTCTGGTGGAGGCAGCAGCCACACCAATGTCTAGGGGCCCAAGGTCAGCCAGTGCCACCATTAGTGCAGGAACTTAGAGCCGGCAGCCAGGCAGATACTGTCTTTTCAAATACCTCCCATAACAATTAGTTATTAAGCACATTTTTCTGTACTAGGTGTAGAGGTGTTTCGGCCCGAGCTGCCCGGTGCCAAAAATGTTGCTGCCCGAGCTACCCCACGTTTGGGAGCCAAAAATGTCTCGGACAACTCTATCAGTGTTTGACCCACACTGCCAAAAGCCTTGGGGGCCAAACTGCTAGAGCTTGCACTGCCCCAAGCTGCTCCAATCCGAGGGTTGGGGTTCAGCAAGAGAGGGAGTGAGGACGGACTCGAGGAATGGAGACCAGACAGAGTGTGATTCAATCCTGTTTATTCTTCAGTCTCTCTTCCTAGTCCAAGTCCCAAGTCTTGAATTCCTAGTCCCTAGTTTCTAGTCCCTAGTGCCTCCAAGTTCCAAGTTACTTCTTCGAAGTGCCTAATTCCTACTGCCTAATAACTCCAAGTTGTACTGTCTAATTCCAAGTTCTTCCTCCAAGTACCAAGTGCCTAATACCTAATTCTCTGTTCCAAGTTGTACTACCTAATTCCTAGTTCCAAGTTGAACTGAACTCTTCTGTCTGCCTCTCACCTTTTATATGTCTCACTTCTAAATCACGCCCTTAAGTCACACCCTTAGGTCTTGTCTCTAAATCTGATCTCTAAGTCACGCCCTTAAGTCTCATCTCTAAATCACACCTTTAAGTCTCACACACCCAAGGGAAAATCCTGGGTATCTAAAACAAGATGTTATCAGAGTGTGCTCAGCTGATGTAGGCTATTGTAATCAAATCTCTTGTCAGGGTATATGGCTCAAGATGGCTGTAAGGATGATAGCTGCCTTCTGTCAGCTCCCCACATAGAGGTATGAATAAAGCTGATAATTCAGTGGAAAAGTCATAGAGAAAGAAAATAAATATATAGATATTGACAAAGTCTTAAGTTTTCACACTTTGCTTTGTAGACACATTAGGAATGAAACACATCTTGTACAGAAATTACTTGAGGTGAGTGACATGACATAGGTGCAGATGGATGCCAGGAAGTACATGCTGACAGGTCCCTGACGTAGCAGTCTCCTTAGAATTTTGCCAGAGCCTGACATATACAGAGGTGGATGCTCACAGCTAATCATTGAACTGATCATGGGGTTCCCAATGGAGGAGTTAAAGAGAAGACTAAAAGAGCTGAAAGGGCTTGCGACCCCATGGGGAGAGCAACAATACCAACCAACCAGAGCTCTCAGGGTCTAAACCACCACCAGCCTGGGAGCACATAGGGAGGGACCTATGGCTCCAGCTGTATATGTAGGGGAGGATGGCCTTGTTGGGCATAGGTGGGAGAGGAGATTCTTGGTCTAGTGAAGGCTGGATGCCCAGTGTAGGGGAATTCGAGGGTGGGAAGTTGAGAGTGGATGGGTGGGTGGGAGCACATCCTCATAGAAGCAGGAAGAGGGGGGTTGGGATAGGGGGTTCCTGGGTAGAGGGAAATAGGGTAAGTGGATAACATCTGAAATGTAAATAAAATATTCAATAAAAATAAATAAATAAATAAATATATAGATATTGACAAAGACTTAAGTTTTCATACTTTGCTTTGTGGAAACATTAGGAACAAAACATACCTTGTACAGAAATTACTCTACTTCAGGTGAGTGACATGACATAAGTTCAGGAAAGGAGGCAAGAGCAGTGTATTACATTTGGATAGTGTATAAACTAATGGCATGACTGCTTCATTGTATGGTTAAGGAGAAGGTTTTTGCCAGGAGCCTGCCTGGCCTGAGGAAACGGGTACTGAAGTGGGACACAGAGATAGACACAGGACAGAAGACTAATGATCTCTGGCCTTTTAACTCTTTCTTACTATTCTCTGCTAAAATCTTAACTCTTTCTTATTGCTCTGTGCTAAAAACTTAACTATTACTGTTGTGTATTTCATTAAGCACTGAGGAAACTTAACCTTTGAACTCACTTATTATTTACTTTGTAATTCTCTGTGCTTGATAAACACCAAAAAACTTAACTCTTACTTTATAAACTTGCTTTATAATTCTCTGACAATTAATATATGCTGTATAGCAGCAGGGAATTCAGTAGAGGATTTATTGCTAAGACACCTTTCTCTATTTTCCAGAAGCCTTACCTCTCACTGGCTAGGCAAGAGAAAGGCTTGGAGCAATTAACTTTTACTGAACCGGGAAAAGAAAGTCATGCCCACAAAAAGAAAAAAAAAAAAAACTTTTACACAAGTAATTATGCATAGACACACACACATTCACCATTTTGTTGGACTCAAAAATCTGTTTCATCAACTTACATATTTACACATTCATACTTACATGTATATATATGTACATATATATATATTTGTGTATGTGTGTATTATGTATACATGTGTAATATATATAATATGTATGAATATATATATATATACATATATATATACATATACATATATATATATATATATATATATATATATATATATATACACACATATACATATATTTGGTGGATGGAGCAAATGCCCAAGCACAAATGCAAGAAGAACTCACTGATTCTGGAAGAAAAAGAAGCTTCAACAGTTATTGCAGAAAGAGAGAGGGGGAGAGAGAGAGAGAGAGAGAGAGAGAGAGAGAGAGAGAGAGGAAGAAAGAGTGAGCTTCTACCTTTCTATTGCAAAATGAAAGAAACCCAAAAAGAAAAAAGAAAAGAAAAAAGCCCTCTTCTTGTTAGTAAGAAGAGGCCTGCCTTGCTTTAAGAAAAAAAAAAAAAAAAAAAAAAAAAAAAACCTGTCTCATAGTAAGAAGCCTGCCTGCTGCTTTCTGCTATCTCTGCAGCTCCTTCTGCTCTGCACTCTGTGTTCTATCCTGCCTTGATTCTCTCTCCACAGCTCCTCAGCTCTGTCATAGTCTTTGTCTCCAGAGTATCTTGTCATAAAAATACAAAAATAATCTCAGTTTGTGGGTTAAAATCAAAATTTTAATAATAATTAGGGGTATTTGATGAGGAGAGATGCAATTCTAGATTGAAAATGATTGAAAAGTTTATTTCAAAAGTAAACTTGAAGTAGAGATATGGAAACTGTTTCTCAATAACATTCAGCATACTCTAATCAATGGTTAAAATGTTACTTACATTTTTTATAGCTGTAAAAAAGTACCTGACACTGAAAGACCCCCGAGGGGACCCTACCTCCAGTCTAGACCGGTGCACACGAGAGACCTCCTTGATGCATTTGCATAAGGTAGTTTAATAGCAAGGGCCCTTGGGTTGAAACCTGTCCCATGCAGGAGACAAGGGATTTCGACCCCGAACCCCAGAGGCGGGGGG
>JANHMN010000013.1:152143-171504 GCA_030674055.1 Rhabdomys pumilio | reverse complement strand
GGGGGGGTGGGGGGTGTTTATGGGTAGGGGTAGGGAAAAGCAGGAAAATTTGGCGCGGTTACACAGGATTGGTTATTTCAAATGTCAGCAACTTGCAGAGGCGGCAGGATGGCTACTTAGGACTTGTCTGGGCATGCCTTTTTATTTTTCTTTGTGGCCAGGAATGTGTCTTCCTGCTTTGGGCCTACCCCACCCACAGGTGGATTTTCTTCCCTGAGGCTTGAGGAATGTATGGGGCAGTGAAGGCCCGAAATCCTACATTCAGTTACGCCTTCCTGGAACTAGTGAGCCTGTATATATTTTATAAAATGGTCTTTATAATTTTTCACTCTACAACACAACAACTTAAAAGGTATATTTTGTCTCATGGCTTTAGCTTTAAATTTATAGTTTGTACTGGCTGGTTTTGTGTGTCAACTTGACACAAGCTGGAGTTATCAAAGGAGCCCCCCTTGAGGAAATGCCTCTATAAGATCCAGTTGTAAAGCATTTTGACCAAGTGACTAAGTGGGGAGGACCCAGCCCATTGTGGGTGGTGCCATCCCTGGGCTGGTAATCCTGGGTTCTATAAGAAAGCAAGCTGAGCAAGCTAGGGGAAACAAGCCAGTAAGTAACATCCCTCCATGGCCTCTGCATCAGCTCCAAGTTTCTGCCCTGTGTGAGTTCCAGTTCTGACTTCCTTTGGTTCTGAACAGCAATATGGAAATGTAAGCTGAAAAAAACCCTTTCCTGCTCAACTTACTCCTTGATCATAATGTTTGTGCAGAAATAGAAACCCTAACTAAAACACTCACTCATTCCATTTTTCTTTGTGTAGATATGTGTTATGTATATGTTTATGTGCATGTGTATTATATATGTGTTCGTGTGGGTGTATGTTCTGTATGTGTCCATGTGGGTATATCCACAATTGTGTGCAGAAGATCATGTATATGTATATCAGTGGTAGACATTGGGTATCTTCCTGGATCTTCTTTACCTTATTTTTTGAGACAATAGTTCTCATTGAACTTGAGTTTATAAATTCAGTTAAGCTGGCTGGCAGATGAGCTCCACAAACTAACATGTCTGTTATCTCTCTACATGTCCCAATACTGAGATCACTAGTATACATTTTGCCCAGTTTTCACATGTGTGCTGGGGATCAGAACCCATCACTTTCCACTGATGGTTCTTTATCGACTAGGCCATTTCCCTGACCCTTTCAGTCATTCTCAAGAACAGACAATGTTGATTGGTGAGCTTCTCTGACAAATAAACAAACAAACAAACAAAAGTTTCTTCCATTGTAGTTTGCCTATGGTGAGAAAATCAAGATCTTAGCATGAGAGCTCAGGATCAGAAAGCCCTTTCTCTTAAATATCAGTGGGGTTTTTACAATTTATCTGTCCATAACAATAGTACCAAAAACAACATTTTAAGTTCATATTAATATGGTTTTATATTATAATGAATAATATGGAATTGTTGCTATATAGGATACATGTAAATTTAGATATCAAATATTTGTCCAAGTGAATATTAAATACTTAGGTATTTAATATTCAACCCACTTGAACTTATTTTCCTAAACTACAAAAGCATGCATCAATGTGCCAGTGAGCATTCACAGGAATTCTAAGGGAGGAAATAATTTGCACTACCTGAACCATATAACTTATCCCTGCCTAGTCTTTCTCTCTTTATTTTCCTGCTCTGACTCGATACCTCTTATTCCATTTAGGGAACTCTAAGCATTCAGGAAACAAAAGTATCAGTGAGCTGAAGGGGAAAGCTGCCATCCCAATGCATGTGGATATTATACATAAGTGAAAAATAATTGCCTGTCAGGCACGCTTTACTGAATTTTGTTATTGCCTGTTGGAGCAATTCATGTAGAAATGAATGCCAACATTGCTGAGCATCCATCAACTGTTGATAGCCATTGATTAGCTTGATAGACATGAATTTTCTGGTGCTTTAACTTACTTGGAAGGTAGCTGTTACTCTAGGCACAGGAAAGTAATTAGAATGCTTCATGGAATGAGATAATATGAACTAATTTAAAGTTTTAGAAACATCACCCTGGTTGGTAGGCAGGAAATGAGTTAAGTGGATTAACTGTGGTATTTAAAGGGAATGGAGAGTAAACCAAAGTAAAACAGTGTAATGGTTGTGCTGGAGAAATAGCAAAAGCTGAAAAGAGTGACAGGAAGTGGAGTTTAGAGAGATGGTTGAAAGGCTGCATTGTTTTCATTTCCTCCACTAGAAAAAATAGCAGCTTTTCAAGATTAGCTTTGTCCTCAGAACTGTGCTAATATTCCATTGTGTAGCTTTGTCTAAAAAATTGCTTAAGGTCTGTTTCTTAAAACAGGTGCATGGAACATCTCCCAGATGACCATTCCTCTTAAAAGAAAAAAATTTTAAGAGGAATTTACAGAGCGAATTTACTTGCATATAATTAATAGTTCTGATCATCTATATTAGAAAAGTCAGAAAACTGCTTCAAACATTTGAAGATAAGGTTCTTATGTAAGCTATAAGTACCTAAAGAGGCCTCAGATGCCAGTTTCTACAATATGTATTTATTAAATAACATCATGCTATAAATTGTCTAAAAGCTGATGACGGTATGGTTAAGAGGAAGGTTTTTTTGGTGTAGATATGTGTCAGGATCTATAATGGGACAAGCTAGTAACTAGCAGATGATCTTCCTGAGATGGCCTGCTTCAGATTATTATATAATCTGCAACAGGTTCATGCTTCTAAGACAAGGCTGTAAGGAAATTCATTTTAGGAAAGATTCCTGTTTTTCCTGTTTTTATTAAACATATATAACATCACTAAATAATAGCCCACCCCTTTGAAGCAGATCTCTGCAGATCCACAAAAATGTATTGTCTTGTAGTGAGGCTGTATAGACAAATAGATGATGTCTTAGGTCTTAATCCTATAAGAATTCCTAAAATTATATCTGTGATTATTAAGCTTTTTTATAGTGGGATTGTTATTATGTCCTTTTCTGATAGTGAAAACTGCAATGAGAATTCTGCCAGTCTCCCAAGTGTCACTAGTTAATTGTTCTTAAATAGTAACCAGACTTTCTCCTCAGAGCACATTCCAAGAAGATGTAAAACAATTAACCAAAGGTCATAAAAAGGGAACTAACTTATTATAGGTGCTAGGACAGAAGATAAAATATTGACTGGGTTTATCTATACAAAACTTCACTAATAACTTAGTTATTGTTTTAAACCACCCTAACCCTAACCTCCTGAGTGAATCACACAAAAATGGAGATGGATGCAAAAGCAAGAAGAGTTTATTGTTCCAACATGCTGGGGTCATCCTGGATACAAAAAGAGAGGTGACCCCAGGCAGCTTGTTCAGCCAACTTTTACACAGTTTCCAGGGGTAGAATAGAGAAACAGCAACTAGGCACAATATGATTGGCAGAACAGTGTGACTTTTAAACTGATTGGTCTTTAGGAAATGAAGTGGCAAGGCCTTCCCTTGTCTATAGGTGGCCAATGGTTGGTCCAGTTGGTCCATCCTGTGTGCTCTGGACCTCCCCCACCAGCAGGTGGATGATGGTCAGTACACCCCCACCTCCTTCCCCCCACCCCAACCCCGAGGTCTGAGGAATGTTAATTAGCTTCTCCTTTCAGGAAGGGAGGGGAGCTGAAGTGTTCTATGACCTTTCTTTTCCAGGAGGGGAGGAATCTGGTGGAATTTTCTAAATTTTAAACCTTCATTGAACCTGTGGAGTTGAAACAGGTGATGGATGTTTAACCAGATAATTACTTCAATGGATATGCATGTAAACATTCTCTGTTGTAAACTTCTATTTCAATTTATGATTTGATTTTTTGTATGAATTTGTGATGAACTTTGTAACATGTGATCTTGTACTCTGAAAGATGTATAAGTACTAAGGACAAAGATGAGAAAAGGAAGATAAATAATTTTTTCCCTTAGAAGAATTTTTCCCTTACTAGAATTTTTTCCCTTTCCCCACTTAGAACATTTTTTTCTTCCCTGCTTAAGATCTCTCCCCTTAGATACCTTTCATAGGAAACTTTTTACAATTTAGTAATAAATACTATAATCACTTTTCTAAGTGTCCCTTTTTCCTGTGACTTCCACCTAGCAGGCTGAAAGTCAGAGCTGTGCATGCAGGTCCTGCTGAGACAGTACAAAGGCTATTTACTTAATTCTTTACTGTTTTTAGAAAGAGATGCTAAGTGCCAAGTAAAATAAACAATTTTTAAGTCAGAAACTGCAGTTTCTGGCCTCAGAGAGAGCAAGAAAGTTTTTAGGACTTTTTAGAAGTTATCATCAGCATTTCAGTACATTTAGAGAGCTAGACCCTCAGACTTTAAAGCCATCCATCACTACCCGCTCCAAGCTGGAAGGCTACTGGCAGATATGAGAGAAAGAGACCAGCTAGAATCCAGAGGTGAGAAAGAATTAGACTGAATATGTCAAACAGACTAGGTCTGGTCAGAAGAGAAGCAGAAGCAGGCAGAGCAGAACATGAGAGAGAGGGAGAATGTAGGGGAGACAGAGAGTTGGGGAGGGTAGAAAGAGAAATACTGGGGTTATAAGGGGAATAAGTAGCTAGGAAGAAGGAAACCCTGGGCTGGAGGGAGTTGAGGTAAGGGAGGTAGAGGAGGAGAGGAGAAGAGCTAAGACAGCATATAACATTAGAAATCTGTAAGAGGTCCTTGTGATACTCAGGGAACCTGGAGGCCAGCATGCCCTTTTGGTATGCTAATAGGTAGGTACACCTATTAGCCATTTGTCTCTTCTGCCTTTTGGAATTTGGGGAAATGGAGTTTCCTTTGTGTCTGACGAGTTTTTAGACATAATTGTATTATCTCTAAGATGTCAAAGACTTATGTTAAAATCCAGAAGAAGCTATCAAGTAAAATAACAATTTTTAAGTCAGTTTTTATTTTTTGTCTTCAGACTGTTAGGCCCAAATGGAAAACGGAAGCACCCTCAATGGGGCAGGTACACCACTTTAATCAAAAATGACAATCTTGGCTCAACTCCAGGTGGACTACAGAAGGATTGCTGGCAAAGAGATAAAACTCACAAAGCAGCATTCCTCAGGAACCTATAAAACAGGTTTTTTTTCCACCAAAGAGAGCCATTTCCATTATCTTCCCTTGCCACTGGCAAAAAAAAAAAAAAAAAAGGAAAAGGAAAAGGAAATCTAATGACATACCTGTGGTGTCTATCCATATACCAATGTCTGGGCTAGCATTCTGGCCTTCCTTACTTCCTCCACTATGCTATCTTCTAAGCTTTTTCAGATTCCAGCTCACTCTCTTCCCTGATCTTTATAAATCATCAAGGCCTTTTTCCTGCCATTTCTCTTGCTTCTTTCCCTGCTATTCTCTTTGGAGAGATATCCCAGGCCATGCCTGGTCTGTTTTGTTGTTATTGTTGTTGTTGTTGTTGCTGCTGCTGCTGCTGTTGTTTTGTTTTCTCTGCTTTAGATTCTAGATGCCTCAGTATATTTTCTCTCTCTCTCTCTCTCTCTCTCTCTCTCTCTCTCTCTCCTCATTCACAGAGAAGTCATTTACATTTGGGTAGTTTCTTTACTGTGTCATCACTTACACAGGCAAATTTTAAAATGTGAACAGTATTTTCACATTTATCCAAATATAGTTTATATTGTAGGAAGAATAAGTCATTTTTTAAAACAAAGTATGACAGTTATTTGTAATCAATGTCATTTCCATTAGTGCTTGATCTTCTAGACTGAATTTCATAGAAATGATCACTACAACCTTTAGGATTTTATAATCTAATTAAAGTTCAAGGTTTATATACTTGCAAAGGAGGAGTTAAATAAGTAGGAAATTCAATATAGAAGCAGCACTTTGAATAAAAATCACACCTATTTCCCATTGTTGTCATTGAATGTTAAATATTTCTTATTTTTTCAACTAGATTCTTACCATTTTTCTTCTCTAATGTCAGTGATTCAAGATTGACTTCCTTCTGAAGTCCACCAGACTTTAAACACAGGTAAAGAGATGAAAGGTCTCAAGCACAACTGTTTCCGGCCCTAACAACTGCTAATCTTTTAATTAGTTAGCTTTGGCTGGGAATGTATTTGATTTAGAAATTTTAGCCATCTATGAAGTTTTATGCTTGTGTTCTCAGAGTTCTATATATTGTAATAGCCAAAGTCAACTTGTAAGTCCTACCTTCCCAAAAGATAAGGTAACTTCCTGGAATGCTGGGAGTTGGAGTTCTTGGAAAAACAATGCCACATGGGAAATAAGGTGGCACTGTGCTTTTGCCCTTAAAAAAACCCCTACAACACGTGACTCATTGCCACTCACTGGGATAAAACCTCTGTCTTGTCTTCATTCTTCGCGTCTCTTCCCCTCCATTCCCACACTCTCTCTTGCTAGAACCTGACCTGAGGACTGGTGCAGCAGCTTGGGTGCTGGGACAATACACCATGATCAAGTTTGTCATCCCAGAGATGTGAAGATATTTCAACATATACGGTGGATCTATAAATGTAATTCATGACAAAAATAGACTCAAGGACAGAAACCACATTAGTTACAGAAAAGTCTTATAACAAAATCCTATATTCCTATTTGATAAAAATTCTGGAGAGTCTAGGAATACAGGGGAGATATCTCAATGCAATAAAGACAATACACAACAAGATAACCACCAAAATCATGCTTAACAGAGAAAACTGCAATACATTTCTATTAAAATCAGGAACAACAACAAAAATTTCCACTCTCTTTATCTTTATTCAATATAGTATTTGAAATCTTAACAAGAGACAGTGAAAGCAATTAAGGAGACACATATAGAAGAGGAAAGAGTCAAGTATCCTTATTTGCAGATTCTATTCATAAAGACTCAACTGGAAAATTCTGATAGTTAATAAACATGTTAATCAAAGTAGTAGAATACAAAATTACCACATAAACATCAGTAGGATACAAAGGATATGCATATAAAGGCAAACAATTCTACTTATAATAGTATAAGAAAAATCTTGGAATAAACTTAACTAGAAAATTAAACATATAATAAAATGTTAAGGCAGTAAAGAAAGAAACTGAAGAAGATACCAGAAGATAAAAAAAATCTCCCATGACACACAGTTGATCTGCTCCCCTGAGGAAACTGCGTCCGGCAGCATCCTAGCCAGGTCAGGACTGCAGAGCTAAAGGTAGGAGTGCCCACACACTGCCCTAGGCCCCAGAAGCACGACTGGCAGTAGGGAGACCCCAGATCGCACCTGGCATCCAGAACCCACTCCTGTGCAAAACCACGCCCCTTCCACCCCTTGCCCAGACCCCGATGGACCAAAGTTACTTGGCATCACCAGAACCCAGTACCCCCACCATAGCAAGACCAGAGCACCACATTACACCAGACAAGCAGGACTCAGAATTAAAATCACTTCTCATGATGATGATAGAGGAATTTATAAAGGACATAAACAACACTCTCAAAGAATTTGAGGAGAACGCAGGTAAACAGGTAGAAGCCCTTAAAGAAATACAAGAAAACACAACCAAACAGGTGAAGGAATTACACAAAACTGTCCAGAATCTAAAAATGGAAGTAGAAACAATAAAGAAATCCCAAAGGGAGACTACACTAGAGATAGAAAACCTAGGAAAAAGATCAGGAGTCATAGACACAAGTATCACCAACAGAATACAAGAGACAGAAGAGAGAATCTCATGCGCAGAAGATACCATGGAAAACATAGACACAATGGTCAAAGAAAATGTGAAATGCAAAAAGCTCCTAACACAAAACATCCAGGAAATCCAGGACACAATGAGAAGAGCAAACCTAAGGATAATAGGTATAGATGAGGGTGAAGACTCCCAATTTAAAGGACCAGTAAATATCTTCAACAAAATTGTAGAGGAAAACTTCCCTAACCTAAAGAAAGAGATGTCCTTAAATATACAAGAAGCCTACAGAACCCCAAATAGACTAGACAAAAAAAGAAATACCTCCCATCACATAATAATCAAAACATCAAATGTAGAAAACAAAGAGAAGATACTAAAAGCAGTAAAGGGAAAAGGCAAAGTAACATATAAAGGCAGACCTATAAGAATTACACCAGATTTCTCACCAGAGACTATAAAAGCCAGAAGATCCTGGACTGATATCATATAGGCCCTAAGAGAACACAAATCCCAGCCCAGACTACTATACCCAGCAAAACTCTCAATCAATATTGATGGAGAAACCAAAATATTCCATGACAAATCCAAATTTACACAATATCTTACCACAAATCCAGCACTTCAAAGGATAATTGGAGGAAAACTCCAACACAAGGAAGGAAACTACAATCTAGAAAAAGCAAGAAAGTAATCCTCCAACAACCCTAAAAGAAGGTAGCTATACAAACATAACTTCACTGCCAATAACAAAAATAACAGGAAACAACAATCATTTTTCCTTAATATCTCTTAATATCAATGGACTCAATTCTCCAATAAAAAGACATAGACTACCAGACTGGACACATAAACAGGACCCAACATTTTGCTGCATACAGGAAACACACCTTTGTGAAAAAGACAGACACTACTTCAGAGTAAAAGGTTGGAAAACAATCTTCCAAGCAAATGGCCCCAAGAAACAAGCTGGAGTAGCGATTCTAATATCAAATAAAATCGTTTTTCAACCAAAAGTAATCAAAAAAAAAAAAAAAAAAAAAAAACAAGGTCACTTCATATTCATCAAAGGAAAAATGTACCAAGAGGAACTTGCAATTCTGAACATCTATGCCCCAAATGCAAGGGCACCCACATACATAAAAGAAACTTTACTAAAGCTTAAAGCATACATTGCACCTCACACAATAATAGTGGGAGATTTCAACATCCCACTCTCAGCTATGGACAGATCGTGGAAACAGAAGCTAAACCAAGACACAATAAAACTAACAGAAGTTATGAACCAATTGGACTTAACTGACATCTATAGAACATTTCATCCTAAAACAAAAGAATATACCTTTTTCTCAGCACCTCATGGTACCTTCTCCAAAACAGACCATATAATTGGTCACAAAACAGGCCTCAACAGATAAAAAAAGATTGAAATAATCCCTTGTACCTTATCAGATCACCATGGGCTAAGACTCGTGTTTGATATGGTCAAAAACAACGGAAAGCCCACATACACGTGGAAACTGGACAATGCTCTACTCAATAATAACTTGGTCAAGGAAGAAATAAAGAAAGAAATTAAAGACTTTTTAGATTTAAATGAAAATGAGGATACATCATATCAAAACGTGTGGGACTCCATGAAAGCAGTACTGAGAGGAAAAATCATACCTCTAAGTGCCTACAAAAAGAAAATGGAAAGAGCATACATTAACAACTTGACAGCACACCTGAAAGTGTTAGAACAAAAAAAAGTTAATATACCCAAGAGGAGTAGACAACAGGAAATAATCAAACTCAGGGCTGGAATCAACCAAGTTGAAACAGAAAGAACTATACAAAATATCAACAAAACCAGGAGCTGGTTCTTTGAGAAAATCAACAAGATAGACAAACCCTTAGCCAGACTAACCAAAGGGCGCAGAGACAGTACTCAAATTAATAAAATCAGAATTGAAAAGGGAGACATAACAACAGAAACAGAGGAAATTTTAAAAATCATCAGATCCTACTACAAAGGCCTATACTCAACAAAATTGGAAAACCTGGATGAAATGGACAATTTTCTAGATAGATACCAGGTACCAAAGTTAAACGAGGAGCAGGAAAACCATCTAAACAGTCGTATAACCCCTAAAGAAATAGAAGCAGTCATTAAAAATCTCCCCACCTAAAAAAGTCAAGGGCCAGGTGGTTTCAGTGCAGAATTCTACCAGATCTTCCAGGAAGACCTAATACCAGTCCTCTTCAAACTATTTCACAGAATAGAAACAGAAGGAACAATACCCAATCCGTTCTATGAAGCTACAATTACACTCATACCCAAGCCTCACAAAGACCCAACAAAGAAAGAGAACTACAGATCAATCTCTCTTATGAATATTGATGCAAAAATACTCAATAAAATTCTTGCAAACCGAATCCAAGAACACATCAAAGCAATCATCCATCATGATCAAATAGGCTTTATCCCAGGAATGCAGAGATGGTTCAATATTCGAAAATCCATCAATGTAATCTACTACATAAATAAACTCAAAGAAAAAAACCACATGGTCATCTCACTAGATGCTGAGAAAGCATTTGAAAAATTCAACATACTTCATGTTAAAAGTCTTGAAAAGAGCAGGAATTCAAGGTACATACCTAACCATAGTAAAAGCAATATACAGCAAGTCAGTAGCCAACATCAAACTAAATGGAGAGAAACTTGAAGCAATCCCACTAAGATCAGGGACTAGACAAGGCTGTCCACTCTCACCCTACCTATTCAGTATAGTACTGGAAGTCCTAGCTAGAGCGATTAGACAACAAAAGGAAGTCAAAGGGATACAAATAGGAAAAGAAGAAGTCAAAATTTCTCTATTTGCAGATGATATGATAGTATACTTAAGTGACCCTATAATTTCCACCAGAGAACTCCTAAACCTGATAAACAACTTCAGTAAAGTGGCTGAATATAAAATCAACTCAAACAAATCAGTAGCCTTCCTATACTCAAATGATAAACAGGCTGAGAAAGAAATTAGGGAAATGACACCCTTCACAATAGTCACAAACAATATAAAATATCTTGGAGTGAACCTAACCAAGCAAGCAAAAGATCTGTATGACAAGAATTTCAAGTCTCTGAAGAAAGAAGTAGAAGAAGATCTCAGAAGATGGAAAGATCTCCCATGCTCATGGACTGGCAGGATTAATTTAGTAAAAATGGCCATCTTGCCAAAAGCAATCTATAAATTCAATGCAATCCCCATCAAAATTCCAAATCAATTCTTCACAGAGATAGAAAGAACAATTTGCAAATTTATTTGGAACAACAAAAAACCCAGGATAGCGAGAACTATTCTCAACAACAAAAGAACTTCTGGGGGAATCACCATCCCTGACCTCAAACTGTACTACAGGGCAATAGTAATAAAAACTGCATGGTATTGGTACAGAGACAGACAGGAAGATCAATGGAATAGAATTGAAGACCCAGAAATGAGCCCACATACCTGTGGTCACTTGATCTTTGACAAAGGAGCTAAAACCATCCAGTGGAAGAAGGACAGCATTTTTAGCAAATGGTGCTAGTTCAGCTGGAAGTCAACATGTAGAAAAATGCAAAGCGATCCATGCTTATCTCCTTGTACAAAGCTCAAATCCAAGTGGATAAAAGACCTTCACTTAAAACCAGATACACTGAAACTAATAGAAGAGAAGGTGGGGAAGACTCTCGAATACCTAGGCACAGGGGAAAAGTTTCTGAACAAAACATCAATGGCTTATGCTCTAAGATCAAGAATTGACAAACGGGACCTCATAAAATTGCAAAGCTTCTGTAAGGCAAAGGACATTGTCAATAAGACAAAATAGCAACCAACAGATTGAAAAAAGATCTTAACCAATCCCACATCCGATAGAGGGCTAATATCCAAGATTTACAAAGAACTCAAGAAACTATACTTCAGAAAACCATATAACCCTATTAAAAAATGGGGAACAGAGCTAAACAAAGAATTCTCAACAGAGGAAACTCGAATGGCTGAGAAGCACCTTAAGAAATGCTCAACATCCTTAGTCATCAGGGAAATGCAAATCAAAACAACCCTGAGATACCATCTCACACCAGTCAGAATGGCTAAGGTCAAAAACTCAGGTGATAGTAGGTGCTGGCGAGGATGTGGAGAAAGAGGAACACTCCTCCATTGTTGGTGGGATTGCAAGCTGGTACAACCACTCTGGAAATCAGTCTGGTGGTTCCTCAGAAAACTGGACATAGCATTACCTGAGGATCCAGCTATACCACTCCTGGGCATATACCCAGAAGATGCCCCAACATATAGTAAGGACATATTCTCCACTATGTTCATAGCAGCCTTATTTATAATAGCCAGAAGCTGGAAAGAACCAAGATGTCTCTCAACAGAGGAATGGATACAAAAAATGTGGTACATCTACACAATGGAGTATTACTCAGCTATTAAAAATAATGAATTCGAGAAATTTTTAGGTAAATGGATAGATCTAGAAATTATCATCTTCAGTGAGTTAGCCCAATCACAAAAGAACACACACATGGTATTTATTCATGGTTAAGCGGATGTTAGCCCAAAAGCTTGGAATAGCAAAGACTCAACCCACAGACCACATGAAGCTCATGAAGAAGGAAGACCAAGAGAGGACGCCTCAGTTCTACTTAGAACGAGTAAAAAAAATACTCAAGGGAGCAAATATGGAAACAAAACATGGGACAGAAACTGAAGGAGGGGGCCATCAGGAAGACCATTCCACCTGGTATCCATCCCATGTACAGTCACCTAAGCTAGACACTGATGTGGATGGCTGGAAGTACATGTTGTCAAGAACATGATATAGCTGTCTCCTTAGAGGTCTGCCAGAGACTGACACATTCAGAGGATGATGCTCACAGTTAACCACTGATATGATCAAGTGTTTCCCAATGGAGAATTTTTAGAGAGAAGACTGAAGGAACAGAAAGGGTTTGTGACCCCAGGAGGAAAGCAACAATACCAAACAACCCCCCCACCCCGCCAGGTTCTAAACCACCAGCCTGGGAGCACATAGGGAGGGACCTATGACTCCAGCGGTATATGTAGGGGAGGATGGCCTTGTCGGGCATAGGTGGGAGAGGAGATTCGTGGTCCCATGAAAAAGGAACACAATTTGGGGGCAATGTGAGGGTGGGGAGGGGGTAGTGGGGGCAGGGGGTAGGTGTGGGCACAGCTTCATAGAAGCATGAGGAGGAGGGATGAGATAGGAGGTTTCTGGGTGGTGGGAGGAAGTGGGGTAAGGGGATAAAATCTGAAAGGTAAATATAATACCCAATTTAAAAAAAAGAGATGGAAAAAAAAGAAAAAAAAAGAGAAAAAAGGAAAGACAAAAGAAAGAAAGAAAGAAAGAAAGAAAGAAAGAAAGAAAGAAAGAAAGGAAGGAAGAAAGGAAGGAAGGAAGGAAGGAAGAAAGAAAGAAAGAAAGAAAGAAAGAAAGAAAGAAAGAAAGAAAGAAAGAAAGGAGATTTAATAACACAAATAGAAGAATCTAGAAATTTAGGACGCAGTTTATGTTAATGGAAACAGCATCATAGAAACTGGAAAATCACACCCTCATAGAAGCACAAAGAGAGGGGATGGGATAAGGGGTTCCTGGGTGGTGGGGGAAATGGGATAAGAGGATAAAATTTAAAATGTAAATATTATAACCAATTTAAAAAATGGAAAAAAAAAAAAGAAAAGTTGTTAGAACCAACATCTTTAAAAAAATGTCAGCCCTCTAGGAAAAAAAAATTTCTTGATACTAAAACTTGTTCTGAGAATTGTATATTGCAGAATACACAGCCTTGGTGTATCTACTTATCAAGCAAACTGAGAAGACCTGCTCAAACCTCCGATGTCCTGGAAGTCCATGACGCAGTGAAGACACAGCGTCAGAGGCTTATCAATTTACTCTTCCCCCACCCCTCTTCTAATATCTCAATGCCCATAATCAGCTTGAAGAAGTTAAAGAATAGTCAGCGCCCCTATTCCCTGTGCTTGGGGACTAAGGTGGTTAATATTGGGCTGTCTTTCTAGGGAAAAGTAGTGGTTTTGTTGGAACAGGGAAGATTAGTTAGGAATTATAATTTTTTCAGGTAACATTATATGGTCTAAGTTAGCTGTATTTGTGTATGTATTTAGAAATATGTATAGATAACAATAATAAGAAAAAGAAGCCTTGAATTTGAGAGAGAGAAAGAGGGATGCATAGGAGGAGTTAAAGTGAAAAGGGAAGAAGGAAATGATATAATTTCAAAAACTAAAATATTATTTAAAAGACAGACCAATTTTGGTAAGCATTTCTTTTCCACTTCCTTTATACACTTTCTCAGTTTTAGACCTATTCCAATTCACTCTTCTAAAAATATTCTTTGTTATTCTTTGTTTCTGTTTTTTTTTTTCTGTTAAACTATAGAAATTTCTAGGAATGTCTGCCAGCTACATTTTCCAAAGAAAGCTTCAACGTTCTCCTTTCTTTACTTAGAATAATAAATAAATAAATAAATAAATAAATAAATAAATAAATCTGACTATTCTCCTCTGTTATCATTCCTTATGTTCTTTGGATAGACAAATTATTTCTAAATCATAATTTCCATATAAACAGAAATATAATATTTTGTTAACTTAAGCAATCTATGAAAAGGTATAAATACATTGTTGAATAAGAAAAAATCTTGTTAAATAGCTTAAATTTATTTTACAAAGTTAAGAACTCAAATAATTTGGCTTCTTAATTGTAAACCAAAAAGCCCAATCCATTGTGGAACAAAGAGTTCATGGATAGAGCCAATACAGACAGTTTGGATCATAAAGCAAAATAGCATTCATTGCTTAGATAGCAGAAGGTTTTTGCAGCTGCAGTCAATTTGTATTTTACAAGGTCTAAGAATACAGTACTGGGCATAGTTGGTCATAATTATCTGGTTTGACTGACCAGCTTTTCAGAATTATTTCCCAGTTTTCATTTCACCTTTGGTGGCAGCTTGAAAGATTTCAGAAAATGAACCCACTTGAGCAAACAAATCTTCAGTCTATGAAATGTTACTTAAATATAAGACTCCACAGCAGTGGTTCTCAACCTTTATAATGTTCCAAACCCTTAATACAGTTCCTCATGTTGTGATGACTCCCAACCACAAAATTATTTTTGTTGCTACTTCATAACTATAATTTTGCTACTGTTGTGAATCATAATGTGCATATTTTTGAAGAGAGAAGTTTAGCAAAGCAGTCATATCTACTGGTTGAGAACCACTGGTTTACATGCCCTGTTCTCAATGGCCAAATTAATTTATAAACTCTTGAATCTTTGGCTGAAATCCCAAAATTATTTGGTTATGTCTTCATTTCATTTGACTCTTTACTTTTTTATATTTATAAATAAACTTGGAATTGTATAAAACTGAGACAATAAAAATATAACCATCTGGATCTTGAAATAACAACTGTAAAATATAATGAATTAAGACAGATCATCTGCCTTAAGGTAGCCTGACCAAACATAAAAAATAGAATCACACACATAGCACCACTACTAACAACAAAAATAGCAGGAACCAACAACAATCACTGACCTTTAATATCTCTCAACATCAATGAGCTCAATTTCCCAATAAAAAGACACAGACTAAGAGACTGAATACATAAACAGGATCCAGCATTTAGCTGCATATAAGAAACAAACATCAGTAACAAAGACAGACACTACCTCAGAATAAAAGGCTGGAAAAGATTCCTAAACAAATGGTCCCAAGAAACAAGCTGGAGTTGCCATTCTAATATCCAATAAAATAGACTTTCAACAAAAAGTTATCAAACAAGATGGAAAAGGACAAGAAAAATCCACCAAGAAGTCTCAATTCTGAACATCTATGCCCCAAATGCAAGGGCACCCACGTTCATAAAAGAAAATTTACTAAAGCTCAAAACATACATTGAACCCCACACAATAATACTGGGAGATTCAACATCCCACTCTCACCAATAGACAGGTCATTGAAACAGAAACTAAACAGAGACACAGTGAAACTAACAGAAGTTATGAACTAAATGGATTTAACAGATATCTACAGAACATTTCACCCCAAAACACTTCATGGTACCTTCTCCAAAACTGACCAAATAATCCAATTAAAAATGGGGTACAGAGCCAAACAAGGAATTCACAACAGAGGAATCTTGAATGGCTGAGAAGCACTTAAAGAAATGTTCAAAGTCCTTAGTCATCAGAGAAATGCAAATCAATACAACCCTGAGATTCCACCTCATACCAATCAGAATTGCTAAGATCCAAAACTCAACTGACAGCACATGCTGGCAAGGATGTAGAGAAAGAACAGTCCTGCATTGCTGGTGAAAGTGCAAACTGATACAATCACTCTGGAAATCAGTCTGGTGGTTCCTCAGAATATTGAAAATGAAAATTTTCAGAATCTGAAAATCCAGCTATACCACTCTTGGTCATATATCTAAAAGATTCCCCACCATACCTCAAGGACACATGCTCTGCCGTGTTCATAGCAGCCCTATTTGTAATAGCCAGAAGCTGAAAACAACCCAGATGTCCCTCAACCAATGAATGGATACAGCAAATGTGGTTCATTTACACAAGAGAATACTACTTAGCTATTAAAAATGAGGACATCATGAATTTTGCAAGCGAGTGGATGGAACTAGAAAATAGCATCCTGAATGAGGTAACTCAGACCCAAAAGGACATGCATGGTATGTACTCACTGATAAGTGGATATTAGCCCAAAAGCACAGAATACCTAGGACACAACCCACAGACAGTAAGGTTTGTAACAAGTAGAAAGGTCCAAGTGAGAATGCTTCAATTCCACTTAGAAGGGGGAAAAAATAATCATGGGAGGCAGAAGGAGGGAGGGACCTGGGTGAGAGAGGGGAGCAGGAGGGGAAAAGGTGAACAGGATCATGTATGGGGGTGAGATAGGTCAAGAGAGAAGCCAAGAGGGCCAAATGAATGAATGGAAATAAGCAGCATAGGGTGGGGGAGAGGAGACCCTCTAGAAAGTACCAGAGACCTGAGAAGTGAGAGACTCTAAGGACTCTATGGGGGTGACATTAGTGAAAATGCCGAACATTGGAGAAAAGGAACTTGAGTGTCCACCTCCAGTAGACAGACAGGGCCTCAAGTGGAGGGACAGGGTTACTAATCCACAGTCAAAATTTCTGACCCAGAGTTGCTCCTATCTAAAAAATCTGCAGGGACAAAAATGGAGAAGAAACAGAAGAAAAGGTGGTCCAATGACAAGCTCAACTTGGAATCCATCTCATGGGGGTGTTGGGGGAGGGCACCAAGGCCTGACACTATTACTGGTGCTATGATGTGCTTACAGACAGGAGCCTGACATGGCTGTCCTTTGAGACTGAGACAGAAGCAGTTACTTTCACCCAACCATTGGACTGAAGTCAGGAACCCCTATGATTCAATTTGGGGAAGGACTGAAGAAGCTGAAGGGGAGCAGGACCCCATAGGAAAACCAGCAGTCTCAATTTACCCAGATCCCAGGGAACTCCCAGACACTGAGCATACACGGACCAGGAGCATACACGGCCATTCCAAGGCCCCTGACACAAATATAGCAGAGGCTACCTAGTCAGGCTTCAGTGAGAGAAGATGTGCTTAATCCTTGAGAGACTTGAGGCTCCAAGAAGGGGAAGGTCTGGTGGGGAAAAGCACCCTCTCCTCTCGGAGGCAAGGAGGAAGTGGAATGGGATGAGGAATTGTGGGAAGGGGGGACCTAGGAGGGTCAACGACTGGAATGTAAGTAAATAAAATTTTAAAAAATGTGAGTTTGTGCATGTTCACTTTTGTCTTATTCGAAAGCAACAATTTACATTGCAAAAATGAAAATTTTCTTAGAAGTAAATTCAAATTTCCACATGATTGAGTAGTCTTTATGTTTAGTCCTACCTAAAAGAATTAGTCCTCCTTTCCTTTCAATGCTATTTTGTGGCAATGTCAACACCTATTTTATATTAATTTCATCTTTAAATTTATTTTACTAAAAGGAAATTATCATTTCATCTCCTAGGGGGTCCTATGGCAATAAAGTGACAATAAAGCCAATACTCAGACATAAAATCATAGACTTCATTGAAAAATAGTTTCATTGACAGTATTCTTCCTGTTTTCTTTGTGCAATGATACAAGATCTTTGTTATGTAAGTGTAAACATTGTATTCTTAAAATATCAGGAATAACAAGCAACACATGCCAGAGTATCCTGTCATCAGAATACAAGAAATAATCTTAATTCTGAGTTAAAAATAAAGCTTTTAATAGTAATTAGGAGTATTTGATGAGGAGAGATGCAATTCTAGATTGAAAAATTATTAAAAAGCTTATTTCAAAAACAAAAGTAAACTTGAAGTAGAGGTATGGAAACTGTTTCTCAGTAACATTCAGCATACCCTAATCAATGGTTAAAATGTTACTTACATTTCTCATAGTTGTAAAAAAGTACCTGACACAACAACTTAAAAGGTATATTTTCTCTCATGGCTTTAGTTTTAAATTTATAGTCTGTACTGGCTGGTTTTGTGTGTCAACTTGACACAAGCTGGAGTTATCACAGAGAGGAGCCTCCTTTAAGGAAATGCCTCCATGAGATCCAGCTGTAAGGCATTTTCTCAATTAGTAATGAAGGAGGGAGGGCCCAGCCCATTGTGAATGGTGCTATCTCCGGGCTGGTAGTCCTGGATTCTATAAGAAAGCAAGCAAACTGAGCAAGCCAGAGGAAGCAATCCAGTAAGCAGCATCCCTCTATAGCTTCCGCATTAGCTCCTGCCTCCAGGCTCCTACGCTGTCTGAGTTCCAGTCCTGACTTCCTTTGGTTATGAACAGCAATGTGGAAGTGTAAGCTGAATAAACCCTTTCCTCTTGAACTTGCTTCTTGGTCATGATATATTGTGCAGGAATAGAAACCCTGACTAAGACATAGTCTTTGTCATTCTTGATTTGAAACCAGTGATAAAACAGCAAATCACAGCTTCTGGACAAGGTAAGGAGGAGGCTTGTCATCTCATAGTAAACAGGAAATAGGAAGAAAATGGACCATGGTCTAGCTATAACCTTCAAAAGCACACTCCCAGGGACCTACTGTCTCTGGTGAAGCCAGGCCTTCTGAGCTCTGACCCATTCCTGAAATAATGCCATCATCTTAGCAGCAAGCATTCAACATAGGAGCCTGTGGAGGATATTCCATCTTTAAACCTCAACATTCGGTTACATTCATAACAGAGAACTATGTACACATATTGTACATGCTGCACTCTAAGTTGTAAATATGCTCTACAAGCCTGTTAAATAAGACATACTCATAGTGGCATATAACTTGGCCTCTGAAATTCTATGTCTCCCTCTCTTATCCCCTAGTGTTGTATTGACTTACTTAGTGTCATGGTTTTGTCACCTTGATACAAATATAGATATACCTAGGGAAAAAATCTCATTTGAAGATTTATCTCAATTAGATTTGCTTTCAGGCATGTCTATGAGCATTTCTGAACTGCTAATTTGTTGCGGCCTGCTCTGCTCTGCCCCATGCTTGGGGGTCAAAAATGCAATGGCCCGAGCTGCCACTCCAGTCTTCAGGTCATGGTCTAGCGAGAGAGA
>JANHMN010000013.1:135338-150147 GCA_030674055.1 Rhabdomys pumilio | reverse complement strand
CTCTCTCTCTCTCTCTCTCTCTCTCTCTCTCTCTCTCTCTCTCTCTCTCTCTTTCTCTCTCTTTCTCTCTCTCCTCTGTGTGTGTGTTGTTCTCTTAAGTCCTCTTTTTCCTTTCTGTTCTCATGAGAGTTGAACATATCCTAACTCTGACTCATTCTGTCAAATCATTCTCTGATTAGTCACTTTGTCTGCTCCTCAATTAAATATCACTTTAAAAACATGGCTTCTTCCTTCTACAAACTAACTTACAGTCAGGGGATTAAAGGTGTGTCATTCCATCTGAATCACATAAACCTAATAGGTCTTTAAATGTGATCCCTTCTCAGAGCATCGATGTTGCTGGATTAAAATTCCTCTACCTTATGAACAAATCACACATTAAAAGCCGTACCTCCTAATATGTTACTATATTTGTATAAATTTAGGGGGATACAAACATTTAGCTCACATTAGTCTCCCCAACTGACCTCTCCCTTCAGTGCTTTTACCACACAACTTTTGTACATACAACCTTGGCTCAGAAAGAGGAATTTTTTTGTACATGCCTGCAGCTTGCTCAACTCAGTTATATGAACTAAATTTAGTAGATGTTATTCTGGTTCCTGAAATGCAAAATATACCAGTCTTTCACATACAGAAAACATGCAGAATTTTCTTTTCCATCTTTGATATGCTACATTGTCTGAATTGGGGCAGGGGGACAGTGTACTGTTTTCATTTGGGTTTTAGTTGTAAACCTTCTCAAATCCCTTGCAGAATAATTAATATCTAACTAAATAATTCATTTTATAAAACAAAACAAATACTTTTGTTTTCCTAAGGAGGGAACTGCTACTACACAGTGATATTAACAGCTTTTCCTACAATCAAGATTATTTAACTAGAGGAGGCTAAACAGAGTTCCAGAAGAGATTTCACATGCCTAACACAAAAAACAAAAGCTCACTTATGTTTTTAAATAAACTTTTCAGTGCAGATATTAATATTAATATAAATATAAGTAAAAAGAACCCCATGCATATTATTTTCTTGTTTGTATGTGTTTATATCATACTTGAGACTATTCATGTTAAAACATGAATGACTTCTTGTCTTTTATCTTCTTATCTCACTTATCATGGAATATGCATTACCAAAAGCAATGCACTTCTTTCTTAGGTTGGTAAGGCTCTGTGCAGAATCTTACCCATCCTTGGGTAATTTTAATTTAAGCCTATTAATTTAATAACTCTGTCTGGGGGTCCATTTTCATGTTCAAGCCATGTACTTCAGCTGCCAACATGTTGATGTTGTTGAAGAAAAGCTTTAACACAATGGGCAGAAATAAAAGTATTCCCAGAACAAAAAGGGCTAGCATGATAAAGCTATATATGCCATTCTTGAAGCTTGACCAAATATTGACCATTTATGTTTGTCCATCAATAAACAAACATAAATGAAAATAAGGTAGTTATATTGTTATAATTTGGGGCCTTGAATGTACCCTTATTTCTCAAATTTTAAAGTCTTGGTCTCAACCCAGGGTTCTATAAGGATAGAAACTTTACAGTGTTGGCCAAACTTGAAATCTGTTGGATCTGTTGGATCTGTGGGAGTTTATTCTTGAATAGACATTAAGATTTTTGCTCCAGCTAGGAATGGTGATTCATGCCTTTAGTCTTAGCACTCAGGAGGCAGAGGCAGGTGGATCTGTGAGTTCCAAACAGCCTGGTCTACAAAGCAGTTCCAAGAAAGCCAGGGCTATCCAGAGAAACCCTGTCTCAAAAAAACAAACAAAAAAGAATTCTGCTCCTTCTGCCTTGTGATGAGCAACTTCTTTCATCATTTTCTTATCTATCATGCACTACTTTCCCACATGTCCTGAATCAACAGTGTGAAATCTCATGAATTATTAAGAAAAAAAAAACACCAAAAAATGAAACAAAACAAACAAACAAACAAAAAACCTTTTCCTTTTTAATCTCACACTGGCTGTCACAGTAGCAGAAAGCAGATAGCACATACCTAGAATAGTGTTTTTTTTCCAATCTCTATAAAGATATGGAATCTTGGGCCTGGAGATGTTTCTTAGTTGGTAGGGTGTTTATTTATCCATACATGGGGCCCTGGTTTCAAACCCTAGTACTGCATAAACCTGACATTGTAATGCATACCTGTAATCCCAGCACTTGGGAGGTAGAGGCAGGAGGTAGAGGAAGTTCAAAGTCATTCTTCACTACATAGGAAGTGTGAGAACAATCCCATCTTTATGATTCAATATCTATCTATCTCCCCCCTCTTCTCTTCCACACCAAAAATAAAAAAGAAATTCTGACATATGTGACTGGTATATACACAAAGGACACTGGCAAAACAAGCCAATTACAGAATTTCAAACACTGCATCAACTCCAATTATTAACAATATGTAAAAATAGTAAAACTCATAGAAGTGAATAATAAAACAGAAGTTCCCAGGGTCTTGATGGAGAGAGAAAAAGAGAATGTAGTCAGTGGCTATAAATGATATGTTATGCAAGATAAATATATTCTAAAGATCCTCTTTAAGACATAGAGCCTACAGTTAGTGAGTAATGAACTTAAAGTAGCATCTCTGGCAGTCTTAAATGTTCATGCTCTAAAAAGGAAGTAAGCATAAATTAATAGATACATGATGGTGGCTTCACAGGAATTTGCATATATAAAATTTATTCATTTATATATTAAATCAATGTGTTAGTTTATAATTAGTGAAGTTGAAGACAAATATTAGATAATTTACAAGGAAAAAATTGTAGCATTGGAATATAAAGGTAGACAATTAAAGGGGAAAAGTGAAATAAGATATTTGCATACAAAACTAATGATTATGTTTTTTCAATGATCAAAGAAGATAGGTTATTCCTCATTCTAATGCAATACCATAATTGTTCATCTGTAATTCTATCATGGGAGGACTTTCTGTTCCTTTGTGAATCTAGTTTGGATTATGAAGAAGCATCTCACATTGTTTGGCAGCCATTTAAGGTTCTTTTCTCAGATAAAGTTAATATATCTTCAACAGTCATTTGAAATTTATTTTTGATAGAAAAGAATTCTCATCTAAATTATTTCAATTGTTTTGTTTGTTGATTTATTTGTTTTTAGTAATGTTCAAATATGATATCCAAAATAAAAATTCTTGTTTGTGTAAATTAAATATTCAAAACAATTATTGTTTTTCTTAAAATTTTTTATGCTTATTTAAGGTTTTGTTGTTGATAATGGTGGTGATGATGACTTAAACTTAAACTTAAACTTAAACAATTCTAATACTTTCAGGTTTTAAGAACTAGTTAAGAAAAAAAACTAGTTCTTAAAACCTGAAAGTATTAGAATTGTTTACAAATGGGAGTTTCTCACTAAATGGGCTAGAATTCTGTGATGATGTCTCAGAAGTTTCATTCCCAAGTCACCCACAAACTTCTGCAAATTTTATAACAAGTTCAGGTACTGAAGTGTTAAGACTCCACAAGACAAGTGTCAATCGTTATGATCCTTTCAGATAAAATAACAGAGGTCAGTCAAGTATTAGGAGTTTGAGACATTAAGGTGTTATTTCCATATAGTATATAAAATTAATCTAAGCCTCCAAAGAGCTCAAAGTGGAGTGCCAAAGACATTTTCATGCGGCTCTGATTCCTAATGCTACATAAAAACTACAAGCAACTAAAGAATGCTGAAAGCAGGAGAAATAATCTTCCACATGGAAGAACACATTATTTGGTTACCCAATGGTCAGCCCTAAAAACACATACATATGAGTAATATTACACAGGCTGAGCAGGTTGTTTTATATATTTAGAAATAAATAACAATACACAAGCAGTCATGTAACAACAATTAAATAAAAAGAAGTGATGAATGTTAAAAAAGAGAGAAAGTACATGGGGATGGCTTGGAAGGAACAAAGGGAGGGGGAATGATGCAATTACATTATGATCTCAAAAATTATTAATGTTATTTTTAAAAATTATCTGAACATATAAAGAAATTAACTCAAAATCAAATGCATAATTAATCTGGCATGTTTTGGACAGCCCAGACCTTACAGCCTTGGATTTTGGAGCAATAAATATGCCCTTTGCATTATACATACCATCATGCCACACAGTACCAATGAATAAATTTTACTTGAAACACCTGAACTCAGATCTTGGTGGTTGTAATTTTAAGAATTGCAGTGATTTACTGTACTTACAATGTTTTTTAATCTTACAGAAACAAAATGTCTAAATTATGAAAAGCAAAGCCTTTTAGTGTTTTCTCACAATTTCTGTTCAGTATGTAATATCAACAGTATATCATCTAATTTTTTTGTATCAGAATGTTTGATTTTTAAAATTCCTGTTCTAGATTCTGATTTGAGTTGCCTTCTTCTTCTTTCTCCTCCTCCTCTTCCTCCTCCTTCTCCTCTTCCTCCTCCTCTTTCTTCTTCTTCTTCTTCTTCTTCTTCTTCTTCTTCTTCTTCTTCTTCCTCTCCTCTTCCTCCTCCTCCTCCTCCTCCTCTTCCTTCTTCTTCTTCTTTTCTTCTTCTTCTTCCCCTTTGCCATTAAACAAATATTTATGTAGGATTAGAACTGCAATTTCTCAAATGACCTTGAATTTGCACTATGTAGCTATGTGAAGTTCCTGAGGGAATGGAACATTTGTCTAAATGTCTGGTCATGGAAAAAAAAACTTTCTTGAGGAACCAGACACACCATTATAAAATATTGCAGTTTTTTTGTATGTTTAGATTATCCAAATAGCTAAGGCTTAAAAGACAAGTTAGACAAACACTATTGTAAACTTCATTAAACCTTAGGAGTTTATAGATCCTGATTATTAAATATACCTTATTCATCAAACATATGTTGCCACTTATTTTCTAGCAGCTTTGTGTTGAGCAGTTAGCAGGGACATTTATAAGACTCAAAGTGATCCTTAGCTACCGGGAAACCCCCAAATGAGACTGGTGAACTGAGCTTGAAGAAGGAACAAGGTAAGGCAGGACTTAATCAAGAAAGGGAACTCAAGTTTGTGGTCTAAGTTCTTGGAGGTCAGGAGCCATTTTGCCTGCTTCTATGAAAGTCTACCTGGCAGACAGAGTCAAAGCAGGCCAGAGTCTGTTGGCAGATTCCCTGCCCTGCTGATGCATGGAACAATAAGAGGGGATATACTTGAGGCTCAAGCAAGGGGCTGAATATTCTATTAATCTTGGTGGAAGGAAAAGGGAGGCCTCCGGTTGGAAACAGATATCCTGTGTATATGTCAGCCATTGTCTCTGCCAGCTTGTAACTTTGTTTCCCACAGCACTGTAAAGTGTAAAAAGGCTAAGAGAAGTAAACTGGAGATTGGTGTGTTATTGGCCTACAGTCCTCCCAATTCTAATTTTGTTCTCTGAGTCTTTTTTCTGTCTTTCCTATAATCATCTTCACGCCACCCTCCTCAGAGGTCTGTTGTACCAGCAGGCTCGGTGCATCTGCTGGCATGACTATCCTGGTAGTAGGACCTAAGCTGTAGAATATTGACTACAGGGGAGGAATAAGAGTGAAGCTCAAAAAAAAAAAAATGTGCATAAAGGAGTTCAGACCTGTACACCAGCAGGAATTTTCAGAATCACAAAGGATGCTAAATGGCCCTTTGGTGGCCATTTAAACTAGTTACTGAGGCTAGGCCACAGAATAAAGGAAAATCAGGCATTTTGAGCACAAGGTACAGAACAGTCACAAAATTTGGATAAATTTTGCAGAAGACAGCCAGGGGGACCATAGAATCTGGTATAAACCCAGTGCTGCTCATTTTTCCAGCCTGTACTGAACACCAAAGACTATGGAGCAGCATCCCACCTGATAGCCTAATAGTGGGGAGTTGGGACCAGATGACTCTGAATACAAAAGCTCTCCAGAACAATGTCTTTGTTCTGGGACAGACTTGCCCTGGGCAAGCCTCAACTTTACAGGGAACTCAATGGGCCCTGAACTTGAATGAAGTACTCAGTACTTCTCAGGCTGCTGGGAAAGGATTAATCACCTTTAATCAGCACCTGATGATGATGTAAGCAGTTGCTAGGTCCCTGAGAATAGGCTAGTGGAATCGCCTGTATATTAACAGGGTTAGGGTTACAGATCCCAGGTTTGAAACTTAACAGTGGCATCACCACCACCCCATGCCAGAATGCACATCCATGTTAGAGTAAATTTCCTTGTCTTGTCCTCATTCCCCATTGCTTTTCTCCTGAGACCTCACTCACAAAACCACTTTCACAAGAACTCTATCTCCATCATGACTAAGATATTTCACATATTCTAAGTGAGGATTTCAGGATTCTACAGTCAATGGATAGAATATAAATCATGAAAAAAAATATATCATAAACACAACACAATGATCTACATTATTGCATAATTAAAAGATTCTAACAAAAAACATGTCTAACTCACTGAATTGGCACTCAGTGATAGAGGGATGCACATAGTAAACAGACAATAATGAGTTTGACTATTAAGGTAAATAAGTGCAACATATCAATCTTTGGTAAAGGATATAGCTCCATGGTTTCAGTACTTGCCTACTGTCTTAGTTATGGTTTTACTGCTGTCGGCAGACACTATGACCAAGGCAACTCTTAAAAGAACAGCATTTAATTGGAGCAGGGTTCAGGTTCAGAAGTTCAGTCCATTATCATCAAGGTGGGAACATGGCAACATCCAGGCAGGCATGGTGCAGGAAGAGCTGAGAGTTCTACATCTTCATTTGAATGCTGCTAACAGAATATTGGCTTCCAGGCAGCTAGGATGAAGGTCTTAAAGCCCACACCCACAGTGACACACCTACTCCAACAGGACCACACTTTCTAATAGTGCCAATTATATACAAACCATCACACCTACTTTGAACAAAGCTCTGGGTTTGATATGTAGCACCACATAATATCAAACGTGATGGTATTATCAAGAGGTGAAGGTAGAAAATTAATTGCCAAAGTCATCTGTGTCTACAAAGCAAATTCAAGGTCAACCTAGACTACACAATACCCTATTCTAAAAAGTAAAACAAAAGTACATAGAAGTCTTATATTAGTTCAGTTAACATTAAAGCACTGTCCAGTTAGAGAAAAAAATTTATTATTTCAAGAGTTATTTAGGAGCCCAGTATTTAAGAATATCATCACTCCTATTGAAAAACAAATAAAAAATTGTGTATTTTCTAAAAGATTATCATTGCAGATGTTACTGTGATTCAAATGTTGAATGATGTTACATTCAAGTCATTCTATAAAATGTCACACAATAAACAATTTTGTATTTTTGATTAGTCTGTGTCCTAAGGTATCCTTTTGAATCTACTCACTATATTTGTTTGGTAAACAATTTTCTAAGAATCCTAAGAGATCACATAAAAATAAATCACTATTTGGGAGTTCAGTGAGACTACTTGGTAAAGCCTA
Organism: Rhabdomys pumilio; assembly: GCA_030674055.1. Classification (NCBI taxonomy): domain Eukaryota; kingdom Metazoa; phylum Chordata; class Mammalia; order Rodentia; family Muridae; genus Rhabdomys; species Rhabdomys pumilio. The sequence goes on along the minus strand of JANHMN010000013.1, from coordinate 142,698 downwards.
TGAATTAGTTCAGGAATATTACAGTGGATATGCACTTGGTTTTCCTTGCCAGAGTTCCCTTTCTATCAAACAAGATGGACAAAGAAAACTCCATGGCCGGAAATGCCAGGGTGAAATTTAGATACATCAAAGACCCAGACCTGATAAAGCTGTTAGTAAGTCAGACCATGTACAAAGAAACAAATATTAGAAGGACATCAAAACTAACAGTGAGATGGATGTAAGAAAAGAAGGTTTTGATGTGTTTTAGAAAAGACTGTTAGAGATAAAATTGAATCTAGACAGAGATGTCCTTTAAAATGACATATATATAATATACATTGCTAATCTCTCATATATATCTATATATGAACTCCTCTATAATCTAAAAATATATCAGAAATGCTTGTAAATAAAAAAGTATTTTCTAAACACTCATGAAGTAAATAAAAATTACTTATTCCAAGACATACAAAAAGCCATCAATCAAATGACATCATAAAGTATTTGTATTCTAAAATCCAAATGCTGGAGAAATTAAAAAGAAAGACTGAAAACTCAGTTTGAAATTTTAGAAAATAACAGTAGGTTGAAGAAAAAGATGAAAGATATATTCATATCATATATACATATTCCCTCTATTTCTGCTAAATTGCCAAAAAATGCAATAAAAAATGTTTGGCAAATGATGGCTGAAATTATCAAGTGTTCTTTCAAAAAATGTAGCTAAATGGCTGTAATCTTTAGTCTGATAATATTCTGAAAGACTTGATATTTATCAAACTATGAAAGAGATGAATAAGATACTCATTTTTCTAAATGCTGAATTAAATCTAGTTTAAATCTGAAATAGACTCAACCCTGTGGCATTTTTGGATTTCTATTTGTGGTTTGAATATATGTATGTATATATATATGGCACATAAAATGTCTCCCTAGGCAAAGTGATGACAGCAATATTCCCTTGGTATTATTTTACTGTGGTATTCAAAACATTCTGTATCATGCTGACTAGAAAACGCAGTTTAGAGACAGACAGACAGACAGACAGACAGACAGACAGACTTACAGACAGACAGACAGACATGTATCCTGCCATTTGGCCTAATCTCTATGCGGCAAAAATAATAAAGTGCATGCTTACTTACAAATAGACCAATTGGCTCTTCAAAGGTAGTTCTCTCTTGCCACATCTGTCTCTTAATGAGCCCTAAAAACAGCATCTCTTGAGGCAGGTGGCTATTCTCTTCTGTTCTTCCCAAAGGATAGGTTTACATAGGCTACCATAGCAACCACAGCTAACTGCTCTCTCTGACTTTTTTTTTTTTTTTTTTGATGAGCAGAACTGAAGTTTTCTATTTTCTGAAAATCAAAATAGCACTATGTTTTGCTTCATCAGTTATATCTCTCTGGGTACTGCTGGATGTGTATCCACCCACATCTATTTATTGTACACTTATCATGTAAGTATTCAGGGTTTTTCTTTTTTAATTTTGGGAAAAGTCAGCAATTCAAAAGTTACTTTTCATTCATGGAAATAAATGCTAGTGGTGATATTCAGAAATACCAAAGTGTAAAGGAATAACTCAATATCAAATGATTCAGGTAGGGTTTTTTTGTTTGTTTCTATTTGTTTGTTTCGTGCATTGTTCCCCCAGTTGGTAAAGAAAGGATATAGAGGGAAACTCCTCATGCCTTCACTATTTGGAACTTGACCCCCAAATTTCTCATTGAAAAGGGAGAGGATTTATGGGGACACACACTGATTATTGATTATCTCACCCTACAACTGATAACTGTGTCTTGTATACAATTGTTGACAAGAAGTCTATCCCAAAGACCCATACATCTTTAGGTGAATAAGGAGAAATGAAATATTTCATTGAGCCTAGGAAAATCAAAGTAGAAAAAATTGATGATATCTAAATGAAAAAGTTTCTCAGAATTATCTTAGAATAGTAAAACCAAATGATTAAGAAACTGCAAGTTACTTAAATGTTTTAAAGAAGTACTTGGTTGAGTCTAAAGCATTTGAAATGTTTAATTTTTTAATATTAGATATAATCACAGTTTTATAATCAAGTTTCTTGAAAAGGATTTGAGATGTACTGATTTTCATAAAGTCTGTGCTTTTATTAAGTGTACTAAGATTTAAAAATTTGAAGAGCATTTTAAAAGCATCTCTCATTTAACAATTGACACATACCTGAACTAGCAAGATTCTGTAGCAGACTATATACTATGTAGTATGTAATCAATACAAGAATTAATGCTTACTAATATAAATAATATAATTGTTCATCCCTAGGTTCATTGCAATAATCTAAAAGCAATGATATTTTAAATGGCCCAACTTAATTTGCAAAAGGAACTCACATATATAGGTCCTAAAATCAATTTTTCAAGAAAAGGAGTTTAAGATTTTTGGAAAGATCAGTGAGTCCAGATCAGTGAATAAATACTCTAAGAAAATGTGTTGGTTCTTTTATAAGAAGCCAAGGTTTTCTTTAAAGGGTTAATGGATTCAGGTTAAGACAATATGGCAAACAAACTATAAGGCTTGGACTATGATAATATGGGTGTCTTAGTTAGGGTTTATATTTCCCATGGATGCCAAAATGGAATGGGTCCTCCACCATGGATCACTCACTAACTGATGAAATGCCTTACAGCTGCATCTGACCTCAAAGAGGCATTTTCTCAATTCAGTCTCCTTTCTCTCTGATGACTCTAGCTTGTGTCAAGTTGACACCCACAGCCACTGGTTAGTACAATGAACATCACACATGCAATGTTTGTGAATAATACAAATATATTAAGTTTACTATGGTTCTGAGTCCATGATGTGAAAAAAAGTTGCATATACATATACATACACATACAAATATACATATATATCATATATATATATATACATATCAAAGAAGCTAAAAGGATCAGAACATTTTCTGGGATATATTTTATTACTCAATCCTGTGGTATGTCCATACATTTATTCCACTGATAAAGAACACAGTATCACTCAACATTATATGTATCACTTAGAAGACATTACATGACTCAATAGAATGACCCCATTACTGTGACATCCATCAAGATGAAATGAATAATACAGTTACAACCAGCAATCATCTTGAAACCAGTATGAACTTAAACTTTGACTTATTGTATGTTTATAAGTCTTTAACATTCAGAAGAAAAGATCATAGATTTTAGTAGTGTTGATCAGTAATGTGCAACTTAATTTGCATAAACTGCATAATCTTTTATGTGTAGAGACAAAGAAGACATGAATGGGACAGTCCACTGTAGAAATTATGAAAAAATTTATAAGAACTAAGGCTTAAAGTGTTTCTTTATGATTATCAATAAGAATCTAAGTTATTTGCTCCCTCTAAAATTTGTATTAGCACCTTCAAGTCCAGAATGACATAGAAATAAGTATTTTAAATTACTCAAAAGACCTGTCCCTATAAGTGTTTGGTTGCTGTGTTACATGTGCAGCAGAAAGTGGAAGAGAGGAGAGAGGCTATGTCTACACTTAGTGTTCTGACCTATGAACATCTGAATGATTAGTATCCTAACATTCCCTGATAAAAGTGAGCCTGAAACAACCACCATTCTGGAATCAGGGGGCTTGGACAGAGAGCTAGCCTGAAACTATCCTCAGTCTGCTACTACTCAGGCCCTGGCAGTTCCTAAGACTGGGAGCAAGCCAGAGAATAGAAGAACCTGCATGTGACTGAGGGCACTGGGGAAAAGTGAGCCCAAGATAAACAACCCTCACATGAGGTCACTCAGGCAGACGAGGATTGAGCCTGAGATGACCACCAGACCAGTGTCATGGGTCCTAGACAGGGAGCTAACCTGAGATGATCACCAGTCAGGTGTCACATAGGCCTTGGGGGGCAGACCTTGCCCAAAATGACCTCTGCATATGGTCATAATGAATAAGTGGGCATAGAAATCACTCCTGAGGTGATCCCAGATACTCAGAGATCCCAGACACCACTAAGAGGAGCAAATAAATGATAAAGAAATGGAAGAGAATGAGAGACGAACGGATGTGGGCACAAACAAGAGTAGCAGACTCTTATTTTCCTCAATCTTCTTCCATCCATGTGAACATTTTCTTCTCAAGATGGCTTTATGTAAAGAATGAGATTTAGAGTTTATCTCAGTAGAGATCTGACACACATTCAGACGCCAGGGTCTTCTCTAGGCTGGTTCTTCCAAAACAGCTAGGCCTTCTTCACTAAGTGAGCAGATAGCTTCCTGTTTCTAGGGTCTCCCAAGTCTGCAACAGACAGCCCACTGAAGAAGTTCACATGGAGTCCAGTGATAAACAAAGAGAAAATCTTGGATTTGCCTACCCAAGGACGTCCCTCAATCTCACCGATCTAACTTATTTCTTTGGCTTTCTTCTCTGTAGAACCTGTAAATCACAAAGGGGTACTGTTTAAATTTCACCAACAGAAAACAAATACACTCCCTTAGTATTAAGAATTTAAGAATTAATTCTTCCTGTGGCTGGAATATAGACACATCCTTAGTATACACCTTTAATGCCAAACAATGAGGTCAATTGAGGGGCAGACAAAATGATGAATTAGAGAAAGATTTGATAGAATGAGTCAGAAATAGGATATGCCCAACTCTTATGAGAACAGACTGAAAAGAGCTGCTTAAGAGCAGTGCAGGAAAAGGGTGGGCAGTTCCATGAGTGCAGGTCAGTTGAGTTCAGGCAATGCAGTACAGTTCAGTTGAGATCAGTTGAGTTTGCGTAGTTCATGCAGTCAGGGCAGTCAGGGCAGTCAGGGCAGTCAGGGCAGTCAGTGCAGTTCAGTTCATAGAGTTCAGAGGTAGTTTTTCCAAGCAAAGCAATTCAGCAAAAAGCTGAAGGAAGCCTGTTTGAACCAGTCAGCTTGGAGAGAAGCTTTGAGCCAGAACAGTTGAGTTGAACCAACTACCCAGAGTTCAGAAAAAACTAAAAAGGGTTAATTATTCAGCAATAAGCCTCTGAGGTGACAATTGCATCTGATGAATAAAAGTTACATTTATACTGTCCTGTCCTGTTTGGGAAGTATTGTTTCTTTATACTTATCCACCACCTTTGGCTATTACAATCTTTCCTCCTTCACTTCTGTAACGATTCCTGAGGACTGGAAGAAGAGGAGATATTAATCTCCCATTTATGGATGAGCATTTCATAGTCTTTCATTCTCTGCACCTTGATCAGTTGTAGGTATCTGTATGTCTTAGTCACTTTCATAGCACTATGAAGAGACACCATGACCAAGACAACTTATAGAAGAAAATTTCTAATGGGGACTTACAATTTCAGAGGGTGAGTCCATGACCATAATGATTGGGAACATGACAGTAAGCAGGCATGATGTTAGAGCAGAAGCTGAGAGTTTATATCTGAACCATAGGCAGAAGCCAGGAGGAAAGCTAACTGGGAATGGTGTTGGCTTTTGAAACCTCAAAGCCTACCCCTAGTGACACACCTCCTCCAACTTCCATACCAGTGCCATACCTCCTAATCCTTCCCTCAAAATTCTACTAACTGGGGAATCAAACATTCAGATGCATGAGCCTATGATATTCCCTTAAGAACATCATTTCCATTCTTCTCTAAAGTGAATTATCTGTATAATTTTCTTTCTCACATTTGCCTCTTCTGGGTTTTGTATTAATTTTCTACTAGCCTTGTTGAATAAATTGGTAAATATTCTCTATTGCTCCTATCGTGGGAAGTTTGAAACAACAATTTGATAACTACTTTCATGTGCCAAATTACTGCAATAAAGGATTTTCAGACAGGTGTTAAAATGTTATTCTGAGTGTATTCTGTGAAAACGTTTCTGGAAGTGTTTAATGACTGAATGAGAAACTTAGAAAGTAGGCAGTCTTCTTCAGTGTGGGTGTGCATCATACATATTCATCTTAGATAGAACAAAAAAGGTGATGAAGGGGGAGGGATCCACACTGTGTTGGGACATTCATGTGTTGCTACTGCCTGTCCTGAGTTCTTAGGCTTCAGAATTATACCACTAGTTTATACCTTCAGATCATGAGTCTTATTTATCTTCTGAACCACCTCCAATAAAATTTTTCCTACTGTTTTTGTTTTGCTGGAGAATTATCAGTAATAACTGATTTTAAAAACTAAAAGTAGATCATAGATTAGCACATTTTAATTATTGAGCCTACTGCTCTCTTTACAGAATTATTTTAAATCTGAATTTATATGAAGGCTAATTCTAAAATCAATTTTATTCTTGAATGTGTTTTCCCTATTTTTAAGGTTTGAGCTTTAAACTTTTACATTCCTATTTACAAAGATCTTCATCTTATTAACTAATGCTGCATATATAGTTGTATTGGTTACTTTTCTCATAGCTGTGATAAAATACTTGAAAGAAGCCACTGAGTTTTTTTAAAATAGTTTGAGAGAATATGGTACAATATGACTGGGGAAGGTGCTGAGGTAGAGACAGGTATTGGGCAATTGGTGACATTGCATTGGCAGTGAGGAAACAGAGAGCCCAGGTGCAGTGAAATTTGGAAGTCCTCATCTTAAGGCTCTGTTTCAGCCAGCTAGGGATCATGTTCAGGTTTTAAAACTTCCCTAAAGAGCACTACCGCTAAGGAATAGCTGCCCGAATACATGAGCCTGTCAGAGACACTTCTCACACCCTTTGTCCTTTTCTCCCCCCACCCACTTCTACTCCTCTGCCTTTGCATGCTCTGTTTTCATAACATAAATTCTAAGATCTAATGTAATTCAAATCTCCTGGCACCTCATTCATATTTTTTTTTTAAAAATCTCATCTAAGTCAGTGACTGCTACAGGGACCTACTTATAAAAAGTGTACTATTTTTATAAATCACAATGTAAGAAAGGATGAAGGAGGCGGCAATCAAAAATTTTATACTAAGGATTTCAGTCCACAAATAATCAGGAAACAGTAAAAGCATAACAAGATGTTATAACTAACTTCCCCCCCCCTTTTATTTTTTTGGTTTTTTTCAAGACAGGGTTTCTCTGTGTAGTCCTGGCTGTCCTGGAACTCACTCTGTAGACCAGGCTGGCCTCGAACTCAGAAATCTGCCTGCCTCTGCCTCCCAAGTGCTGGGATTAAAGGCGTGCGCCACCACTGCTCAGCCTAACTTCCCCTTTTTAAAGTTTAACAAAAAAGTAATTCTTTTTATTTGTTCACATTTTCAAACATGTTTATGGTGAACTTGGATCACTTATATACACACATACAGACACATTCGTCTCCCTTTTTATACTGAAACTACTCTTGAAGACCTGCGTATACGGGGTGTGTGTGTGTGTGTGTGTGTGTGTGTGTGTGTGTGTGTGTGTGTG
>JANHMN010000013.1:1358-135328 GCA_030674055.1 Rhabdomys pumilio | reverse complement strand
GTGTGTGTGTGTGTGTGTGTGTGTGTGTGTGTGTGTGTGTGTGTGTGTGTGTGGTGAGGGTGGATTTGCAGTTTCATTTTTGCTGCTTGCATTAGCATGGCAACCTATCTGTCACATATACCACCAGAGTAACTGTTAACTGTCCATAATTCTCTCATCCATCATAGTAATGGACCAATTTATATGATTCTAAATGGGTTTTTACACAGAGGGTGTCAGAGCTCAGCAATCCAGTCTTTTATTTTAAAGCACGATTTCCCATCTATTAGTGTACTATCCCGGTGAACAAGGGCATTCACTGGACTTGGTAGCAATCTTAAAACGTGTGACAAAACTCAGGCTTGCAGTGCATATCGGACCCTACCTCACCTCAAGCACTAAGCTCGCTGGACAAGGCTATGCGTGCATTCTGGGAAGAGTCCCGTAACACACTTGCGTCGTCACAGGAAGAACCCCGCATGGATTCCCACGCTCTTCAGAGCTCTTATTCTGCGAAAACTCCGTGAAAACTCGAATGCGCGTGCGCACCGCTCGGGCGCATGCGTCGCTTCCCGCGCATGCTCACAGGCTACCACCGCTGGGCTACCGGGATCCTGAAGGAGGCCGGCCTACCCTGCCCCGCCCCGCCCCGGTCCTGGTGGGCGCTGGTCTGCGTCCCAGGTCTTCCTCAATCTCTTTTCCGAGGAGGCGGTCGCCTGGCGCGGGCGATTCTATGACTCTGCGCGCGCTCATCCCGGGATTCACGCCGCGCCCTATGGCGAATGCAGCGGAACGGAGGAGCTGGGCGGCCCTCCGGCTCTGCGCTGCCGGTGAGGAGCACGCGAGGCGGTGGGGAACGGGTGGGAGGTGGACCCGGAATGAAGCGGGGCCGGGTGGGGGCCACGCCACTGGGTACTTCGGATTTCTACTCTGCCTCCTCGATGGATCAGGCTTCCTCAGCGGGACCCTGCGTGATCACCGCTCAATGCCGAGAGGGCACTGCTACCTTCTCCGCGACCAAGAAGGTTCCTTGACTCCTTTGATGGAAGAACAAGGATTTTGAGCCCCAACTTGGCATAGGTTGTGAGTCTTGTTACAGTGGAAGGCTTTTCTTGACCAACCTAAGAGAGGGATGATGCCCAAGGGCAGATCCTGGTAAGATGTCCAAGACCGTGGTTTGAAGAGACCAAACATCTTTAAAGCTGTCAGCAGCCATTTACTTTCAACACGAGTATTTGGGTTCTCTGTGGTTCACCCCTGACTCAGCCACCAATTTAGAACCCTCTGTGAGCCAGGCACTGCCCTGGAATCAGTTAGAACAATGTTTCCTTTTTCTACCTATTTTGGGGAATTGCATTTGGAATTTGTATCGAGGGGATACATTCCACTAGAGAAAAAGAAAGTTATTTTTATCTCTAGGCCAGCAAATTAGTGAAAAGAAAAAATTAAAAACAAGTAGAAATATGTATTATGTGTATTCACCTACACAGTGCTTGTCTTTTGCAACATGATTGCATGCAGAGTAAATTTTTACTGAGTGGATGAACTGCTTTTGCTTTTGTGTCACTTAAACCTTATAATGGATCATTGGTGAATTTTTTTGATAGATAGTAAAAACGTTCAGATATTGTATAGGCAATTTAGACTTAAGGTAAAAACCAAAGTAATAAATGATTTATTCTCTACATTTTGTCCTTTCCAGTTATCTTACTTGATCTGGCTGTCTGTAAAGGATTTGTAGAAGATCTAAATGAATCGTGAGTATACATATATGTGTAAAATACTATTAAATCCTATTTAACTTTGTCTGACTCAGATGCCATCTAAATATCCACACATGAATCTAAACTTTTAATAATAGGCGAGGTGGTGACTGATGTTAACAGTTTTGTTTCAGGAGTTGTTAATGTGCCTCCGTTTACATGCACAATGGAGGAGTGCCCCAGAGAGTTTTGCTAATAGTTCTAAGATGAAAAACCAGCATTTTCCCTATTGCTTCTTTCTTCTGGTTTAATAATACAGAGTTAGTGCTAGAATTCAGTGTTTATTCTGAAACATAGCAAGTTTATTCACCAGACCTTGCTTACAATAGGTGGGTAGTCAAACTTCATTGAAAAACTTAAGGTTAATCTTTTTGCTTTGACTGTAGCTGATAGCAATCTCTTCCCTGGTAGGCCACATGGGTTCCTTTCTCACACCAGATTTAGTATACCGACAGTCTCTGGAGGAACGTGTTGTCAAGGACTCAGGCCTCCCATGCCAACCAAGCTCGTGTATACCAGCACTTCTAGTGTACTTGTTAGTATCTTTATTGGAGACTTCACCTTTTTCATATACTTTGCTATTAAAATGTTCTTATTGGGATCTTTTTAATCACTTTCCCACTTAGGCCAAGAGGCAGAAGTCTTTTTTCTGTGCTCCTCATCAGTGAGATGGATTTCCCTGTCCTCTGCATCTGCTTGATGCTTGTATGGTACTGTTTCATGACGGATACAAAAACATACCTACCAAGGAGCTACCATCCTTTTCATCCTTTTTATTTCATCTTTCATTGTTTACAGTAGATGAATCAGGACTTGTTACTTCCAGTTTTCCTTTGTGTGTGTGTGTGTGTGTAGGTGTGTGTTTGTAGTTTGTAATGTGTGTGAGCACAGTCTTTGCATGCTTGTTCAGAGGACAGATGGTTATTCTGGCAGTACTCCCCTTCTTTGTTATATCTTTAAGACAGAATCTTTCACTTAACCTGAGGCTTGTCAATATCTAACAAACCCCAGCACTCTTCCTGTAACACTGGGATTGAAGGTATATTAGCTGCTTTTTTTTTTTTTTTTTTTTTGGATGCTAGAATCTAAATCTTCACCCTGTTTGCACAACAAAATCTCTTACTCACTGAACAATTTCTTCAGACAATTTCAGCTTGTTCCTTGTGCCCATCAGTCACCTTGGCTCCCAACTGTGTGGTAGAATTGCTGTTGTAAAAGTGTGATCAATTCAATACAGATACTCTTATGGATTACCAAGAAGAATGAACATCCCATGGGCTTTAGTCATTGTGATGGGCATTGAGGTTGTGTTTGAAGATTGTTTATAGAAAGTATGTGTTTAAGGAAAACTCTTTGATAACAAGAAAGTAGTTTTATTTAACTCAATGATTGGGTTTGTCGCTATCAGCCACCTTTTCATACTGTTCTTATAATGGTAACTCTGCCTGAGGAGAGAGGAGTTTCACTTTCGGTAATCATTTTGTTCCTTATATGATGCTCACCTGAAAGGCTCTTCCATTGGGAAATAGTAATAGAATATCTTGCTTGTTGGCCAAATATGAAAACTGAAATACATCTTGTGATAGTGCCAGCTGATGTTGCCACTCAGATCCAGAAGACAGTGCCCCATGAAAAGAGAATCCCATTGTAAAAAAGCAACAAAACAATACTAATAAAAAAAAATGTCCCATTTGTTGCATCCTGATGAAGGCTAAATATCCTGTGCAAAGAGATTTGTGAAGCACAAGGTCAAGCCATTCTCACCAGATGAAACATGTTGGACCAGCTGGTGGCATTTTATGAGTTCATTATAGCCTGGAATGAATCTCAGACATGTGATCCCAGTGCAGCAATTCTGGATTTGTTGCTTTTCACAAGAACTGCATTCTTTACCAGGAAATGATGGGACTCCGTCTAAAATCCAAGTTCTTAATATAAAGAAGGGACTAATCTTATAAGCAGTCTTTTCTGGGCTTCACCTAGCCCTCTATATTAAATTTTCTGTACAGGTTTAAAGTTGAATAGAGGAGTAAAGAGCTGAGACATTCACTATCATCCTTCAAGACTCATGGCTATTAGTTCTAGGATTTTCCTGTAGATAACCAAGTCTGGATGCTCAAGTACTTACTTGCATGTATTTCATACACATCTTCCTTTGTATTTTAACTCATCCCTAGAGTTCATGTAACACCTAACGAAGTATAATATAAATAATTTTGCTGTATCGTTACTGGAATAATGACAAGAAGTGAAAACTAATACTTGTTCAGTATAGAGGAGCCTCTTGCTCAGAGTGGAATACCAGATAAAGGAAGCAGACTACATTTGTGGTTTTCCCCAAAAATTCTCCTTTCTTTTGTTGGAGTTTTTTCAATTCTTTGGTCATTTTTCAATTTTAATTCTTAAAATATTTACTGGATAGGATAAGATTTAGCAGTCACTGAGTAAAAATTTTATATAAAATTTTTATTTAGAGAATTTGCTCTATATTGATAAGTTCAGTATTATTAAGTAAGTTGTACATTTGTAAATTATACTAGTTGCAATAAGTACTATTGGAAGGGATATTGTTTCTGAACATAAATATTAAATCAGATTTTTTTCTTTTTAGATTTAAAGATAATCGAAAAGATGACATTTGGCTTGTTGATGTGAGTATGTAAATTTAAGTATCAATTTTCGTCTCTTTTATGCAAAGAGAACAGTTTGTTTTCTCAAATATTGCTACATGTATTTCCTCCCATATGTATATGGGTGTGGTGTGTGCATGTATACATGCATATTTGCAAGTGTGTATTCACTTGTGTGTGTGTGAGTATACATAGTGTGTGTCTGTGCCTGTGAAGGCCAGTGGTTGACTATGTGTCTTCTTCAGTCCCTCACCTTGTATAACATGAGACAGGCTCTTTCACTGATGGATCTCAAGATTTTTCTCTATTTTGGTTAGGTGTCTTGTTCTGGGGATTCTTTCTCCTGTGGACGAAGATATGTAATCTAAGTAGCATGTACCCAATTGGGTTGTGTTTAAGTGATCTGGTCCTTATAGGAGTATGGCAAGCTGTCTTTACCAGTCATCTACCTACCCCTATTTAGGTTTTTATATTTAAATGACCCAGAGAATTTTCAAGTTCCTGACAAATTTATTTTTGATGAAATGCTGAAAGTAAAGTCATTCTTTGAGAAGCTGGGACCATTTCTTTTCTTTTCTTTTTAAATTAATCATTCCATTCATTTACATCTCAAATGATATCACACTTCCCCGTTACCCTTCCACAAACCCCCATCCCACATCTGCCCTCTCCTCCTTCCCCTTTGCCTTTATGAGGGTGCTCCCCCACCCACTCACCCTCTCCCGCCCCACCCCTCCATCATCCTCCTGCACTGGGGCATCAGACCTCTACAGGACCAAGGGCTTCCCCTCCCATTGATGTCAGACAAGGTCATTTTTGCTACATTATGAATCTGGACCTTGGATCCCTCCCTGTACACTCCTTGGTTGATGGTATTGTCCCTGGGAGCACTGGATGGTCCAGCCAGCTGATGTTCTTCCTTTGGGGTTCCCCCTCTGCTCCTCCAGTTCTTCTGCCAGCTCCCCTACCTGGGTCCCTGAGTTCAGTCTGGTGGTTGGCTCCAAGCATCCACATCTGCATTGGTCAGTTGCTGGCTGAACCTCCCAAGACGATTTCTTATATGAAGTAATGGATTATATCTTAAGGAGATTATGTTATGATCTCAGTATTGACTTAACTCATTATTTTTTTAAGAGATTGAGTTATATTAATATAACAGTAATACCAAACACACTTTCATCCCAATACTGAGCAAAATTAAGTTTGGGAGTTTGTTTTAACATGTATCAGAAAGAAAAAAAACAGTATAATCCACAAAATGGAACATGATAGCAGAGTTGGTGCCTGTTAAGGGTAGAAGATAGAGCTTGAGAATCTACTGCTTTTTTCTCTTTTTATTTATGTTTGAACATTTCCATAGTATCGAGGTTAAAAATAAGACTCACTTCATGAAAATTCATAAATATTATGTTAACATATAACTCAAGAACCTAATTAAATTCTGATGATTCTGAAATGTGAAGGGCTTTGGTTGTAATCAATCTGACTTGTTCCTGTGCCAAATCTCTCAATGATCACCCATATTCTGCCAGTGAAAACAGTAGAATTCAGTAAATGCTCCTACCGCTGTCAAATATTTGTACTAAGAACAAACGTTTTCCATGAACACAGGTTACATGTAGTATAGTGTGTGCATGTTTACTTAGTGGTCTTATATAAATATGGACACATTTGCACAGAATTAAAGACTTTGAATCAATATTTCTATTCTAAATAGGTATGTTAATATCAATAGTCAATTAAAATGTAGTTAAAATATTAGTTTTGAGGTATTTAGATTCATGTGTTTTGTTATATTGCTACTTAAAACTATCTTGTCTGAAACAGATTAGTATTAGGTCGCTTAAATAAATTCTTTAAATTTATGGTTGATCTTCATTGTGATACAGCTTTTTAGTGTTTTCTTTCTTTATGTGTAGTTCTATGCACCCTGGTGTGGCCATTGTAAAAAACTGGAACCAATTTGGAATGAAGTTGGGCTTGAAATGAAAAGTATTGGTTCTCCAGTTAAAGTTGGAAAGATGGATGCTACTTCGTATTCTAGTAAGCTCATAGTTAATAATTTTATTGTTCTAATAATGGAAATATTTTAATTATAACAACTTTCAGGATAAGTAGAAGAGATGTTTTGTCATGTAAAGTTATCTTAATAATTTAAGATTATATACTTTGAGTTAAATGAATTAGCCATTAAAATTTTAATATATAGTGTGAACTTAATCATAACATAGACATACAAGGCATTGTTTTTCTAATTGAGTCCAGACTGGTGATAATATATTATTGGAGGCAACTACAGAAAAATTGAATTTGTAAGTGTAAGCTGAGGAAAAAAGATACAACAATAAGTAGGCATTTAAAAGATGGATTGAGAAAAATGTAAGTGAAGATTAGGAAGATATTGAAAGTTGAAAATGAAATTAATGAATGGGTACAGAAACTGGATGAATCTACAAATACACGGCACCACACAAGCTAAATCTGCCCTGCTCCCTGTTTTGTATACTGTTAATGTAGACTATTTTCATGCTCCATTGTCAAAACTGAGTTGTGACAGAAACTACATGTCCCCATAACCAATTGTTTGCTAGGTGATCTTAAGGGAAATGATAAAAGAAGAAATTAAGCTTAGAGAAGTTTGGGGTATCCTAGCAATTTGAAGAGCATGGCTTCAGAAAGCAAAATTGGCACTGCCAGATGCTTTTGTGTGTGACACTGGGAAAGCTTCTAAAGACCCTAAGCTTTGGCTTTAGTGGTAAACATTTAATTGTGATATTTCTTTTAATGGCTATTTTGAAGATTGAATGATGTGACACATGTAAACTCCTTTGTGTTTAATAAGATTGGTTCCCTTGTCTTTTACTTATGAAAGTAGAATTATGTTATATGGCAATATGTATGCTTGCTCTCTTTAAAACAAAACAAAAATGGGACAAGATCTTTCTCTGTAGTTTAGGCTGGCCTGGAACATTCTCTGACATCTTCATGTCAGTCCTCTTCCTCAGTGTCCCAAGTACTAGGTTACAAGAATGAACCAGCACACCCAGCTGTTTTCTGTGCACTTTATTATTATTAAACCATTAAATTATTATTATTATTACCCAGTTATAACTATTCTACCTCAGTATAATTAGCATGTGTACGATGATGTGAACAAAATACTCCGAATTTTGGTGAATTTTGAAAAAAATTCTTTTTCAAAAGTTTGTATGTTAGATTATTAAGTAATTATAAGAAAATATTGTGCTTTTTTTTTCCTTTGTGAGATTTTAATACTTAAAAACATCCACTGAGGGCTGGAGAGGTGCCTCAGAGATTAAGAGCACTGAGTGCGCATCCAGAGGTCCTGAATTCAGTTCCCAACAACCACATGGTGGCTCACAACCATCTGTAATGGAATTCTGTGCCCTCTTCTGGTGTGTCTGAAGACAGCTACAGTGTACTCACAATAAATTACTTACTTACTTAATTAATTAAATTTAAAAAACATTCAGGTTTATATAAATATACATTTTTTTCCATGTAAAAAGCTCATGTTACTTAGTTTTCTCAGTTTAAAAAGAACTTAGAAATACTTATTTTTTTCTTTTTATCAAGGCATTGCCTCAGAGTTTGGAGTTCGAGGTTATCCAACAATTAAGCTGTAAGTCAAGTGTTACATGTTTAGATCTATATTTTCAATAGTTCACTCTGCTTTCGTTTTATTTATTCTAGTACTTTCTTTGAAGGGTGAATGTTTGGGTTCAGCCATTGTTTTTAAGCCAAGTGCATGATCAAAGACTATCTTCGTATTTAAATATGTGGTACCCAGCTAATTCAGTAAATGTGTTCTGAGAGTTTACTGTATAGCGTGCACTTACAGGATAAGGTATACATTTATTATCAAAAGTCTCTTGAGGAACCCCAGTCTGTTCTGTTTTGCCACTACAAATTCTTGTATAAAGAATTTCATTCATTCTTTATAAAGAGATTAACTTCATTAAAAATAAATAAATAAATAAATCAAAAGAAAAAAGTGATAGATGATGATTTTAATCTCTGGGTATTGATCAAATCTACTAGAGAAAATTTTTTTTTTTTTTTTTTGGTTTTTCGAGACAGGGTTTCTCTGTGTAGTCCTGGCTGTCCTGGAACTCACTCTGTAGACACGCCTGCCTCTGCCTCCCAAGTGCTGGGATTAAAGGCGTGCGCCACCACCGCCGGCTACTAGAGAAATTAAGTTGAAAAAATGCTTTGGTGATCCTAAAGAGAATTGTTTTACAATGATTTTGCTGCATTTTCCTGTTATTTTCATTAGCCATATCTTGGCACTGTGAGGAGCTAAGCAGTTGTTTTCAAAGTGTTTTGTTTTTTTTTAAGTAAACTGACTTTTTCCTGGTATTTTAAAACCCCAATTTTACAATTTTGAGTAAATATATTATTTGGGGGGTGGGGTTGTTGACATTTTTGTGGGTTTTTTTTTTAATTATTTTTCTATTACAGTATGTATTAATGGTGCTTTCTCTTTGTTATTAGGAGTTCTGGTTTTGCTTATTATTCTTTTTTATCTGTACAGTTGGCTAGATATAAATTTATTCATTAACAGGTTTTGTGGAAGATAATCTATGTTTTAGAAAAGCTATTTTTGTGCCTCATTCATGATGCATATTGGAGGTTTTACCACCACCAAAATACTCTAGTTTCTAATCCTTTTATTTCCACTTGATGGAAATAAATAAATAATAAATAAATTCACTTGATTTAAACTCTTGATTGTAAATGTGCAAATTATTCACTTTTCAGAAGATATATACTGTAACTTTACACTAAAAAATAAAGTGTATTCCTGTTGTGTACATGGAGTACGGTCTTTTCATATGCATATTAAATTGCTGTTCCTCAGAAAACAATTGCATACTTTGTTTTACACATGTGTGCTGCTCTTAAAGCTTCCTCTTATTCAGTGTTTTATACATTTTAAGTTTATACTTTAATAGAGGGGGATTGAGACTAAATATGAAGACAGTTAATTTCCAACTCTTACCTTTAATTTTTTAAGATTAAAGGGAGACTTGGCATATAATTACAGAGGACCACGGACTAAAGATGATATAATTGAGTTTGCTCACAGAGTGTCTGGGTAAGTGGATTTTAATATTTGAAAGAAAATGTGTTTTAGTAGACCATATTGGATATACATATTTTACGTATTAAATGTGTTGTATGTAATTACGAAAAATTTACAGTTATGTAGCATATGCAGTGAATTTCTATAAAGATATATCATAATTTGTAGTATATGTTAAATTTGTGTTTAAGACCATTTTATGTTTAGAATTTTTTTCTCCAGTGAATTGTAACACATTTTCAAATTTTTGCTACATATACAATTTATATATATAAATTTATTTATATATGTCCTATTTATAAAGGACATCCTCAGCTTCTACCTCGCCCCCCTCTCAGTACCAGATCATATGAATGTACTCTTTCTTTCTTTCAAAATACCTTGTACTTAAAGGAAGCACTTGATTTTCTTTCTTTAGTATCTAGATTTTCAGTGTTACTAACTTCTGCACTTTGGGTTCATTGACAGAGTAAGGATTACTTGCATACAAACCCTGCAATTCTTTCATAAATCAGTCTGGTAACTCAAAGGGCTATAGAGTTGCAAATGGGCAGGTCATGTGTACAACATACATATACTAGACAAAGGGATGATTCACTGTCTTTCTATGTACTCCTTGAGGGAAACCAGTATACAGTAGAGTTTCCCATTACTCAGAGCAATGCACAGTTTAACTTATGAACTGTTTCCTGTGGAACTATGAAGTTTCTACTTAGTATTATCAGGCCATAGTTGTTATGGGTAATTGGAAACATGGAAAATGAAATTAAGAAAATCAGCAACTTCATGAATCTTAATTTTTAGAATTTTTTTTTATGTTGGGATGCCATATATCTTACATTTCTTGCTCTCTAATTTCAGAGTTTTAGGAGAAGCCCAGAATATTATTGTTCTTATAGACTTGGGATTTCATCCCTAGTTTGTGATGCTAAAAATATTTTTTAAGTATTATTTATATATATAATAGCACTTAAAAATATTTTTCTAAATTAATTTTCCTTATTATTCACATGTTTTTAATACCACCTGCAATGTGTTCTAGCAGCATTTGTTTACCAAGTGACATAGCTAAAACCCAGTGAGCCATTTGCATTGAACTATAGATCTTTGACTTATTGCTGATCAGAAAGTAGATTTTTCCATTAGCAATTTCTGATGTTATTTTTTTAAATGAAATGTCTATGTCTTGCTCAGATGTAGAGAATATCAGTGTTTATAATTATATTTGTATCTTTTTGAAGAATATTTGTTAAGATCCGTTAACTTATATTGGCTTTGAAGTTCTAGGCACTTCAATAGTTTGACAAAATATGTTGGTAAATAAATAGCTTGAGGTTAAAACAGGATAGGTTTGTTGTGTAAAATGATGCCTCAAAATATTTGTGTAAATGCACAGAATTAGAAATGGTCTTTATTAGAGTTTGTGATACTTATACATATAATTTCAATTGTATTTTTCCATTGTGATTGCATGTTTCTCTTCATTTTTTCTGTGAGTAAATAAATTTTGAAATGAGTTTATTTGAAGTAAGTGAGGCTAGTGGTATGCAGTTGACTCTCGTGTCTTCAGATAGCTTTATATTTGGCAGTTATTGAGTGTATTTTTCCTTAACCCTAGGAAGGGATTCTCCTAATGTGAAAGAAAATACCTCAAAGTAGAGACAATTTCATGATTCAGTTCCAGAGTTGCATCACTTCCTGATTAATTACGAAGAAGTGAAGCAGAGGCTAGGGAAAGTGATGCAAGGACCTTAAGAACTGTGTTTTGAAAGTGTTCACTTTTACAAAATAGGTTCTCTTCATTTTGTAGGTTTTGTGGATTGAAAGTATAAGTATGATAATCTATACTAAATTTTAAAAAAGAAAGCATTTATTCATTTCTTAATTGTTTTATAAATAACTTTTAGTGTAATTAATTTATTCATTTGTTTATAATAAAATTTATAGCATAGTTTTCTCTTTATGATAGTATAACTCTTGTTTCCATTTTATTTTTCTGAAAATAGTAATATAAATTGGAAGCTTAGGGCTTTGACCTCTATAGGATATTTAAGAAATATATAATATTTTAACTGACACATATTATATAAATATTAACTCTTGTTAACTCTTGAGATACTATTTTGTGATCTGTTTCTGTAAATATGCTTTTGAAACTGAAAGAATTTTCAAGTGAATTGTCTTGCTTTTTGCCAACGACTATAAGCAGATGGTTATTCTGTGTCTCACTAATCAAAAACTAATATTGATGATATCTAAAAAGATGTGTTTAGAACTGGCAGATTTAATTTTGGGTACTACATAAAGTGTTAATATGTAGTACACAAACACTATAGGCTGAAATTTTAGTTGGGTTGATTTGGTGCTACACTTAAGTACAGAAAACATTGCTAAAACATTAACTATGATCAGCTGTCACAATGGGAATGAATTGTGCACCATCTTTAGCTGATACCCATTTGTTTTGTTTTCACACAGGGCTCTAATTCGGCCTCTTCCAAGTCAACAAATGTTCGACCATGTACGGAAGAGGCACCGTGTATTTTTTGTTTATATTGGTGGAGAATCACCCTTGAAAGTATGAAATTATCTTTTTCTTCCACATAAACAGACATGTTGTAATTTTATTTGCTGATAAGCTGTGATTTTGCCAAAACTTAAAAGCAAAATATTTTAGTTTACCTAAGTATTTTTTACAATGAAAACACTTTCTTTAATCTCTTTTACTAAATTTGCAATTAGAAAATTGAAGTAAGTAAAATTTGGGTAAATATTGCTTGCCTTAGTATTTCTTATGTTACTGACTGGATTATTTAATTTTGAATTACTTTTTAACACTTTAAGTGAAAGACTGAAAACTGTAGTGCAAATGTTACCTTTTAAAAGCAAAATGTGTGTGTGTGTGTGTATGTGTGTGTGTGTGTGTGTGTGTGTGTTTGTACATATCTTCCCTACTGTCATCACTATCATCATTATTCATCAATGCTAATCTCTGTTAATAAATCTGAATCGACTTTGTGTTATAATTCATCAACTCTCTTTGAAGGGAAGAATAGGAGCACTTAGTTGCAATGATTGTTTGCCTTGTCAACAGTGTATTTGGTTTGGCTATAGTTTCTTCTTTCACTGAAAGGTGACATGGTAGGAAATTCTTCTACTGCTTATAGACAGCTTTAATTATTAAATGGAAAATAAATTGTGATCTTTTATATTTAAGATATCCTTTTTCTGTTTGTGTTATCATAGGAGAAATACATAGATGCTGCTTCAGAGTTAATTGTATATACATACTTCTTTTCTGCCTCAGAAGATGTGGTTCCTGAGGTAATATTTATTATTTGATTTAATGATAGTAATTCTTAAGAATTATGATTTGATTTTACATGTCAGATTTATTCATAATGTTGTGTGAACAGAAGATGTTTTTACTATTGATGTCAGATTTTTTATAATTAATTTATGAACCAATACTTCCACACTCATGGCACTTAGAGATTTTGGTTACATTATGAACTTTTTTTTTCCTCTGTGCAATAATACTAGTAAGCAGTGATATACATCATATCCCAAAGACGCTTTTAAGTAGTAATTTATATGTATGCTGCAAATACAGTCTTTTCCTGGTTCCCCACATCAACAGCAAATAAATGAATATTACAAAAACAAGATTCCAGAGATGCCACCAAAAAATAAATAGACAGTGTGAGAGTTGGAATGTGTAAGAGTGGACAACTGTTCTACATTTTTTGATCCAAAAATAAAGGAAGAAAGGGAAGTATGTCTAAGTAGAAAATATTTGAACTGAAACCTGCCTCATGCAGGTCTATGGATAGAATGTATCAGAGACAAGGAAAAGATAGTACAAGTACATGTCCAAGGCAAGAGCATGCCTTACATATTTGAGAAACAACACAATAGCCAATGTTCCTATGGTACTGTGAGAAGGGGATAGAAGCTAGCAGAAGACAGTTCTGTTGTGTATGTCACAGTGTGTATAACGAGGAACTCAAGTCTGCTCATTTGAAAATTCTTAGAGCACAATGCAGTGGATAGTGTTAAAATGGGTCCAGAGATCAGTTGACTTTTGAGCTCAAGAGTCAATAAGGAGAATATGAAATAACTTACAGTGTTCCTTTAGGACAATGGTTCTCAACCTTCATTATGATGCAGTGCTGTAATACAGTTCCTCATGTTGTAGTGACCCCCAACCATAAATTTTCATTGCTACTTTGTAATTTTGGTACTATTATGAATCATAAAATGTAAATATCTGATATGCAGGATATATGACATATAACCCCTGTGAGATAGTAGTTCATCCCCAAAGGGGTCATTTTTATATTATAAATGGAATTCTGAAATAATTTCAGCTTGTTGAAAAACCTCTATTTTTGTCAATCTAAATCCACTTGTTTTCCCAGTTTGGTGTAAGACATTATTTTTCAGAGCAGATCACGTTCATATTTTTAATTTGTGTCATGTCTTCCTTTTTAGATATAACTATTAATTTTTATATTTACAGTCAGATCCATTTTTAGCACACAGGTGTGTGATTTTTGGCAAATGCAAATAGTTGTGTAACCACTACCTCTTGAAGTTGTAGAATTACCTGGACAGGATATTGTATAACTGGAGATAGAGGCAGGAGCTCAAGACCAGCCTGTGCTACATGAGACTTTATTTTTAAAAAGAAAAAACTGAAAACTTCAAGAACAGACCCAGCACCCACTTCAGTGTGATAGTAAACATCAAGGAATATAGGAGAGAGAGAAAAAGAAATGAAACTGGATTATCTGCCTTAAGCCCTTCCAGGAATGACCACTTCATTCCTTTGAAAGGGATCAGTGCCTCATGCTGAAAATAGAAACTTCCTATCATTTTGGTGGGTGAGTGTCTAAGAACTGGGGGATCTAGTTATAGTTGAAAGCTTTTTCACTACCTGAGGTAGTTTTTTTTTTATAACATTATATAATTTTAGTCATAATTTATCATTATCATAAGGTCATTTATCATATTGCTTCTATGCTGAGGTGTACCTAAATTCCTTTTTTACTGTTATTTTCATGTTTCATATACTCATGGGTAATTGCCAAATTATTTGTCTTCTGATTGTCATAATTTTACTCTTTTGAAATACATACAAAATAGAAGGAGGTTCTTTTAGGTGATTCCTTATGAATGACAATTGTTTTTAAAAAGCAGTTTGGAGAGTACTCGTTACCTAATGTCATTCGTAATTATCCTGTGAAATAGATACTGTCATAGGCTTTATGTTTCTAGAATGAGGCAGTTGACCCTAGATGAAGTGACTGAATATCACACAGCTAGTGAGTTGTGGGTATGGCATCCTTAGGTTGGCTGTTGAAGCATTGGTCCTGCTGTCCTGTGCTCCAGAATCAGTTCCATCTTTCCCACTCAGAATGCTGTTCATGGTTTTTTAGAGTAGTCCTTGGTTTTTTTTCATATCAAACATGATGCTTCCAGGGAGGTATCTGAAAACAATCAGATATAAAATTTGGCTGAACTTAAAATTGTACTCTTTTTAGTCTTTAGTTGTTGTGTGTATGTTTTTGGTTTGTTCCCCCCCCACCCCCCCGGTTTCTTTCAATGCTTTTGAAATTATGCTTACTAATTGAATTGCTAGTGTTAAAACTTAAACTTCTAATGTTTTTCTGTAGTACGTGACACTGAAAGAGATGCCTGCTGTGCTTGTTTTCAAAGATGACACTTACTTTGTTTATGATGGTAAGTTCCAAAGCTTTAACTTGTATAAAGCCTTTCATAATTAAGACATTGTTATAAGGAGACATTTATAAAAGATTTTGTAAGTGCTACCAGTGTCGCATTTGGTAGAGTGATCTTTTAACCCTTCAGTAGTTTTCCAGTCATTGTACTTTCATCTTTAGTTACTGACAGTAATTTTGTATGCATATGAGTGTGCGTGTGCGTGTGGGTGTGGGTGTGTGTGTGAGAAAGTATACTGACTGTTCTTTCAAAGGTCTTGAGTTCAATTCCCAGCAACCACATGGTTGCTCACAACCATCTGTAAAGTGATCAGATGCCCTCTACTGGTGTGTCTGAAGACAGATACAATGTACTTACATACATAAAATAAATAAATAAGTCTTTTAAAAAAAAAAAAAAGAAAGAAAGAAAGAAAGAAAGAAAGAAAGAAAGAAAGAAGCTGTATTCTATTTCTATGCATTAAAATGTTCAGACTTAATTTTAGGAAGATAGTATAACTTTCATTATACATAGATAAAACCCCCTCTGTCAGAAAATATTTCCTAGAAGTGAATATTTCATTTCATTTAAATTTTATTTTGATATCTTTCATACATTATAAAAAGAATGACATAATAAAACCCTAGTACTCACAGTAATATAAATGGTTAACAGGACTTTACTGCAGTTGCTTCAGTTGTATTGTTTCTCTTTTGAATCATGGGCTATATTTTTTTAGATAACCTCTTGGTTAGTGGACCACTGAAGAAAAAAAGTATTTTCATTGTTTTAGTCAAGGATCATGTTATTTTGGTTTACTGAGCTGAGAAAACTAAACATCTCTATTTTTTTACTGTGTTTAATTGAACTAACTTTAAGTTATTGATATATAATTGTCATTATTGCATGCTATGCATTACTATACATTAAGTGTATTCTATTATTTAGAAAGGAACTTGTGCATATAAAAATAAGAGAAAGAAAAGAACCCATATATGTGCCTTTACCTACCTTCTTTTTGATTATGGAACTGCTAGCAGAAGTACTCACTGTATACTTGACCATCGAAACTATTCTGTGTATTTTTAAAGTGTTTTCTTTTTTTCCTCCCAAGTTAAGATCTAGCAATATCTAGATTCAATCATCAAATCTCTTATTCTAGTTCTAAGAGGTTGGTAACTTAGAGAGCTGCAGTTACCTTTGATTCTTTTTTGAAAATTAAAAAATAAATAAATAAAACAAAACTGGTCACACTTGTCTAGATTTATATATATATTCTTCATGCCTGCCTGAAGAAAATCCCTCTCCTTTCACCTCACTTCCTACTTCAGATGTTTTTTGTGCTTGAGAGAGAAGTAATAGTTACAGTTCCTGAGGGTGTTGTACATGTCCAGTTTTGTTGCCAAATTTTGAACCTGCCTGAAGCCTTCAGGTGGACAAGAGATCTCATAATACCTCAGACGTTTATTCTGCTACTGATTATTCATGAATCTGGAACTATTTGGATATTGCTACAGTGATAGTTGATCTAAAGAGTTTTTTTTTTTTAACCCTGATTCAGTTAGTATTTATTTTTCCATCTTTTTTATTGGATATTTTATTTACATTTCAGATGTTATCCCCTTACCCCGTCTCCCCACCCACCCAGGAACTCCCTATCCCATTCCCCCTCCTACTGCTTCTATGAGGATGTGCCCTCACCCACCTACTCACACCTTTCAGTCAGTGAGTACAGTATAGTCGATTAAAGACCTTTACTTTTAATGGTTTCTTTATGCCATTGTCCTGTTTCCAGAAGTATTTCAGAATTATATTTTTAAGCAGGATGTAATATTTCCTGTTCACCTAGAAGAGGAAGTATTTGACATTGAAATACAGCTAATGTACTGTGTCTTATGCGTGTGTTTAAGTTGTAGATATGAGAAAGACTTTTAAGTAAGATAAAATCTAATAAACAGGAGCAAAGAAATTACAATACAAATTACCCACAATAATAAGAACCAGGTAACACCTTCACTAGGCTGTCATTTAGGAATATATGTTTTCATTTGATCATTTAGTCATTATCTTTTCAATTTTGTTTTTCAAATGAATATTCGGTCTATAATAACTATTATAATTTTTTTTAATTTATAAATGAACTTTCTTAATATGTTGCAAAACATAATAAGCTTTGATTCAGGGCATTTTAATTATTTGTTGCTAATTTTAGTGATGCTATAGTAAATAATTGCTTTGTTCATTAATCCTTTTCTACATCAGATTGAGTAGAATAAACTACATAAGAACCACTTTAAGGTTTTATAATTATAATACTGTGTTAAATACTTTATTCACTTTGCTATATTGAGACATTATAACTATCTTGTACTCTGATGTATTTCTTTTGCTTTGTTTTAAGAGTACGAAGATGGCGATCTGTCCTCTTGGATCAGCAGAGAGAGGTTTCAGAATTACCTTACTATGGATGGTTTTCTTTTGTATGAACTTGGAGACACAGGTAACAAGCAGATGTCCATTCCTGTTTCTTTACAGAATTTTTCTTTAATTGAATACATGTTTACTGGTTCTTTTAAGGCTGCTTTTTCTAATTAAAGTAGACTTATGTTGACTAGTTCTGCTTTCAAAGAATTGAGGCTTATAATACCATGGATATGTACTCTCATATGGTGATCAGTGTAGTGAAAGAGAAGGCTTACTAACAACTGATGTTGAGGAAGACAGGGAATGAGGGAAAAACAAAAACAAAAATTATGAAGTTACTGGTTAAAGTGAAGCCTTCTCACTCACTGTCTTTTAAGGTCTACTGTTATTTGTGAGTATTGCTTAAGGTCATATAGTAGAAATTGACAAAGCAAGAAAATAAATACAAGTATAAAAGTTAACAACACATAGAAAGTTTAAAAGTTATAAGAAGCATCTTTTCTTAGGAGAGTATACTTAGACTAATTAAAAGTGGGACAACTATTAGTTGTTACCACATGTGTCTCCTTTCATGGTTTCATGGTCATGAAATGGAAATGCACTTGTAGGGAAGAGATACTTGAAAACTAAATAAAAGCAAAAATTAAGCACTGACTAGTACATGAAATATTTCAAGAAATAATCCATATGGACTGATGTTTTCAACAGAAAGCTAACAGTAAGTTCAGATTATATAGTTGTATTGGAGATGAATTAGGCAGACTGAGATTGGGAAAAGCATCAAAATAATGTACAATGACACTGATTTTTTTTTTTTAACTTAACCTTATGTTTGTATTCTTGCCCCAAGTGAAATAATACTTTAGTATGTTTAGGTATATAAAGTCATTTAACTTCCTTCATAAATCTGAAAAATTTGCTTTCCTAAGATAAGTAAATGGGAGTTTCCTGAATTCAGGTACATATCTCGCCTTCGTTCTCCCAGGGCTTGGTACATTGCTGAGAACAGAACATTTTCAACCCACATCAATACCACCAGAATACTACTGTTCTGTTATTACATTATTCTACCCTCCTGAACATTATCAGTAGACATATGAATTACTGTTTTACTTATATTTCAAGAGCAGTATGTCACTCAATTTTATTCTATGTGCCATTACTGGTGAAATTGTAACAGAGAAAATTGCCATTCAATAATCATCTCCTTAGTGTTATAAACTATTGGGTTTTTTTGTTTGGTTGGTTGGTTGGTTGGTTTTTTTTGTTTTTGTTTTTGTTTTTGTTTTTGTTTTTTAGCAACAACAATTTTTAGTAAACTTTTTAAAATCAACGTCTTCTTTATGGTATAGCTTTCCACATAATGGTGTGTCAGTCTGTGGTTGCATAAATTTTAATAGAGAAATTACAGAAAATTTATTATTATTTACTTCCTAGAGGTAGAAGAAATTTATCATTTTCAATTAACTAATTCACTGGTCCAGACTGCAAGCATTGTACCATAGAATGCTGGGTTAATTTTGTGTAACATATAAATGATGATTGGAGTTAAAGTTTAGAAACATATTATGGTAGTTCACATTTACAGGAGAAGTAATATTTGACAAGTAAGTGCAATATGAGTTATGCCATATTCAATTCAAGAAAATGAAAGGTATTATTCTGAATTTCAGGAAAGCTTGTGGCCATTGCAGTTATTGATGAGAAAAACACATCACTTGAGCATACCAGGTATGGTTGCTTTGAAATGGATTTAAGCTTCAAATGTCATCCAGATCAGCTTTGCATAATCTCCTTAGAGAATCTTGTTTTATCTGTAGTACTTAGATAAGGCAACAGATGTTGTAATGGGATAATTAAACTTTTTCATTGAAGATGTGAAATATTTATATATTTGTTCTTCCATAGATTAAAGTCAATTATTCAGGAAGTTGCTAGAGATTTCAGAGACCACTTCCATAGGTATGTGCATGTGTTCTGAAAAGTTGTCTTTGTTTGAAAGGTTGTCTTTGTGTAATTTGACATTACAGTGAGGTAAATCAAAAGTGTTAAGTTGAGCATCCCTAATCTTTAAAATTTAAATCTGACATCTAAGATGCTCTAAGGTCTAAATACAGGGACTTTGACATGACACTAGGTGGAAAATTCCACGCCTGCCATCCCATGATAGTAGTCAGAACACAAAGTCACTTTTAAAGAATTGCATGAAATTTCCTTCAGGGTATGTGTATAAGTTATATGTCGGGGGAAATGTTAATTCTGTAATTAACACTTTGGTCCCTGCCCTAGGGAGCTCATCGTTTATGTGAAAATGTTCCAAACCATGAAAACTTTCAGAAATTTCAAGCACATTTGGCCCTAGGCTTTTGAATAAGATAGTTCATATCTCATACTTTGAAAAGTGAATCAAGAATTGATTGACCTGGAGCTTCCCATCAGCATGAGGATACATGCATGCCACGTCTTTCAAGTTAAAGTAGCTGCATCTATAGTTCATCCCATTCCTGCTTCCTGAGAGTGTTTGACATATGTTGTATGGTAGGAAAATATGGACATAAATTTGTAAATTGAAAACAATTTAAATGAACAGTCACATATCAGATAGATGATTATAACAAAAATTTTTAAAAATTAATGGAATGAAAAATTTACTTAGGAATCAGAATTTTTGCTGTATTTTAAATGTTTGGATTTGTTGCTGCTATCAAAAACAGCAATAAAAACTTCTAGGATTCATTATTTTCTTCATATTTCAAATCTGCCAAAAGCTCATTGTGCAGTTCTCCTGGTACATGGTAGTTGACCTTTTCTAATTGGTCCTATTTCACAGTAAATCAGATTTCCTAGTATTTTACTTGTAGCACATTTCTTTCTCTGCCTTTTAAACATGTATATAAAGAGATGAAATGTCCAGAGTTTGTTGTTGCTGCTCGTGTGCTTGCTTATCAATAGAACATATTCTTATTAAATATCATAGGGATTTCCAGGTTCATTATTAAAAGTTTATATGCTTACCAATTTCTGGTTTATATAGTGTCCCTTTTTTTCTTTTAATCTAATATTGTGCTCTTTCTCTTCTTTCTCTTTATTGCTGCTGTGTTTCAAAGAGATTTTCAGTTTGGCCATATGGATGGAAATGACTATATAAACACTTTGCTGATGGAGTAAGTAAAGTTGATGGTTTTGATAGCAGTTTTCCACTTTGATATCTCTAATTTTGAGAGATGAGGAGTGACTTAATTAGCTGGAAAAAAACATACCCAAAACTACTTGTCATTTTCTGGTGCTGACATTCTCCTATTAAATGTCTTATTTTATTTTATAAATCCTGAATTTTGAAATTATTGAGATTTAATTTTATCCTTTTTTTTTTTTCTAAAGTTTTGTTTATATGTTTTGTATATATGAGTGCTCTCTCTGCTTGCCAGAAGAGGGTATCAGATCACATTATTGATGGTTGTGAGCCACCATGTGGTTGCTTGGAATTGAACTCAGGACATCTGAAAGAGTAGCCAGTGCTCTTAACTGCTGAGCTATCTCTGTAGCCCCAGAGATTTAATTTCATTTTTTAGTATAGAAGATAATTTCCCACTTAAGCATTATAACTTAGTGTTCTCAAATCATTCTACAACATGTAATATTTGTAGTTTTTATAATACAAACTTTAATAATTTTAATAGGTAATTATGGGCTGGTAAGGTGGTTCACTATATAGACACTTGTTCAGAGGCCTCACAACTTGAGTTTAATCTCTATATAGAGACCCAATTCCTGAGGGTTGGCTGACTTCCACATGTAATTATTGATGCTTGAAGTAATTCACACTAGTATTTTTCCAATTTTAAAAATTCATTGGTAGATTGATACAAATGTAGAATAAATTTTAGTTATTTTTGCCCCATTCTCTCCAATTTTCTCCCACATTTCCCTATGAAACATTTCTGTCCAACATGTCTGACCCAACTTAATTTAATTTGAGTTGTTTGCATAAGTGTATGATAGGTTATTACCTAGAGCATTTGTAACATCACTGAAGAAAATAACCTCCTGGCCCAATAGCTAATAACTGCCAATAATCACATAGGAAGATATAGGACTTCATAGCCCCTCCTCCCACCTCATGCATGGTATAATGCTGACAGACTAAGTCTCATGCAGAACTTGTGCAGATAACTATGAGTTCATACTTACAACAACTGTATTATGTGCAGAAGTCAACTTTTTGCTGCACATCTGCATTCTCTATCTCTTATATTTTTCCCACTTCCATCCCCCTTGTCAATTGTTCCCCAAATCACAATGAAGTTTTAGTACCAAAAAAATTTAGTAAAAAATTTCATATATTTCTTATTGCCCATTTATTATTTATAGAAGTTGTAAGGTTGATCTTGTATAAACCTAAGAGAAAAGATATTCTGTATAATTTTATAAAAAGAATATCCTATAATAGAAATACAGTTTTACAGTATGTATAATAGGAACATTGATAAGACCATTTTTTTTTAAATCTATAGTAAGTAGATAGATTTATTTAAAAAATGTTTTACAACATTACACAGCAGTTTCAATAACTGACATAATCTGAGATGATAGTATCTAACAGTAAACATTTAATACATAGTTTAGTCAGTTGTGAAATAGAAGGTCTGAGTGCAAATTACAGTCACAAGATCATAGTCGGCTTAAGTTGTTAGGTTTGAAGAGTATGGTAAATTTTGGGTTTGGGTGGTTGCTTTGTTTGTTTGGTTGGTTGGTTGGTTGGTTGGTTGGTTTTTGTCTCTGACAAATACCTGAGGAAAACATTTTAAAAGGAGGTAAATTTTATTTTGGCTCCAGTTTATAAATCTCAGAAAATGTTGAGTTCCATTGGTTTCAGTTTAAATGAGTATCATGGCAGCTGAAATGTGTGGCTGATACTTTTCATCTTAGGTGACTAAGAAGTAAAAGTAGAGGAAAAGGAAAGGAAGCAAGAAAAACCATCAAGTGCATGTTGCCAGTCACATCTAGCTAGGCTTAATGTTGAAGATTCCCTGTTTATAAAGATAATATCACCAACTGGGGACCAAGCCTTCCACACATGAGTCTGTCCAGGCCACTTCATGTTCAGGCCATAACAATAATGCCTTCTGTGCTAGGATATGATCCTTTTTGGTGAATGCTTAAATATATTGGAAAAAATCCTGTTGTTGGGTAGAGTGACAGTAGACTAGAGAATTTACAATAATATTTATTCAACATCTATATGTTTACTAAAAATATAAAAGGTATCATTCTGAATGTTTAGCTTGAATTTTCTCATGTAATTGTGTAGCAAGTTAGGAATTATTGGTTTCCATAGTCTATATGAAAAACATTTACTTGTAAGAAGCTAAATTTCTGGACTAACATCTTGCGATGTTAAGAGAAAGTGCTAGATTCAAACAGTATGGGTCTAGAGACTATCTTCTTGCCTATCTTGGTTTCTGAGTACCATCTAAGGTCAGGTTAAATGTTATTAGTATTCCATATAGTACTATTCAGAAATATATACTTTGCATAGCACAATTTTTTTTTATTGGTTGTTATATTTACATTTCAGATTTTATTCCCTTACCCCACTTCCTCCCTCCACCCAGAAACCTCCTTCCCCACCCCCCCCCCCTTCCTTCTAGGGGGCTGTCCCCCCCCCCCCCCCCCCCCCCCGTCCCCACTATCCCCTCTCCACCCTCATATCCCCCCAGCCCCTGTGTTCATTTTTCATGAGACCAAGAATCTCCTCTCCCACCTATGCCTGACAAGGCCATCCTCCCCTACATAAACAGCTGGAGTCATTGATCCGTCCCTATGTGCTCCCAGGCTGGTGGTTTAGACCCTGGGGAGCTCTGGTTGGTTGGTATTGTTGGCATAGCACAAATTTTATTCTTAATATTTAATCACTTTAACTCAGGTGTTGGTTTTTAGATTATTTTCATACAATCTTGTCTAATGATAAATTTTATGCAAACTTTGAAAAGTTCCTGTATACCACAGTGTTAAAGATATTTTAAATCTCTCTTCTTCTCTAACTGTAGCTCCTAAGATATAAATGAGCAGTAAGGTATCTGTTATTGCTATGCTTAATATGAGTTTTAATTTCTTTCTTTATTTTTTCTAGCGAATTGACAGTCCCAACAATAGTTGTACTGAATACTTCAAATCAACAATACTTTTTGCTAGATAGACATATTAAGGATGCCAGCGACATGGTCCAGTTCATTAACAGCATTTTGGATGGTACAGTACCAGTAAGTAATTCAGATGCATTTCAGAGGGATAAAGAGGAAGAGGCAGAAGAGAAACTAGCAGTTCTTTACCTTGGAACCTGAACAGAAAGGGTATTCATTTCCTGGGGGGTAAGAGGAAATCAGCTTTAGCCCACTGCTTTCTCCTATCTCAGTCAGCCTATTAGAAAGTTCTTGTGTGGCAGAGGCTCACGGGTGCAAATGTCCCTCAAAGTGTTAGTTGAGACACCTTTGCTAGTTACAGTAATGGGAAAAGTATTCTTAGCCGCTAGGGTTGGACTGGAGATATTAAGAGATTTATGATGTGGGATAGTAGATTTTAGAGAATTTACCTGGCACTAAATACTCTTTTGGGTCAGTTGATTTAAGGACAACTGAAATAAGTTATCAGAAATTAGTTTTATTTTCTAATAGAAGCTATGAACAATCACAGTTTTTTAACCATCAAGGAAATGTATTGAGAATCAGAGGTCCAGCAAAGAGTTCTAAAAATAGTCATGTGAAAGAATTGTTATAAAGACTATACAATTTTAATTTTCCTACTGTAATATTTCTCAAACTAGCTACAATTTATATTAACAATCATAAAAACTTGCTCAGGTGTGATCAGCACACATCTGAAAAAAAAAAATCCAGAAGGATCTTTGTTGCTTTAATGGTAATTTAATTACTGTTTTTTTACATTTTTGTTTTAAGTTTTATACAAACTTTGAAAAGTCAACATTGCATGCCTATCATGGTTTAAAGTCAGTAAAATTGGGAAACTCCCTTAATTACATAGTAAGTAACAGTACGGTATTATGTAGAAATGCTATTTTGATTGAAAGAAATTCAGCTGTAGTGGTGAGAGCCCTTTTGTTTGTGATTTAGTAAAACCTGATCAGACTTTTGTAACAGAGATTTCATTGGTCCTATAGTTTAGGAATTCAAAGAATGGGCCAGACTTCTGGGATAGGTAGATGCCAGGGCTTGATATCCCCGGGAAATTTTCCCTGTTTCTCAGCACTCAGCTGTTGAGCTCTGTTTGCGTGAGGATGTTCCTAAGTAGCAGGAAAGTTTCTGCCTCAATGTGGCTAAGCAACCCAAAGAACCTCAAAGCTTGTCCAAGCCTGGGGAGGGTGGGCCAGCTTCAACAAGCCACAAGGATCATGAGTGAAGACAGAATGAATTTTTTAGAGTCTGTTAACATGATAAGATAGGAATATAGGACAAAAGAGGATGTAAATATTTAACATGAATTTTGGGGGTTACGTATGTAATATAAGTCAATTTTTACCTCCAGTTACATGATTATGTAACATAAAAATGAACTACTAATATGTTCATAACATGTTTTATTCTTATTAAATTGAAGGCCCAAGGAGGTGATAGCATTTTTCAGAGACTGAGAAGAATAGTATTTGATGCCAAATCTACAATTGTGGTAAGTTCTGACAGTTAACTTAGTATCTGCTCTCTCTTTGAACTTGCCTTTTTTCTTTTGTACTTTGTTTCTTTAAATGGCTGGCTTAAATTGTAGAATTAAAATGTGTCATAATTCTCTAACAGCACCCTCCTTCATTTGTTCATCCCAGCTCTCTTGCTAGCTGTTCCATGCTGCTTTTTATTTGTTGAGGCCAAAGCCACCATGAAAATGTAGCTAGCCTTCTTTATAAATAAGGAGTCAATTTGAGTAATCTGAACAAATCCATATATAGCATCTGTTTTTCAGTCACATTTGTTTCCCTGTTTCCACCCAAATAGATTAGCCACTTGGTATTTTGTCCACCAGCTGCCCTCATTTTCACCCAAGTCCAGTCTTCAGAACATTCTTCATACCACTACACAGTGTCACAATAGCCATCAGTTCTGAGTACTTTCCTTACTGGTTTTTAAATATTGTTGAGGCTTTTTAGGGTTAGGGATAGTTGTCATAAATTATCTTGCTCTGCTTCTTCCTTGCTCATCTTTTTTTTTTTTTTTTTTTGGTTTTTCGAGACAGGGTTTCTCTGTATAGCCTTGGCTGTCCTGGAGCTCACTCTGTAGACCAGGCTAGCCTCGAACTCAGAAATCCGCCTGCCTCTGCCTCCCAAGTGCTGGGATTAGAGGCGTGCGCCACCACCACCCGGCTTCCTTGCTCATCTTTAAATTTCCACCTCTTATTCTGTGAATCAATCCAAAATGGTCTTTATGATCTCTGGATTCTTCCAGAGTAACAGACCCAACCCATGAAATACATCTATGGTAAAACTCGTTCAGTAAATTATTTTTCTGAGAACTGAGGAAATAATACATAACATAACATAAAATAAACTAGTCAGGTATTGTGGCTTTACTAACAACATGACTCATGTTAAAATGTCATGTGAAGAGAATATGTATAGGGCTATAAGTAAATGGCTCTGTGGTTCATTTCTCAGCACACAACCTTCTATAACTCCACCTACAGGAGATCTGATACCTCTGGCCTCCAGACACCTACACATACACACATACACACACACACACACACACACACACACACACACACACACACACACAAAAGCTTTTTTAGAAAAAACCAAAACATAAGAACATGTATATATAACTCTTTATTGGCAAGAACCCATGAGCAATTTCCTAGAGTTCAACATATTAACAGTAATTATCTAAGAGGTATTTATGGATAATGTGAAAAAAAGAAGTGTCTTTATTAAGTACTCAGACTATTCGGTTGCTTTTTCTATTGCCCATCACTAATTCTGCACACATGCACAGTCACATGTGCATGTATGAGTATAGAGTTTTATTTAGTCTTTAACATGGAAGGAATTGCTCAGGTATTGACATTAATTCATTAAAACTGAGTTCAATAGCGGTGAGGGGGATTTGTTGTGGCCTTAAATTTACATCATATGTTTTATGTCAGAATTCCATTCAAGTGCAACTGTATTTTCTCCCCACAGTCTATATTCAAGAGCTCTCCACTTATGGGCTGCTTTCTTTTTGGGCTGCCACTGGGTGTCATCAGTATCATGTGCTATGGAATCTATACAGCCGACACAGATGGAGGCTATATAGAAGAACGATATGAAGTGCCCAAAAGTGAAATGGAAAACCAGGAACAGATAGAAGAGAACAAAGAACAAGAGTCCAGCAGTGGCGAGTCTCTAGTGCCTACTGTGCAAGAGCCCAAAGATGTATTAGAAAAGAAGAAAGATTGAGACTTCACAGATAAAAAATATTTGATAGAACTTCAAGTTATTAAAGAGTATTTATTGAATTTAGAGATTTAATCATGATCTATTTACAGAAGAGAACATATTCTTTGTATTTTGCTAATAACAACTGCATGAATTAAAATAATTCTTCCATAAGTAAGAAGATGTTTGGAACAAAGTGATGAACAGTTTGTCCAGAACAAAGCTAGATCATTGTATCAGGTACCTTACAGATGCCCATTCTGTGCACACTTCTCTGTGTGCATGTTCTATGGCAAAGTTAAGAAGCTTGGACAGATATTAAATTGACCATTAATGTGGAAGATGTGTTTTTTGCAAAGAGAAATAGTACTTTCACCTACTATATCAATTCTCCTATATTTTGGATAAAATTTATATAAACATATAAAGTCTTTAAAATTTAGACATTTTAAGAGGAACTAGTAACTTTTTCCGTGTATCAGATTTAAGGTTCTGAGTTTAAAACTAGTGATTTATATATAGCATAGTGATTTTATTTTACTAGTTGTTTTTAAAGGAGCAATGTTACTTTTTTACTTATACTCTGTTACATTATTATGAGAATGGCATATGGTCCCATGAAGTGGGAGAAGAATCTTGTAATTGACATTTTAAAATTACCACAGTATGCAGGGAGTGGTGGCTTCAGCCTTATCCTGTGCTGTTTAGTAGAGTGCAATGTCCATCACTGGAGGAAGAAGTGGCCCTCTTAGTATATCTTGATTTTAGCCAAAGCAGCCTAGTATTTTGTTTTGTTTTTATTTTATAGCTTGACATTACTTCTAATATTTCTATTAATTATGAGTGTTTTCAGAAGTAGTAGAAGTCATGTTTTTATGATATGTAAACTAATAATTTAAAATTTACTGCCACACCTCTATTGTGGGAGGCCATAACAGGTTGGTGATATAATCAACATGTTAAATTCAGATGTCATGAACAAAGGGAGAGATCCTAGTTCCCTTCTAGACTCAGCTTTGCCTCTATGACAGTCACAACCTCTCATCTTTCATCAAAATGCAGTCATGTCTAAGAGTGGGTATTTTGTGATAATACGTTTACTACAGATCAGTTTGTTAATTTTGATGCCTTCATTTTAGCTAATTTCAAAATTTTTATTAGGTAATGTTTAAGTCCTATTCTTTGAGTATTTTAGAGTTTGTTGAAAGGATCCGCTGAGCATTTACAAACATGGTTTGTAGCTCTAACCCTGAAGTTACTTGAGGCTTCTGCTTCAGTTGCCAAGGGAGCTTCTGGTTTCTGATGCAATACTAATCAATATTGCATCACATTAATGAATTAAAACATGTATATCTGTAGAGCAAAAGAATTGCTAATCATAGTCTGTGTCCAAGTGTTCTTTTCATATTTAAAAGCAACCATTTTTAATATTTAATCACCCATCATTAACTTTATTGATAATGGTGTAAGTATGTAGTCATGGGGAATGTTCAGAAAATAAAAGAATATTCTCAAATGGAAACTGGAGATAAGCACTGTTAAAAGTTACTGTAACAAACTCCTCCATAGAATAAACTCCATTGACGCTTTTGGAACATTCCTGGTAGTGGTCCCAATGGTCAAGGAGAAAGGACCTGAAGTCCATATGGATGCCTCATTAATGGTAATGTGTGGTAAGGAGAGAGACATGAGGAAATAGGAAGTACCACTATTACATTTTATTATTGTTTATCACTATCAAATGTTAAATGTATTTTGTCTTGTTAATCATCCCTTGTAAATAAGTTCTCAGTAGGAAAAAAAGAGTAAAGCACAGCTTTGCATTAATAAACATATGCACAGAGGTAATTAATTGTATTCTGCAATAGTTTTCTTTTTGAATGAGTGCTTGGTTCTCTGTTGTGAAACAACTTTATATTGATCCTCATATTCTATTTGTACTTTTAAAATGTGCATTAGGGGAAAACGTGTAAGTGGTTTGTAAGTAAATGGTTTTATTTCTTTTTGTATTAAACTTTTAATTTTTACATGTTTCTTCTTGAGAGTATTTTTTTTGCCTTATCAGATTGCACACATAAAAAAAAAAAAAAAAAAAAAAAAAAAAGACCTTAAAATCTGTTCACTCATGTGCTTTTCTTTTCAATGTGTTATTAGAGTACTGTTTGCTTATCAGGAGAACATACTTTAGAATCAAGGCAGCTCTATCCATAATATAGGAAAAGATTGATCCTCTAATTCTCTTGGTTAGATATCAACATTAGAATCCTTTCCGGAAATTGGGATTCTGCCTTTTCTTTCATGTGTCAAGTTCTGAATTCTGAAATTCAAAACCATAGCTCATTGGTGCTCAAACAATTAAGAGTATCTCAGAGAATGTGCGTACTTAACCCAACACTATGAAAACATGTTTTATACAAGTGTTAATTTTTAAATTTCTTACCTCAACGAGATGTGTTTTCATGAGATGATGGGAACAAGAATAACAAGTGAGCCCAAAATATGAACTTATACTTGATTTGCAGGTTATTAGCAGAGACAGACTGCTCAGCTATGTGTGAGAGAGGTGCCCAGTGTTGAGTGAATGGATGTACTGTCTGTATGAGATTCTGGTTTCACTTCATGCTCCATGTTCCTGAAGTTAGAAAAGCCAGCTAATCTCTCCCATTTCTGAATTACTTGTAGCCTGAGGATAATACCACCTATCTCAAGATTATGAAGGTTAGATGAGTTCATGAGTGGCACACACCCACAACTCTTAATATTTACTGTTTAAACTTAACTAACTTCTCACTTCATTTAGAATTTTATCATTGACCTCGGGGAGAAGAGAACAATCCATTGTCATGTGAAGTCCTGATAATATTTAAGTTTTGTGAATTTTTTTAATTCTAGCATTTTATATAGTGACAGGAAATATTTTAATATTAAAATTAAGTACAAATACTTAGGTTTAGTTACCTGTGAAAATTCTCTGGCCTTTGTACTTTTTAAATGGAAATGGTCACAGTGTAACTAATCAGATATTAATTAATATACATGAATATCTTATTTAAACTTCTATGTGATTTAGGCAGTTAGATGCAGGTATATCACTGGAGGTGGGGTCTGAAGTTTCATAAGCTGTGGATGAGGATGTTGCTCTCAGGTACTTCTCCAGCACTATGCCCTCCTGCCTGCCACCGTGCTCCTCAATGAGGATGTCTCCTGAAGCTGTAAGCAAGCCCCTGATTAAATGTTTCTGTTTTAAAAAGTTGACATGGTTGTATTGTTTCATTAAAGTAATGATAAACCCTAAGATAGTCTTGTTCTGTCTCTATCTGGGAGAATACTGTGGACAGGTTAGCTGGGGAAATGGGTTGAGAACAAATGTCTACACTGAAGTGCAGGCATTTGCTGTGTGTATATGTAACACGATATTTGAATTGCTTTAGAAGAAAACTTGCTAAAGTGATATTTTTCTGTCTTTGTGGAATAGAAGGAAAATAGTTTGCTCTGAGTGGAAGGAAATATGTAATTGTTAATGCCAACTACTGTCAAAGCAGGAAGGCTATTACCTTCCTTTCTAACCCTGTCCATTTCTGTGCTGTGACTATACTACCTTCAAACTTGGTCAGAGAACTCAGTTCTTACACAGGTCCTTAATTACCCAAAAGGCCAGGGAGATTAGAGGACACTTATTCACTGGTCTCTTTTCCTTCACACTGACCAGTCAGGGTCCAGCCTGGAAGGATTTGCAAGAGTGTCTTCCAGGCTCAGTGTACCAGAGGCAGGATTAGGTGTACAAAGTTAACTACACAGCATGAGAAAAGGCTACAGGAAATGTTGCTCTGAATAGAAACAAAATGAAATACTTGAAAAATAGGAATGAAATTCTTGATGACTAGGAAACATTGGAGAGTACAAACAAATAGATTAGAGCAGTGATGCATAAAGAAAATGAGACATGCAATATTCCTCTTCCTGTGTATGCAATCAATTTGTAATACCATGTTGATTCATTCACATTGTGGCAAATGGCAGAATTCATAGCATTGGTCAGGTCAAATATCAAATCTTATATCTGAGGATACAGAGTATTTAGTTTATAGAATGAACAAGTCAAAATTATAACACAGAATGAGGGTTGTAATTGCTAATTTTTATTATTGAGGATTTGAGATTTTGTCTAATATCTCTGTTCTCATCATGTTTTGGGACATGGATAACTTTGATTGTTATGCTTGATATGTTAATTTTTAGCTATAACAATTTTATTATATATACACATAACATCCTGCTGTATTTCTTAAATACATACAATGAATTTATTAAAATTATAAAATCATGCAAAAAAAGAAAATGAAATTTAAAAGGTAATATCAACAATTAACTTTTAAAAAGATAAATAAAATTGAAAAACAGATATGTATACTTACTTTGAAAAGGGCAGGCCATTCTCTGTTAGAGGAAATAGCATTGATAAGACCTTGGCCCTATGTGCAAGGTTAGCTGCTGAGAACTGTAACCTGACACACACACACATGCTGCAGCCAAGAGCCTGTATCTCAAATTTCCTAGCTGACTTAACTGTATCAGAGAGGATTGCACATATCTACATGGGTCAGTCTCATAATTGGAAATTCAATATTCACTGGCTCAAGCTAACCTACTCTAATTGTACACTTACCAATCTAGTCTGTTTTCATTCAAATGTATGGATTAGTACATGCTGGGAAATTACAAAATCACCTGCCTGAATCAGTTCCTTCTTAAAATGATAACCCCTGCAGCTGATGGCCTTAAACTTTAGTCTGTGATCTAACTATTGCCTACCCTGTTTTACTGTGCAGTGTATACAGTAAACTGTTGTTCCTCCTGTTCTGTTCTGAAGGCATAACCATGCTCCACATGGAAGTCCTTTTTCTGTTACTACAATGGACACCTCACTACATGACTCAAATGGGTAATTTTAGAACTCTGTTTTTAAATCCTTTAAAGAATTTAGGAAGTTTAATCAGGAGGAAAGCAAGGTCATTGCCCTGGGGAGAAACAGACTGGGATCAGGGTGACCTGAATTAACAGAGCTTTACTCAGAAAGATTTTTCTAAAAGGCAGAAGATACAGCTATCCTAGAATTAATATGCCTTCCCAGGGAGAAATCACTGCCACACAATTAAAAGATTAATTAAGAGAAATCTCTTTAATGAAAGCATCCATTCAGCTCTGGCTACAAAGAAGCACCAGCTGAGAATAGATTTTACTTTCCACCTATGCTGTTACCCTTAAGTCTCTTTTAGGTTCAGGTTCCAGGTTAAGTTTTGAGCAATTTAAATATGGACTAGAGACTGCAAGTCTAGCCACTTAGACATTTACACAGCAAGGATATTTTCAGAATTATTTCTTAAGTACACCAGTGCCCTGAAACAACATCAGTAACAGGTTCCTAAGTGGAAGGTCCCAGAGGATAAAAAAGACAGAAAAAGTAGAAGGTAGGAAGTATAAAAGCTGGGGTGAGAAGGCCTTGCAGAAGCTGTCTTATGCTAAGTAAGCCTCTTAAGAACAGCATCTTTCTACAGTGGAAAACAGAAAGAAATGGGAGATTTCTATGAAGTCTTCAGAAACTATCATACAATGGAACAAACTCAGGATGAGATACTCAGGGCATCTTAAGAACATTACCAACCAAGCCTACAGTGGATTTGGGACTGAAAAGCACAGCCCCATGTGGTGGAAAGAGTTGTATTCTCAAAATCTGAACCAATCCCTCCCTTAAAGCCCTGGCCCCAGACCATTACCAGCTCTCCCAAGCATATTCTTGGCTTTAGAGAAGTAGCTCTATTTTATTCTCAGTACATCAGGGCCTTAGGGAAAGCTCCCAAGACCCAGGCCCCAGGCTGTTACTGGTTCTGCCAAGTATGTTACTGTGTGTGAGAAAAAGCTGTCATTCATCATACATGAGGGCCTCAGAGAAAACCTTGCTTGATTAGGCCAGACCTCAACACAACAGATTTTTTCCTTTCAAAGAGCTGTCATCCAGTGTAGTCTTGCCCATGTGGCAGAACTATGCTTTTTTCAAGAAGAAAATTAGAACTTTATGGCACACCAGGCCTTAATGTTGGTTGTGATCCGGTAAGGCCCCCATTGAGCAGTTTGTTGGAAGCTTGTTCTTTAATATGAAGATTTGCCTGGTGGCTGGTTGTAAATAAGGGGCCTCTCCTTTGTCATGGTTTAGAGCCAAATTTCTGGACAGTCCTGTATCCTAGCATCCTAATCTCTAACAGGTGGTTGTTAGGGGAAAGGGAGTTACACCATGAGAAGGGAAATTGCATTATCCTGGTGCCAGGCTGGGACCTCTCTGCCAGGCGGGGGGGAAAGGGAAGGGAGCTCTGGGCTAGCAGTGGGAAAGTGCAGAGACAGGTTTCCTGAATCTCTTCAAAACTAGTTTGGCATCCTGCCCAGGATGTTTCTACACACAAGCCACTCTTCCAAATACTCTGCACAGATGCAATGTCTCCTAATTCCAGTTGTTTCTTCCTGCACTGTACTTTCTTCCTTCATGTCTTCCTAACTGATTCCTCCTATTCCTGGTCCCATCAAACCCCAGTCTACTCACAGAAAGTATTCTACTTTCCCCTTAGAAGGAAATCCATACTGCCCCCCTATAGCCCTCCTCTTTACCTAGCCTCTCTGAGTTTGTGGAATACAGCTTATTATTTACCAAATAGGTAATATCTACTTATAAGTGAATGTATGCCATATCTGTCATTCTGGGTATGGGTTACCTAAATTAGGGTAATTTTTTTTTTTAGTTGCATTCACTTGCCTGTAAATTCGTGATGTCATTTTTTTAAACAGCCGAGTGATACTCCATTGTGTAAATGTACCACATTTTTTGTTTATCCATTCTTCAATTGAAGTACCTCTAGGTTGTTTTCAGTTTCCGGCTAGCATGAATAAATAAATACGCTATGAACATAGTTGAGCAAATATCCTTACAGTAGGATGGAGCACCTTTTGGATAGATGCCCAAGAGCGGTATAGTTCAGTTTTGAGGTAGATGGGTTCTCAGTGTTCTGAGGAACCATGATTCTGAGGAAATACTGGTTTCCATAGTGACAGTATTAGTAATGCACCCACAAGCAGTGGAGGGTTGTTCCCCTTTCTCCACATCCTTGCCAGCATGAGCAGTCACTTGTATTATTGATCTTGTCCATTCTGACAGGTGCAAGATAGATTCTCAATGTAGTCTTGCATTTCCCTGGTAGCTAAGGTGGTGATTTCTCTAAGTCTTTCTCAGCTATTTGAGATTCCTCTGCTGAGAATTCTCTGTTTAGATCTATACCCCATTTTTTAATTAAATTTTTTGCTTTGGAAAGTCTAGTTTCTTGAGGTCTTTATATATTTTGTATATTAGGCCTCTTTAAGATGTGAATTTGGTAAAAAAAAAAAAAAAAAAAAATCTTTTCCCATTCTTTAGGCTGCCTTTGTCCAATTGACTGGGTTTTTGCCACTTCTAATCCATTTTCTAATATTGGCAAAGAGAAGAAACAGAGTACACATGATGA
This sequence comes from Rhabdomys pumilio, assembly GCA_030674055.1. Classification (NCBI taxonomy): domain Eukaryota; kingdom Metazoa; phylum Chordata; class Mammalia; order Rodentia; family Muridae; genus Rhabdomys; species Rhabdomys pumilio. The sequence goes on along the minus strand of JANHMN010000013.1, from coordinate 100,736 downwards.
GTGTTGGCCTGTAGTTTCTTTGACTTTTTTTTTTATTATAGTCTTGTAGTTCATGTTTAAAAGACATATTTGTGTCTTTCTGTTTCCTTTTATTTTGGTGCTATCTATGTTGCATGATTTTATTCATTATAATCTAATTATATTGTTTCTCTGGAACATGATAGGTCTTCACATCTTTTTGTTTTCTGAAAATTTACTGTTGTGAGTTTATTGAGTTTTTGGTAGTTTGGGAAACAGTTTCCTCTTCTTGATCCTGAAGGCTTGGCGAATCTGTGGTTTCCAGTTGTTATAGTCATCAAGTTTTTGCTACTTAAGTGATTGATAAGGTTACCACATTTGATTTGGGTTTTTTAAACTTTCTCATAGATTATTGTCTGTGTCTTAATTAGTTTCAGTTGCCAACGTTTTAGAGCCTACAGTCATCTGAGGGAGCCTCATTTGAGGGCATGCCCTCATCAAAGTGACTAGATGTTGTGTCAGTGAGAGATTGTGTACAGTGATAATGTGGGAAGACTCTTCCACTGAGGGTGGCAGTATACCTAAGCAAGTGGGCCTGGGTTGAATAAGAGAGCTAGCTGAGCATGAGACGGTGACCAAACAAGAGGGCAAGCCTGGAAACAATGATTGTCCATGGGTTTTACCTTCATGTTCTTGAACCTTGAGTTTCTATACTAAGTTCCCAAAATGATGGACTGTGATCTGACAGGACCAAACAAATGAACCTGTTTATTACCTAAGATGCCTTTGGTTAGAGGATTCAGTCACAGTAGCAGAGTACCAAGTTAAAACAACAACAACAACAACAGAATGCAAAAAGTGATTTTGCTGCTGGACAGAACCTGGAAATGTTGCCCTTTGGAGGAATGTGGTAAACATCAGGACTTGAGATGGCAAACAACATAGAAAGCTGTACTCAGAGCTTAATCAGCTGTTCCTGTAGCACCTGAAGATTGTAGTATTGCATATAATGCAGACAGAAGTTGAGGTCATAGGATTTCAGTGGAAAATAGACTCCATGAAAAATTTAACTAGAGGTCATTTATGTGGTATTTTGACCCCAAATCTTTTTTATTCTGCCAATGCTCTGAGAAATTGAGTAAGGCAGAATTAAAAATAATTGGCTGTATTTTAAATAATTTTTAAATAATTGGCTATAGATGGAATATTGAATCTGTCGGGTGATTATTACTAGTAACTCATTCATGACTACAATGAAAAAAAAGCAGCAAGTCAGGCAGAAATAAATGCAAAGTCTGATTTGTAGAGGAAAAACCGCACTGGGAAGTTTCAGATGGCAGCCAAATGCTGAAACAGATGCATAAATTTTCAAAGAGATTATCCCCATTAAAGAGAAGGTTTTTGCTCAGTACTGACAACCTAAAAAGGTTTCCTAAGGGAAACCCTCCCTCCTGTTAAGCCTTAAATTAATGGAAGGAATAGATAAAGTGATTCCTAGACCTAGGAAAGAACTTCATATAAAACCTGCTCCAGCTGTGATCCAAGCATGGCAGGATTCATCCCAATTTACAATCCAAACTTGAGAAGATCACCTAAGTTCTGGAAATAAGAAAAATGTGAAATTTAAGGTCCCTATGAGCACTAAAAATGTGGAAATTCTTTTCTGTTTTTTCTGGTTCACATTGCCAATGTAGTATGCAAACATAGCGTATTTCACAATATAGGAAAATTTATGAATGTACTCAGTGTGGTAAAGCTCTGAGCTATTCCGTTTCTCTTCAAATATGTGAAAAATCTCATAGAGGAAACAGATGTTACAAATGTGAGCCATGTAATAACATTTTTACCATTACAGGTATCCTCAAAGATGCAAAATAACCTATAATGAAGAGGAAACCATGAATGTAAACAAACTAATAAAAAGATGTGATTGCTCTTTACAATTAGACCAAATTGTAAAATTAATTCTTACAGATAAAGAGATTCATCAGTGTAATGAATGTGATAAAGATGTCACATATGCTAATTATTTTTGTAAGCATGAAAGAAGTCATACTGGAGAAAAACCCTCTGAATATACTCAGTGTGGTAAAGCCTTTGCATGTCACAGTTATCCTCAAAAGCATGAAAGAATTCATACTGGAGAGAAACCCTATGAAGGAATTCAGTATAATGAAGCCTATTCACAAAATAGTCATCTCTGAAGACATAAAAGAACATACACTGGAGAGAAACCTTATAAACATAACCAATGTGATAATGCCTTTACATACCATTTTCAAATTCAAAATCTTGAAAGAATTCATACTGAAGAGAAACCCTACAAATGCAAAAGATGACTTTGCACAACACAGTCATCTTAAAATGCATAAAATAACACATACTGGAGAGAAATCTTACAAATGTAATCAATGTGGTAAAGCTTTTGCATCTCATTGTTATCCTCAAGTACATAAAAGAACACATATAGCGAGTGCGCCGTCGCGCAGCGCTTGGGCTTCTGCCAGCAGAGGGAGGGCACGCCCTGTCCCGTCCAAGTTCGAATCCCATGAGGCTCTGTTGTCGAGTCTCATGGGAAAAAAAAAAAAAAGAACACATACTGGAGAGAAACCCTATGAATGTAAGCAATGTATTAAATTCTTTGTCACTCATGGTCAACTTCAAAGTCATGAAAAAATCCATACTGGAGAAAAACCCTACAATGTGATAAAGCCTTTGCACATGATTGTACTCTTCAAATACATAAAAGAATACATACTGGAAGGAAACCTTATGAATGTAATCTATGTGGAAAAGCCTTTGTGTATAATACTAGTCTCTGAATACATAAAGCAATACATACTGGAGAGAAACCCTATGAATGTAATCAATGTAGTACAGCCTTTTCAGGTCAGAATGAACTTAAAAGACATGAAAGAATTCACAATGGAGAGAAATATTACAAATGTAGTCAATGTGGTAAAGCCTATTCACAATCAAGTCACCTCCAAGTACATAAAAGAACTCATATTAGAGAGTAACCCTATGAATGTGACTAATGTGGTAGAGCCTTTACATATCACAGTGATCTTCAAAGGTGTGGTGGCTTGAATATCCTTGGTCCATGGCAAGTGGCACTATTAAGAGGTATAGCCTTTCTGGAGTAGTTGTGGCCTTTGAGGAAGTATGTCATTGTAGGAGTGGGCTTTGAAATCCTGTGCTTAAGGTTCACCCAGGGCAAAAGAGTCTTCTGGCTGCCTTCTGATCAAGATGTAGAATTCTCAGCTCCTCCAGCACCATGTCTGCTTGGACACTGCCATTCTTTCCACCTTGATGATAGTAGACTGAACCTCTGAATCTACACACCACCTCCAATTAAATGCTGTTCTTTGTAAGAGTTGCCTTGGTCATGTTTTCTTTTTCACAACGATAAAACCCAAACTAAAACAAAAGGTTTATATCTTTTAAAATAAAAGATATCACACTGGACAGAAGCCCTGTGAATGTGTTGAATATGGTGAATATTATGTTAGAATTGCAGCTCAAGTCCGGACAGATCACACTAGGCCAATACAGTTCCACGTAGGAGGTTTAGTGTGGGGGAAGAGGGCAAAGGTGGCAACGAAGATGAAGGAAAAGAGAATGGAGGTTAAAAGGGTCTGCCTTTTATTTGGGTTGGGATGTAACTGCTCGCAGGTAAAGGTAGGAGGTGAGCCAAGTGGATTCTGGGAATGGATGGCAATTGCCATGGCAACACATGCATGGGTCCCTGTCGCCTATGAGTGACATTTCTGATACCAGCAGTGAAGCCTTTGCACATTTCTATAGTTCTCATTATAACAGAAATATTCATACTTCTATTCACTGAAACCCTGTGAATGGAAGCAATGGACAGCCTTTGCCCTTCATAGGTATCTCTGAGTGCAGAAAATAACATATACTAGAGAAAGGCCTTATGAATGCTCAGTGTGATAGTCTTTGTGTTTTGAAGTCTGCATAAATCCTTAACACTTCAAACACCTGGCCAAAGTAAATGCCAAGAGTTTATTATAATCAAGCTGTTCCAGTTAGAAGGTTAGGGGTTCTTCTGATCTGGGTCCGAGCACTGAGCAGATCCCGGGCAGCAGCTCTGCCCCCAATCTCACAGAACCCAGAAGAATCAGACCTCCCAGGATCTCTAACCTGGGCAGTATCTTAGGAAAGGAGACAGCAATACCTGCCCCAAACACGGAGTAACTGGGACCCACTAGGACACAGAAAGTCACTTCTGGCAAGGAGCACTGTTTTCTTCCTGTCTGTGCCTGAGCACTGAGCAGATCTTGGGCCCCAGCTCTAACCCCAATAGTAATACCCACCCCACACAGTTCTGATACAACCAAGATAATAGGAAAAACATGCTCCAGTCAGAGACAGGGCAGGTAGCACTAAGGAGATCCAGATGGCATAAGGCAAACTCAAGAACATAAGCATCAGCAACCCAACATACTTGGCATCATTAGAACCTAGTTCTCTGACACAAGAAAGTCCTGAATTCCCCATATCACTAGGAAAGCGAGATTCAGATTTAAAATCACTTCTAATGATGATGATAGAGGACTTTAAGAAGGACATAAATAACACTCTCAAAGAATTTGAGGAGAATACAGGTAAACAGGTAGAAGCCCTTAAAGAGGAAACACAAAAATCCCTTAAAGAATTACAAGAAAACACAACCAAACAGGTAAAGGAATTGAACAAAATCATCCAAGACATAAAAATGGAAGTAGAAACAGTAAAAAAATCACAAAGGAACACTATTGTCAAGATAGAAACCTAGGAAAGAAATCAGGAGTCATAGATGCAAGCATCACAAACAGAATACAAGAAATAGAAGAGAAAATCTCAAGTGCAGAAGATACCATAGAAAATATTGACACAACTGTCAAAGAAAACGCAAAATATAAAAAGTTCTTAACTCAAAACATCTAGGAAATCCAAGGCACAATGAGAAGACCAAACCTAAGAATAATAGGTATAGATGAGAGTGAAGATTCCCAACTTAAAGAGCCAATAAATATCTTCAACAAAATTATAGAGGAAAACTTCCCTAATCTAAAGAACGAGATGCCCATAAACATACAAGCAGCCTATAGAACACCAAATAGACTACACCAGAAAAGCAGTACCATCACATAATAATCAAAACACAAAATGCACAAAACAAAGAAAGAATATTAAATGCTGTAAGGGGAAAAGGCCAAGTAATATATAAAGGCAGACCTATCAGAATTACACCAGACTTCTCACCAGATACTATAAAAGCTAGAAGATGCTGGACAGATGTCATACAGACCCTAAGAGATCACAAATGCCAGCCCAGGCTACTATACCCAGCAAAACCCTCAATTACCATAGATGGAGAAACCAAGATATTCCACGACAAAACCAAATTTACACACTATCTTTCCACAAACCCAGCATGACAAATGATAATAGTGAGAAAGCTCCAATACAAGGAGGAAAATTATACCCTAGAAAGAGCAAGAAAGTAATCCTCTTCCAACAAATCCAAAAGAAGATAGACACACAAAGATAATTTCATCTTTAATAACAAAAATAACAGGAAGCAACAATCACTGTTCCTTAATATCTCTTAACATCAATGAACTCAATTCCCCAATTAAAAGATATAGGCTAACGGACTGGATACACAAACAGGACCCAGCATATTGCTGCATATAGGAAATTCACCTCACTGACAAAGACAGACTCTACCTTCGAGTAAAAGGCTGGAAAACAAATTTTCAAGCAAATGATCCTAAGAAACAAGCTGGATTAGCCATTCTAAAATCTCCAGCCTGAGAACATAAAGGGAGGGACAGAATTCAAACAAAAAATTATCTTGATAATAAATTTGTTTTGAGAATTGTATATTGCAGAATACACAGCCTTGGTGTATCTACTCATCAAGCAAGCTGAGCAAATCTGCTCGAACCTCTGATGTCCTGGAATTTCAGCTGGATGCAGTGAAGACACAACATCAGAGGCTTATCAATTTACTCTTCCCCCTGCCCCTCTTCTAATATCTAAATGCCCATAATCAGCTTGAAGAAGTTAATAAAGAGTCGGCACCCCTATTTTCTGGTCTTGGAGACTGAGATGGTTAATATTGGGCTGTCTTTCTAGGGAAAAGTAGTGGTTTTGTTGGAACAGGAAGGATTAGCTAGGATTTATTGCATAGCCATAATCTATTGGTAGAAATATGTATAATTGTTATTAAGATGAAGGTATAACTTCTTAAATGGTACAAAATTTACTTTGATTTCAAATTTAAGGTTTTCATTGGTATGAGCTTCTTATTGATATAAAAGTGAGATTAATATTGTTACTCTCATAGGCATTGTGCCTATATAACACATTTAGGAATAAAAGGCTTAGACTCAGTCCTTCTTTAACTTTTCTAACTGATTTGAGATGGTTAGCCTGTTTGTTAAGGGTCTATAGCAAATTCATGGCTCTGAATTTATTGATAAGGTGTTTTCTGTATTTTATTTAGATATAGCTGAGAGGAGTTAACAGACAACAGTCCAGATTGCCTTACATGAATAGTTGGTTTTCAAAATGTCAGAAGACCACAGGATTGACTTCACAAGCATTTCTGTATTAATGTTTATTTTGATTAGAGACCTGTCTGCTCCTGACAACTTCCTGTCTTGAATTCTAAGAAGAAATTGAACATCTTTGGAGTTACTCCAATTGTGGTGAGACAGTCACTAGGCAAAAATTGCCTCTTCCCATCTAAACACAAATCACTGTCCAGAAAAGGACACACTTGCAGAATAGTCAACTGATTATATCTGCCAAGACAGAGTAATCAGCCCTTAATAACTCTGCATCACTAGGTCTGTCAGATTATCCTGGGTCAGAAGGCTGAAGATCAGATGCTCCAACATTTTGTAGTATAGGGACTGTCCAGGTGTTCAGTGGTCTCTATAAATTGGCTAAGTTTTAGAAGCTATGCTTCATGCTTCCCATAATTTCAGTTAACTCAGTCATTCTGAGTTTCTGACGAGGTTGAAGACTTATAGTCTCATAGCTAATCCCAGATATTTACTTTGAGAGAAAAGATTTGAGAGGATGGTTTTCAGCTGACATTCATTCCAAAGCCAAGAAAAAAGCCAGGTTCAGAACTAAGTCTTCTAGTTAGGAGAGATGACAGAGGTTCTGGTTAGTCAACAAAATGATGGACTGGGTATTAGGTCTATCTTGTACCTTACTGACACAAATTGGTATAGTTATGCTCTAATTGTATTTTGAGAGAAAAGTTTTATTTTAACAGGAAGGGTGATATGTAGGAGGAGCCAAAGTGGGAGGAGTAAGGAGAGAAAGAGGAGGAGTAAGGAGAGGAGGAGCTAGGTGATGAGAGGGTTGGTAACATGGAGGCAGAAGGGACACACATGGACGTTCGTGTGTCCCTGCCAGTCAAAGATAGTTGATATATCTAGGTTGGGTATTGGGTTACACTTCTGATTGTATGGACATCTTGTTACTGAGCATTACCAAACTTATAAAGCCTTTGATTAACATAAAAAAGGTTAGGGGTTAGGGTTAGGGTGGTTGAGTTTGCGATTAGTATTAAAAAGTTAAGGGTTAGTGTTAGAGGGTTAGACAGGGTAGGGTTAGAGGGATATGGATAGACAGAATTGGAGCTGGATTAGGGGCACAGGGCTAGACAGGGTTAAAGAGATAGCAATAGTTAGGATTGGGGCTGGAGTTAGGGTTAGAGTGTTAGGGGAATAGTTAAATAGTGAGTGCTGAGTCATTGGTTTCAATCAACACATGGTACATTATCAAGGAATGTTGCTGTCAAGGAGCCTCCTATAGTATATGCACCATGAGTGCTAAGATACAGGTGTGAACCCCCCTCACCAGAGGCACCATGAGTTCCTTGTTACAGGCCTGAGCCTCCCAGAGTACATGCACTATATGTGCTGGTTTACAGGCGGAAGCCCATTATAGTACATATAACATGAATGCTGAGTAACAGCCATGAGCTCCCACAAATACATTCATCATAAATGTTGGGCTATGGCCTTGGAAGTACATGCACCATGAGTGCCAGATTACAATCATGAGCCCTCCATAGTACATGTGTCATCAATACTGGATTATAGACATGAACTTCCCACAATGTAAGTACAATGAGTGATGTGTTATGAGTTTGAACCTCCCACAGTATTTGCACCATGTGAACTGGTATTCAGATGTCAGCCTCCCAAAATACATGTATCATGAGTAATTTGTTACAGGCTGGTGCTTCTTGAAGTAAAGGCATCATTGAGTTCCAAGTTGCAGGCATAAATCTTTCAAAGTACATGCACTGTGAGTGCACAATTACAGGTATGAACCTCCTGGAGTACATGCTTCATGAGTACTGGTGCTTCATGAGTACTGGTATACAGATGTCAGCCACCCACAGTCATGAAGGCATGTTACAGGACTGAGCCCACCATAGTAAATGTATCACAAGTACAGCCTTATAGGGATAAGACTCTACAGTACATACACTGTGACTGCTCCTTTATAGATATGATCCTCCCACAGCAAATGCACCATGAGTGTTGGGCTATAGGCATGAGCTTCCCAGAGTATGTAACATGAGTGTTAGAATTTCACATTTTAGTATTGCACAATACATGTATCATGAGTAACAGGTTATAGGCTGGAGCCTCTCAGAGTATATGCACCATGAGTGCTGTATTAAATATATGCATCTCCAAATACATGCACCACAAATGCTGTGTTATAGCATGAGCCTCCCATAGTATGTGAATAATGAGTGTTGTACTATAGGCCTGAGCCTCCTAGAATGAGAGTGCTGGGTTACAGGCATGAACTCATGATAGTATATGCACCACAAACTCTTCATTATAGGCATGAATCCCCATGCATCCTGATTGCTTGATTTTAGGTGTGAGTGACCCACAGTAAATGCATGGCTAGTGCTGGGTTGTATGTGTGAGCTCACACAAATAATCCACGAGTATGCCAGCCTTTCACAGTATATGCACCATAAGACGTGGTTTACAACCAACAGTCCACCATAGTAAAGGCACCATGAATTCTGGATTTTAGGCATGAACCTCTGAAGTATATGCACCATGGTTGCTGGCTTACTGTTTTAAGTCTCACACAGTACATTCAGAATGAGTGCTGGGTTATAGGCATGAGACTTCTACAGTACATGTACCAGTAGTGCTGGGCTGTTGGTGTGATTATCCCACAGTATGTAAACCATGAGTGCTGGGGTGCAGGCATGAGTCTTCTTCAGTACATGCACAATGAGTCCTGGGTTACAGATGTACGTCATGAGAATACATATGCCATGAGTGCGGGGTTACAGGAATGAGCTTCCCCTTGAATATATATCACAAATGCTCAGATACACCTGTGAGCCTTCCACTAGTATGGACCTTGCAATGCACTTTGAGTGCTGAGTTACATGACTGAACCTCCCAGAGTTCATGCTCTATGAATCTGGAGTTACAAGCATGAGCCCCCAGTCAGTACATGTTCAATGAGTGCTTCCTTATAAGTATGAGCATCCCAGAGTAAATGCAACATGGGTGTTTAGTTATATGTGTATCATTACAAGTGTCAGCCTACCACAGTCCATGCTCCATGGTTGTATATTGTATTTAAAAAGTGGGGAGTTAACTGAGTAGTTAAGAACTGAGAATACAATTTTGGTTTATAGCACCCAGAACAGATGGCTTGTAACTGCCTGATGAGTCCAGCTCTGGAAACTGACTCTCATTTCTGGCCTTCTTAGAGACCAAGCATGCATGTGGTATAGTGTTACAGGTACACATGCAAGTAAACATAAATTCTTTTTTAAAATATAGATATTTTTATTCCATATTATAAAATGGATTGTCTCCTTGTACATGGTATTTTTCAAGTCTTAAAAAATAATGTATTTTTTATGTGTATAGGTGTTTTGCCTCCATGTTATGTTTGTACAACATGTGCCTGCCTGATGCCAGCAGAGGACAGAAGAGACTTTCAGATTCCTAGAAACTGGAGTTGCAGAAAGTTGTCAGTTGTTTTGTAGGTGCTGGAAATTAAACACATCCCCTCTAGAAGAATAGATGGTGATCATAACCATTGGACCATATTTCTACCACAAACATGTCATTAGGAGAAATATACTGTTAATGATTGGTTTGATCTGAATTCATCTTTACCCTATCCTGGATGACTCTGAAGAAATATAAGATTTATAACATTAGAAACTAACTCATATTCAATGTTCCAAGTAGTTTCTGAGCCTAGTCTTCCACAAAATCATGGAAGAGTTCAAGGAATGATCAGTAAAGAAACAGACAATTATGTAACTGATCTCTTGACTAAAGCCACAAGACTCAGTTTATCTACAAGCCTATGAATAATGAAAAAATTTTTGGATATGTTAATACACTGGCTTCTCTGATTTGCAGCATTCTGAATAAAGCATATCTTATAGATTTAAGTCCTGTATGCTCATTGAGCCCTCTGTGGTAGAATACTTATAAGTGCTGGTACTCCTGTTACATAATTACAGGTACAAATGTTTTAGAGGAGTCCTGTATTCTGTTCTCAGGTGTGCAATTGTGATTGTACAGAGGGAGCGAGGGGAGCCTACAAAAATGGTGGTGTAGTGTACTACTTTTTTCTCAGGGCCCATGAACTCACAGGCACAAAGATATACTTATCTAAAAGAGGAGGTGTTCTGTTTTTCTCCTGCCTATAAAACACATAGTTAGGGGCCCTAAGTGGTGGTGTTTGGGAACATAGCTAAAGCACCCAGTCTGGCCAAAGGATATGTTAATTCTGGAGGAGGAAGGCTCTGAGAGCATAGAACAAAGAATCTGTCTTCAGTGTATTCTAAATTCAGACCTTATGCCTCATGTCCATGGTTCCCTGAGATATAATCTATAATAAGTGCCAGACAATTGTGTTTAATTAATTTATCCTCAGGGAGTTTGGAGAAAGGTATAACTTTAATTTTTTCAAAACCTATTTTTAATGATGGTTCTTAAATGCTTTAACCTCCCTAGTAGCCCATGACCCACCAGAGGCAGTGAAAAAGAAAGGATACAGGAGAAGTGGACTTGTTTAGGAATGGTTCTTTGGAGCAACTCCCATCTGTGGAAATCAGCACTTCAGTTTACAGGTTAGCAGCAGCTCAACCCACTCAGAAACACTCCATGGATACACCAGCAGTCCAGTTTAGTATAGTTGGGATAGCAAACATGAGTCAGCAGGCAGTGGAACTACCTAACAGAGATAGCCAGGCCGCAGCCTCAGCACTCGTCAGCATTAGGGACCACCATGAATGCCAGGAAAAGTTCTCAGTTGTATCTCTCTCAGCAAAGCAAAGATCAGTGAAGACGCAAGATCAACACTTGTTGCACAGCTAGCTCTATCAGCAAGCTAACCTCAGCCTCCTTCACTGTCCATCAAGTTCTATTTACACTCCTTACAAACATTATGTATCTTCCACAGGTCTTGCCTCAGCACATTGCTGAGCTCAACAATGCACTTAAGATGGACCAATACATGCATGTTGTTAGTGAAAAATCCTTCATCGTGTGTCCTTTCGGTGCTTGTTTTAGCAGAACATCCTTTCGCCTGTGTCTGCTGCCTTATCTAAATGTTCCTTCATGAGTCTGCCTTAGTCTTTCATCTGTGTCTGCTTCAGAAAAACACTCCTTCCCATGTTTGCCCCAACAAAACACCATCCAACACAACTGACTTTCCAAAAATCTCTTAAGTTTCCACTTCAGAAAGGTCAATTCTGATAATATTTAGTGTGTGTTTTTGGGAATTCAAACAGCCTCCCTTGAATCACTACCTTCTTTGTTGCATCCAATTATAAAAGTGAAATAAAATTGTCTACAGTATTAAGACTACAGTCTAACTCATTCCTTTTTGCCCTGTCATCCCCAGTTGCCCTACTTTGAAAGAAGACCCAAAGACCCACAGACAAAGGAATATAGAAATCCATGCAGAAAGATATAAGCATGAATAATGGAGCAAAAATCAGGTAAACTTGTACCTTATGTTGATTAATGTATCATGTTTTTAAGCCAGAGCAGAGCTCAGGTCTCTAAAACACTGCTGTTAAATTGTTGCAATACTATTTGTGAATACAATCCTTGGTTTCCTGAGGAAGAAACATTAGACTTATATGTATTTGGGAGAAGAAAAAACAGAATGTTGAAAAGGCTCATCAGCAGGGTTAAAATTTTCCAATATAATTTTTGATCATATGGGCATTAATATGAGGTGTTTTCACTATGGTACATGGAGAGGAAGAGAACAGAACATTGAGGAAGATGTGTCAGCTTCTTTACTGTATGTAAAGAGTATGATAGGGACAATAAATATTAAAACAAATAAAAGCAGCCAAAAAGAGGTAGAGAGTAAACAAAAAATAAAAGTAAAGAGTAAATAAAAATAAAAATTGCTGCTCCAGACATCAACTCTGTGTCTCCTGCTCTACAACCTTCAAGATCATATCCTCCTTTCCCAGATGAGATAGATTGGGAAGACTTTGATCAGAAATTTGAAGATGGTGAATTCTCTGTAACCTCCCCCCAGGATTAATTTTCTCTAAAAAGAGGATGTCATCTTTAGATGACATTAGCCCTCTTATGTATAGGCTCTCACATCATATGGCTTGTGGTCTCCTTCACACCTTCCTGCAGCTGCTTCAGAGGAAAATCCTGGAAAGAACTTACAGGCTGCTTCTCACTGGTGTTCCTGGTTGCTAAGCCTTCCTAGAGTTCATCATTAGCTAACATCACCCAGCTTGCCTCAGGTCAGTAACAGCTCCCCTATGAGTGAGCAAAAATCATGATTCAGACCACACAGATTTACCCAGTCTCTACCCTAGAGGCAGACAGGACCCTAGTCTAGGAAATTTTTAGTTTTGCAGAAAATTTTCCATTCTCCTAAAGCACTTCTCTTCCAAGGCTCAGGGTCCTTTGTGAAAACATTACATTACACACTCAGTGTTCAGTGTAGCCATTCCTTTGCTTCATATCTGGGAAGTTCTGCAGCCAAACATAGGTCACATTCAAACAGTAACTTGTTAACGTAAAGAGGCCATGAATTGGAAAACAATATGCTTGGAGGCAGCAAAGAGGTGGTGGAAAGATGTAATTATAATCCCCCCCCAAAAAATTTTCTTCTTCAGATTAAGCCAATGGGATTACCTGCTGCTAAAACCTTCACCCACCCCAAACTGTACATATTGAGCTTAATTGAGAAGTAAAGGGCGCACAAGAATCATCCTGTTGTTCAAGAGCTTCTGTCGTGGACACTCCCCTCTCCGCCATCTAACCGGGAGCCTTTCACCGGCTCCAGAGCTGTTAACACTGAACAAGAGACCTGCTCTCTGTCCCTGCCTTCAGAAGACGCTGGTTCTCCCGGAGAGCCTTCGGGGTTCTCCTCTCTCTACTGCAGAGAGGGCGACAGGACAGGCAACAGTGGATCTTCCCTGCTGACACTCTACCCTGGACCACCCTCAGGCAGGGGCAGCTACAGTGACAGAGACAACGGCTGTTTGCACCCTATCCTCTGCCAAGTCAGAGACTTGTGGGACCCCATCCGAAGTAGGGTCTGACAGAAGGCAGAGGGAGGGAGCAAACTGGTTGGGAGAGGGAGGAGGAAAGGGAAAAGGAAAAGCAGGATCAAGTATAGGGAAAGACAGAAAGGACACCCAGAGGATCAGGAGAATGAGTCAAAATATGCAGCATTCAGGGCTTAGGGGGCAGGGCAAACCTCTAGAAAGTCCTAAAGACCTGGGATGTAAGAGGCTACCAGGACTCAATGAAGATGACATTAGACAAAATGCCAAACAGTGGGGAGACAGAAATGAAAGAGACCACCTCCAGTTGAGGCAGGGGGCCATCTATCCATCTTTAAATTTTTTAACCAAGAATTGTTCCTCTCTAAAGGATATATGCAGGGACAAAAATGGATCCAACTTGGGATCCATCCCATGTGTGCACACCAAACCCTGACACTATTACTAAGGCCATATTGTACACACAGAAAGGAGCCTGGTAAAGCTCTCCTCTGACTGGCTCTACTAACAACTGACTAAGACAGATACAGATTCTCACAGTACAACATTGGACTGAGCCAAGGGACCAATATGGAAGAGTTAGAGAAAGGACTGAAGGAGCTGAAGTAGATTGCAACCCCATAGGAAGAGCAATAATGTCAACTAGCCAAGACCCCTCAGAGCTACCAGAGACTAAGCCAAAAAACCAAGGAGCATAAATAGGCTGATTTGTGGCCCCAGGCATGTGTGTAGCAGAGGACTGCTTTGTATGGCCTCATATAAGAAAGAGGATACACTTAATCCTGTGGAAACTTGATGCTCCAGAGAAGAGGGATGCTGGTGGGGATAAGGTGGGGGTGGATTTGCAGGTTGGGGAGCATCCTCTCAGAGGCAGGGAGAGGGAGGATGGGGTAAAGAACTCGGGAAGGAGAGACTGAAAAGGGGGGCAACTTTTGGAATTAAATAATTTAATAAAAATGATAACTATAATCTTAAAAAATAGCTATAGTAACTTTGAAAAATAGGAAGCCATTCCTTGGCAAAGGGAATGGTATTAAGATACTTGTGACCTTGCCCCTGTATGCAATGTTAGTTGTTGAGATCTGTAGCCCAACACATACCTGACATGAATTAATACATGCTGGTAAATTATAAAATCACTCGCCCTGCCACAGTCAGGTCCTTTATCATAATAGTGACACAGTATCTGTCTACCCTGTTTCTCCCTGTGATGTACACATTATGCTAGTCTTCCTATTCTAGTCTGAAAGCAGAAAGCCATGCTCCACATATAAATATTTTTCCTGTTACTGCAATGGGCAGTTGATTATATGACTTAAATGAGTACTTTTAAAACTGAGTACAGCCCTTTAAGAATTTAGGTAGCTTGATCAAGAGAACAACAAGGCTATTGCCCTGGGAAACAACAGACTAGAATCAAAACCACCTGAGTAAACATAGTAGAGCTTATCTCATAAACATTTTCTTCTTCTCAGGAGAAAACACTCCACACACTTGAAAGATTAATAAAGAAAAAACTCTTTAATGGTAGAATGCATTTGGCTCTGGTTACCATTCAAAGAGGAGCAGCCTAGAACAGATTTTGCATTTCACGTACACTGTCATTCTTAAGTCTTTTAGGTTCAGGCCCTAGATTATACTTTGAACAATTTAAATAGGGACAGAAGACTGAAAGTCTATCCACCAAGGCATATGGCTATTTACAGAGCAAATCTATCTTCTAGACCATAATGTATGATCTAAAAAATATATTTCAAAGATTTATCAATGCCACAGTTCTCACACATACAAAGGACAGAGAACAGAAATATAGAAAACATCAAGGAAATGGCACCTATCAGCACTGTGGTAGCAGTTCTTAGACAAACAGCTATGCTGAGCTATTCTAACATCAGAAAAAGGCTACTTTTGTCTCTAAGCAGGTTGGCTCAGAGAAAAGCCACAGCTGCTTCCATGCAGGGCCAGAAGGAGTTCATTTCAACCAGCATGGGGTGTTGTCTGTCTTAGGGCTATGACATCACTGTTGAGAATTACATCTTTTAAGCTTTATTTTTAAGTATATGGATGTTTTGCCTGCATGTGTCTCTGTGCACAGTGCCTGAAGCAGCAAGAAGAGGTCCCTTGGGACTAAAGTTACAGGACATGGTGAGCTGCCAGGTGGTTTCTTAAATGAAACTTAGTGCTTTTAACTGCTGTTATCTCTCTAGTCACTTTTTAATTTAAAATTTATTTTTATACATGTTAATTAAAATATACATCACTTTCCCTTTTCCTTGTCCTCTTCCATCCCTCCCCAATGTCTTCCTTTTAAGTATGTATATGTGCAACCATATGAATAAAACCTGCTGAGTCCATTTCTGTTGGTTTCAGGGCTGAACACTGCATTGGATATGCAATTAGGTCTGAGACTATTTGCAGGGGAATTCTACTTCTTAATAACCAACAGGAATCTAACCCTGAAGTGACATAGGCAGACTTGGACAGAAAACATTAGAAAACACAGGGTGGTAAATACCTCAGCTAACACTTACAGGTGCCATGGCCCTGATGTCCTGGAGCTACAGGGAAGACTATGGACATTGGCTTGAGCCAATCACAGTTTCCGTTTGTTCTGTGAGCCACCCACCATACCACTGACCATTCTCTCCTTGGATGACTTAGAAATCCTGAAATTCCTGTGTCACCATACCTGTCTTAGGTTGTTACAACTTCATTTGATGATTTATTAGAATGATGGGATGAATAAGATGAATAGTTGCACAGTTAAATATTACAAAACTACTTATCTCTGAGAATGGGTTTCATTATCTGTAGACTAAAGACTAAACTCTGCCCTAGTCCTTTGATGAGTTATAAAAGACTCAATGATAAAGAAAAACATATTGCTCATAGTTGCAACACAGTGGACTTTAAGGCAGAGGGCTGTATTTGATGGGAGCCTTCTTCTGCTACTGGAATTAGGACCAGAGCCTATATCCTGTTACCCTAATCAGCCAGAATCAGCCACTCGCCCTCAACAAGCCAGTTAAAAGAACTGAATTATCTAGCTGTAATATGCCCACTATAATGCAGGCACTATGAAGGTAAGGTAGGCAGACTTCTCTGATGTCCTAGGACAGCCTAGTCTATATACTGAGTTCCAGAACAGCCAGAGATTCATGGTAGGACTATTCTTTAAAATATTTTATAAAGAGAGAGAAAAACAATGAAAGTGAAAAAATCAAATTATTAATGAAAATTGAAAAATATTAACATATTTATTCAGTGTGATTAATTTTGACCGGTGATGAAGATACAACTAATCTATCCTTGGGGTCCTAACAGGTTTAGACAGAAGGCAAGAAATACAAACAACAAAATAATCTAACCAAGCCATGTAATGAATTTTTTCTTATTAAAAAATCCCTCCCCCATACTCAGCTTCTTGCTATCCTGCAAGGTTAGATAATGAGATAATATTTATTCAGCAGAGCACTCATGTGTGCACACACACATACAGACACATACACACACCAGAATTTTTTAAAAAATAAATCTCACTGCTGTTATACTATCTAGCATCTTTAGTCAATTCCCTTAGAAAGCACACTTTGAGATAAATCCAAATGGTAACTAATAGAAACATGAAGCATAAGACATCAAATAATATATACATATTCATAGCACATCGAGATATGTTGTAAGACATACAGTAGACTGTCAGTTATCCTACTTTATTACCTCTCTACCAGATAGATGAAAATGCTGCTTTGGATACATATATGAAATAATTAATGTTCCTTATGTTCTCTTCTATTAAGCATTTTAACATCAATATTTTTAAAACGTGTTGACAAAACAAGACAAATGGGGGTATATCGTCTACCCTTGGACTTGTACTCAGGAAGCTGATATGTGAGAATCAAGAATTCAAATGCAACTTTGACTAATTACTGACATGCAAGCTAGGTAGATAACAAACAATATCTTAAGGGAGTTTGTGAAAATATGAAAAACAAACCTAGGAACAACCATCCATCACCCTTTCAAACACCATTACTTGTAAAGTATGATCACACACTGCCTGATATGTAAACAAACAACAGACTATTTAGATGATGGGCATCCCATTTTATACACTGCAGTAGAAAAATACCTATCACAAAGTTAAAGTGCAATAGAAGATGAACAGAAGCCACAGAAGAAATATAAGAATGGCCTAATAAACTTTTGTAAATGGATTTGCTACACATACAGCAAACTCAGAACCTACTTCAAATGTTTCAAATTACAAACCAAAACCACAATTATTGATCTCCCTAAGCTGCAATGAAAAAAAGATTAAAATAAGATTTTTTCCTTGACACTGAAGACAACTATATCTAAAGTTTTATCAAATTGTTTACATGAATAGGATTTTTCTTTTATTTGACTTCTTTCCTATTTCCTAATATCAAGATGCTACATAATGGCTTTAAAATATTTACAGGATTAGAGAAATAGCCAAGCAGTTAAGACAAGTTCATTCCAAGGACTAAGGTAAGGTTTCTGACAACTTCCTATAATTCCTGCTACAAGAAGATCCAAGGGTCTAAGCTTCTTGGGAATCAGCATTTACACACACACACACACACACACACACACACACGTGCATGTACACCGACACACTTAAATCATGTAATAAAAACAAATACATTTTTACTCATGAATGCTTTCTCTGTGCATTCATTCCTAAGTCATTTATTGTTAAGTCAGGTGTTGAGGCATCTAAAGGCTTACCTACTGAGTTTTTCATCGTGAATTGGTTCATGAACCTGAAAGCAAGCATGTAGAGTTGAAGTAAAAGAAATCAATTCTTCCCAGTTAGTGGTACCATTACTGAAGATTCAGGAAATGCTACCCTGCTGGAGGATATATGTCACTTGGGGTGGGCTTAAGCACTTACTATTTCTAGTTACTACTCTCTGCTTCATGCTGCAGGTTGTGGATGTGAGTTCTGAGCTTCCTATTATACTGCCATGTTGCACATGCCAATTTCATATTGATCCTATATCCCTCTGGAACCATAAATCAAATTAAACTCTTTTATAAGTCACATTAGACATTATGCTTTATTATAGCAACAAAAAAGGCACTGATACGCACTCATAAAGTTTTGCACATGGATGAGTTATTTCATGGAATTGAAGAGATTCTGAGATCTAAAAGGGTTACCTTATTGTTTAAATTCATAGGACATTTGTCCAGGAGTCTGCAAGTACAAACAAAATAGAGAGGATAATCATAATATATGAATAGATTGCTGACACTTGTGGAGCCAGCATTTGGCTAATTTCTGGGTTCCCTTTCCTACCACCCTGCTGAGGGCTATGCAAGAGGAATGACAAATGGCTTTAGAACTCATGGAATATGGTCCACTGATTACCAGAGCCACATGGGTGAGCCTCGGTATGGCACAGACCCTACAACCACATGCTTGCTGCCCTCACATCCCTCTTAATCTAAGAATTATATGAAAACCTTAAGAGAGCTTCTTTAATGGACAGTATTTCTGGCACTCACAATAACAGTTTGATCTCTTTCAGTCATTGCTGCTGGAGCAGATTAATGATCCAATCACTATCCTAGAGAAGAACTTAGAGATATAGATTGTCAACAATGTCAACACCCTTAGAAAACATTTGGAAAAATAAAATTATTAATGAAACTAGGTTGAGATGTTTTTACTGCTGACTCTGATGTAGGCAACCTTAGGAAACAATCTCAAGTCCAGAAAGGCACATTCTTATTAAGCTAGGAACCTTTTATGGTCAAGGAACATGAACAATGGCAGCACTGGCTGGTATGACCCTCACTGAGGCTTTTTTGCCCTCAGCTTCCTGATATGATTTAAGATTTACTGATGAGGAGATATGCATTCTGAGGATTTAAAGTAGATATGACTGATTTTTATAAATAATTCAGATTTATGATTCTTTGAAGATTCTTACAAGATTACTTTTAAAGATAAATAATAAAATAATTACTTTCTTTGTAACTGCAAAATGCTGCCTGCAAGAGAAACTGGCTGAGAAAACTACCTTACCTGCTTACACTTTGTTAATCTATAACAAGTTGCTTAGTTATAAATGTACATAGGTTTGGGGGAATAATTTTATTTCTTGTAAAGGTATTGGCAAATACAGTTTATCCATAATCATTTACTAGAAGAAAATTAAAATGTAATCATTTTGCAATTCTATACTGCTTGAAAGATTTTGCTGGGATATACACGCTATGGAGAAAAAAAATAAAAAGTGGAAGGTTGGAACATTGTTCCTTTCATCCATCAACTATGTGTATGCACGTATATGTATAAGGTTTGTGTAAATGGAGCTTGGAACATTGTTCCTTCTACCCATCAACTATGTGTACATATGTGTATATGTAAAGCTTGTCTGGGTATGTGTTGGAGCTTGCTCCATTCACCAAGTTGTATGTATGTTGTGTGTATGTTGTATGTATGTGTATATGAAATGCTTGGCACCTGCTTGCTTGAGCTTTTACCATTCTGTGTGTGAATGTGTATATACCTGTCTGTAGTTCATGTGTATATGCACACATATTTGTGTGTATGAAGTTATTGGACTCTGTGTTTTCTTTCATCCACTGTGTGTATGATGTATGGTGTGTGTGTGTGTGTGTGTGTGTGTGTGTGTGTGTGTGAATTTTCTCTTTCCTTCTCTTTCTTGCCAGAAGTTAAAAGAGTTCATAGTTTTTCTGATGGCCAGAGGGAGTATTAGCCCCAGTAAATCAAGCTTTGTTCCCTCAGAGAATAGTCTGTGGAGTAACTTCTCCAATTGCTGGCTGCCATTGACAGTAGCCCCTGTAAGTATCTGGATCCACCCCCATCAGCAGCTCTAAACAATGATCCCCAAAGGCTGTCTGCCTCAGTTTACCCACAACATAGATGAGAGAAGCTTCCATTCATAGGTTTTCTCTCTAGAATGAATATTTTTGTGGTAATAAGGACTATAAAAGTGTGCAAAGGGTTCACTATATTAAACATATTCATAAGGTTTTTCTTCAGTATGTGTTCCTTTATGTCTTTGGAGGTTACTATGACATGCAAAGGCTTTACCACATTGATTACATTTGTAAAGTTCCTCTTCAGTATGAATTCTTTCATGATTTTGAAGTCGACCGTGATAGGCAAAGGCTTTACCACATTGCTTACATTCATAAGGTTTCTCTCCTCTATGTATTCTTCTATGTATTTGGAGACTACCATGACATACAAAGGCTTTACCACATTGATAACATTTGTAAGTATTCTCTCCAGTATGAACTCTTTCATGTCTTTGAAGTTTATAAAGATATGGAAAGGCTTCACCACATTGATTACATTCATACAGTTTCTCTCCAGTATGCGTTCTTTTATGTATTTGGAGACTACCGTGACATGCAAAGGCTTTACTACATTGATTACATTTGTAAGGATTCTCTCCAGTATGAATTCTTTCATGTCTTTGAAGTTCATAAAGATATGAAAAAGCTTCACCACATCGATGACATTCATATGGTTTCTCTCCAGTATGTGTTCTTTTATGTATTCGGAGACTACTGTGATATGCAAAAGATTTATCACATTGATTACATTTGTAAGGTTTCTCTCCAGTATGAATCCTTTCATGTCTTTGAAGTTCACAACGATGTGCAAAGGCTTTACCACATTGGTTACATTTGTAGGGTTTCTCTCCAGTGTGTGTTCTTTTATGTATTTGAAGATAACTACAATATGCGAAAGCTTTACCACACTGATCACATTTGTAAGGTTTCTCTCCAGTATGAATTCTTTTATGTATTTGGAGATTTCCATGACTTGCAAAGGCTTTACTACATTGGTTACATTTGTAGGGTTTCTCTCCAGTATGTGTTCTTTTATGTCTTCGGAGACTATTGTGACATGCAAAGGCTTTATCACATTGATTACAATCATAGGGTTTCTCTCCAGTATGTGTTCTTTTATGTATTTGAAGATAATCTTGATAGGCAAAGGCTTTACCACATTGCTCACATTCATAAGGTTTCTCTCCCGTATGTGTTCTTTTATGTATTCGGAGATTACTGTGACACGCAAAGGCTTTACCACACTGATTACATCTATAAGGTTTCTCTCCAGTATGTGTTCTTTTATGTATTTGGAGATTACTGTGATATGCAAAGGTTTTACCACACTGATTACATTTATAAGGTTTCTCTCCAGTATGAATTATTTCATGCCTTTGAAGTAGACCATGAGAAGCAAAAGATTTACCACATTGCTTACATTTATAAGGTTTCTCTTCAGTATGTGTTGCTTTATGTATTCGGAGACTACAGTGTTGTGAAAAGGATTGATCACATTCATTACATTTGTAAGGTTTCTCTCCAGTACGACTTCTTTCATGCCTGCAAAGATAATTGGCATATGTGAAAGGTTTACCACATTTCATTACACTGATGAATCTTTTTATCTGAAGGAATTAATTTTACAATTTGGTATAGTTGTAAAGAGGAATTAGATCTTAAAGGTTATATCACTTTGTTTACATTTATATTTTCCCCTTCATTGTGAGTTGTTTTGTGTCTTTGAGGATACCTGTAACTATAAGAGCATTTATTACATGGCTCACATTTACAGCATCCTTTTTCTATATGAGGTTTTTCACATATTTGAAGGAAACTGGAAGAACTCAGAGCTTTACCACACTAAGTGCATTCATAAATCTTCCTATAGTGTGAAATACACTACACTTGCATACTACATTGGCAATGTGAACCAGGACAAACAGAAAAGAATTTCCACATTTCTAGTACTCATAGGGATTTTCTACAGTGTGAGTTTTTGGATGTATTCCCAATGAAGTTGGAAAACCAACTAATTATAAATTTTTATCACATTGTGAAAGTTTACTCAAATGGGGAATGCTACATATCTTCTAATTGTTCTGAGAGAGGGGTACGTTGTTTCTTTCAATATCCCTATGTTCACATGGCTTGTATTCATTGTGATACATGATAGACTTATTAAAAGAAGAATAACAAATGAAATATTTCCACATTGCATTCATAGTTTGGCTTTTTGTTCATCATAGACATGTGATAGGTATAGTGATTACGTTTTCTCCCCAACAACATTCTTTACTCTCATAAACTGCTGCTCTCACCAACTTAGCAATGTTACCACAAGTATAAAAGTAATGCCACCTTTACTATGGAATATTTGCTTATTAGAAACATATATTTATTACCCGTTCAATGTGTGTATCTTTTGCAGTATGGGAGTGATATGAGACTAAATAAATTGGTTGTTCACTTATCCTCCTCCCACTGGTTGGGTTATTCAACTGTGTTATGGGGCTTGCCTTGTCTAACATTCATGTCCTAACTTGCCAACCAGGGTATCAGTTGTCCATACATGTCTCTTTTTACTAAGTAGGACGTCAATTTCAAGGAAGGTCTTAGGAACTTAAACTTTACTCGACCCCTACTCAAAATGGAAGTCTTATTCCAAATAGTTTCTTATATTGAGCTATGATTCAAATGGTAATATCTGTTAAGGCATTGCTTCCTTTTCTTCATTCTTAGAGGAATGCCTTGCAAACACAAATCAGATACCTGATACTGAGGTACATGAATTTGTGAGAACTTAATAATCATCAATACACTTAAAGAAGTGCTTTTTTTTATACTGCTGCTTTTCTTTAAAACTTTCAAGGCACATTAAAATTTCTTCAGAGGCATATTCATACCAACTTGCATATGAAAATTACCTTCCATGTCTTCTAGAACCTTGACAATGTTCTTCAATATTATGGTCTTCCCAATTGTAGCCTAAAATATAGTACCAGAAAATGTATGACATATTATTGGAAATTAGGCAAAATTTAAGTTACTCTCTTCAGTGAACTTAATTTGTTCACCATATTTGTCCTTGTTGTCAACTGAAATTACAGAAGACCATGAGTAACAAAGAAATAGTTCTTTCCTTATTTTAAAAAAAGAAAAAAGAAAGAAAGAAAATTTATTGTCTTACCTATAGCAGTGAGGTTTTTGTAGGTCTCTAGCATGACATCTTTGTAGAGACACTTCTGTGAAGGATCCAACAAAGCCCATTCTTCTTGAGTGAAGTTCACATGCACATCATCATAGGTCATTGCATTCTAAAATATCCCACACATGTATACAAAAAAAAAAAAAAAAAAAAAAAACATGATACTGACAACACTGTAAACGTATACTTCACTGACAATATATTCTCATAATTCTGGTGCTTCGCCCATTTATTTTTTGACCTACAAGTTTTAATGTAATCACTAAGTGATCTTAGAAGGAAGCTGAATAATAAGATTCACCTCTGCATCCATTGAATAGGTTATAGCCTTGCAAGAGAAATACCAATTAACAGAGAGGGTTGGGAGGACAAATAGTACTGGTCATATATCAGAGAAGTTATATGAACAATTACTAACTACAAAAAATTATGTGCAAGCTGGGTGTACTGAATTATGCTTTTAATCCTAGCATTCAGGAGGCAGAGCCAGGTGTATCTTATTGAGTTGGATGCCAGCCTGGTTTATCCAGGACAGCCAGAGGTACAACTTAAGACCTGTATCCCCTGTAAATATCAACCAAACAATCAAGAAAGACAGAAGGAACTCAGGGGTTTTTAACTGAAGTTTCTACAAAGAATTATACATTCACTCCAGTTCTATATTCATCTTCCAGAATTCTAAAGTTCCCCAGTTTAAACTGTAGCATTAATGAGATTTTACTAAAAGAGGATGCATGTTCAAACAGTTACAAATGGATAGATGAAAATATTGGCAATGTAGATGTTGACCCTAAGTAAGGAACATAGGGCAGGAGAGATGGCTCAGCAGTGCTGTCTCAGCAGAGACCAGCTCTTGCTGGACTTGCAAATAATTGGGCTCAATTGCCTGTACTTAGAAGGGGGATCAAAATATCTATTACTCCAAGTTCAAGAACTCTGAGGCTATCTTCAGACTACTGTGAAAACAAGTCACACATGAGGTGCATATTCATATACACAGGCAAAATACTCATATTCATTTTTAAAAAATCAACATACACAAAGCAGGTAGGAAGAATATTTTGCACCTGCAATTCAATGATTCAGAAAGCTCAGGCAGTAAAGCTTAGGCAGTATTAAGGTCATAAATACATGCCATTCTGAGAAATAGAATATTCTCTCTGCCAAATTTCAAAATTTACAATGTAGATGAAGATAAACACAATAGCATATGTTTGACATGTATCAACACCTACATTCCAGCACATCAGCCAATAAGATAAAAAGAAACAAACAAAAAGCTGGGCATGTTGGCCCATATTTAATCCCAGCACTCGGGAGCTAGAGTCAGGTGAACCTTTTATTTCAAGGCCTACATGTTCTACATACCTACATTCAGTACAGCCAGAGCTACACAGAGAAGTTTTTTCTTCAAAAACAAAACCAACTAAATTAAAAATATAAAAACGCCAGGTTTGCAAAATAGCTTAGCACTGAATAACAATTGCTTCTACTCATCTTTTGTGATTCAAGGATAGAGTCTATAAAAGTGAAGGCATGATAGCATGAGACAGAAGTTGACTGATCAATTTCAACAACAACAACACAGTAGACACACACATACAGAAAACAGGTTGAATCTATAGACACTCAAATCCCATCCCCTATAAGAAATCTAGAAAGGTTACTCCTATAAAAGCTTCAATAAGCTCCCCAAAGAAAGCCACAAAGGAGAGACAAGTGTTCAAAGACATCCTATCTGGGAGCTTCTTGCCTCAATCACCAACATTCTGATCCTTGGTTATTATAGGTTCGTAGGTCATCCCACAATGAAAATGCATTTATTTAGTCTAACTTCAATGATCCTAATAGTCTTCAGGAGCTCGTACACTGTTCAAATGTCCAAATTCTCTTCTGACACCATCTCTTGGTTACCATATCTTGTAAAATTAGAAAACAAGTTATATCTTTCCAACATACAAAGGCACAGAATACCCCTTCCCATTCTAATAGATAGGAATGTGTACATAGTGAGGGAAGATTGAACCAAAGCAAGAAATCCAGCAGGACAAAAAAACAAATTCTATAGCTCTGCCTCAGACACATGGGGCCTCAGTTTCAAAAGACTTAGATGATGATCCTATCCCTGCAACTTCTCATACACCTCTCAATTTAGTTATTTCCACTCCCTATATGTAGCTCTCCATGGCAGGTGTCTTATAACTTAGGTATTTCAACATCTTTTGGTCTCACAATGCAACTCAGGCTTCATTTTCACAGTTTCATGCAATGTACTTTTACAATATCCTCCTTCTCTGGGTCTCTGACTCTGCCAAACACAGATGGCTATAACACTGCTGAAATGAAACCACAGAGGAAGAATCCATGACCTTAAAATTTGCATCTTTCTTGTTTCCAGAACTTGGGTGATCCTGCCAACTTGAATTCTAAGTGGGGATGGACCCTGCCATGCTTGGACCACAGTTGTAACAGGTTTTTTATGAAGTTCCTTCCTGGGACTAAGAACCATTTTACCTACTCCTTCCATTAATTGAAGACTTGGCTGGAACGAGTGTTTCCCTTTGGTCACATTCTTAGGCTTCAAATCCTGTAATGGTGATAATCTCTTTGAAAACACGTGCTTTTCATTCAGCATTTGACTCTCATCTGAAATTACCCAGTGCTGTTTTTCTCTACAAACCACACTCTGTATTTATTTCTGCCCAACTTGTTGCTTGTTTTTCACTGTAGTCCTGAATGAGTCACTAGTAATAACCATTCAACAGATTCAATATGTCATCTAAGAAGTCAGCCCATTATTTTAAATTCTACCTCACTGAATTTTTCAAGGCATAGGCAGAATAAGAAAGATGCCACACAAATGACTTCTAGCTAAATTTTTCATGGAGTCTATTTTCCACTGAAATCCTATGACCTCAACTTCTGTTTGCATTACTAGCAATGCTCTGATCTTCCAGCTGCTATAAGAACAGTTGATTAAACTCTGAGTACAGCTTTCTATTCCGTCTGCTATCTCAAGTTCTGTTATTTCCCACATTCCCAGGTTCTGTCCAACAGCAAATCACTTTTTGCATACCATTTTGTTGTTGTTGTTTATTGTTGTTCTGACTTGCTTCTCTGCTACTGTAATTGAATCTTCTAACCAAAGTCCTCTCAGGTATTGACCAGGTTTACTTGTGTTTGGTCCTGTCCATCGTTTTGGGAACTTAGTATAGAAACTCAAGCTTCAAGAACATGAAGGCAAAAACTATGAGCAAATATTGTTTAATGACTTGCCCTCTTGCTTGGTCACTGTCTCATGCTCACCTAGCTCTCTTATCTAGCCCAGGCACAATTGCTTAGGGATACTGCCACCCTCTGTGGAAGAGCCTTCTCAAATCAATCCTCACTGAACACAATCTTTCACTGATATAGCATCCACTCATTTTGATGAGGGCATGCCCTCAAGTGAGAATCCCTCAGGCTCTAAGGACTATAGGCTCTAAGATGTTGACAACTGAAACTAATTAGGACACAGAGACAATAATATATGAGAAAGTTTTAAAAACCAAAACCCAATGTGCTAACTATATAAATTACTTAAGTAGCAAAAATCCAAACATTGATGATTGCAACAATCAGAAAACACAATTTTGCCAAGAAATGAGGAGAGGCAAGTCCTTCAAGGAAACTAAAACTGTTTCTCAACAGAAAGTCTCCAAACCATCAAAACTTCAAGAAACTCATAGCATAATATAGCAGATTTTCAGAAGCCAAAAATTGGTAATGGTTTATCATTTTCCAGAGAAGAAATAATATAATTAGATTATGAATAAAATGACACAACATAGATGTCACAAATAAAAGGAAACAGAAAGACAGACCTATAAATCTTTTAAATAAGAATTATGAAAAAAAAAATCAAAGAAATTACAGGCCAGTAGTCATCCTGTGCACTCAGTTTTTTTTTTCCTTTGCCAATAATAGAAAATGGATTGGAAATGGCAAAAACCCAGTCAATTGGACAAATAGGCTGCTTAAGGAATGAGAAAAGACTTTTTTTTTTTTTAACCAGATTCATATCTTATAGAGGCCTAATATACAAAATATATAAAGACCTCGAGAAACTAGACTTTCCAAAGCAAAAAATCCATTTTAAACTGGCGTATAGATCTAAACAGAGAATTATCAACAGAAGAATCTCAAATGGCTGACAAAGACTTAAAGAAATCTTCACCATCTTACACATGTCAAAATGTCTAAGATCAATAATTCAAGTGACAGTTCATGCTAACAAGGATGTGAAGAAAGGAGAACACTGTTCTACAGCTTGTAGGAGTACAAACTAATACAGCCACTATAGAAATTAGTATTTCCTCAGAATATTTCTCAGATTATTACAGAAACTATTTCTCCTTTAGAGAGATATCCATGTCCCACACCCACCCCAATATCCCTCCTCTTTACCTAGCTCTCTGGGTTTGTGGAGTATAGCTTGATTATTATTTACCTAATAGGTAATATTTACTTATAAGTGAATGCATACCATATCAGGGTTACCTCTTTTAGGGTGATTTTCTCTAGTTTCTAGTTTCTCAAAAAACTGAGAATCCATGTACTTCATGATCCAGCTATACTGCTCTTGAGTATCTATACAAAAGGTGCTCCATTCTACCATAAGGACACTTGCTCAAATATTTTCATAGTATATATATTCATACTAGCCAGAAACTTGACATAACTTTGATGTCCCTCAACTGAAGAGTGGATAAACAAATTGTGGTACATTTACACAATAGAGTATCACTTCATTAGCTGTTAAAAAAAAAAAAAGACATCATTAATTTACAAGCAAATGAAGGCAACCAGAAAAAAATCACCCTAAGTGAGGTAACCCTGATATGGTATGCATTCACTTATAAGTAAATATTACCTATTAGGTAAATAATAATCAAGCTACACTCCACAAACCCAGAGAGCTAGGTAAAGAGGAGGGATATTGGGGTGGGTGTGGAACATGGATATCTCTCTAAAGGAGAAATAGTTTCTGTGAGTAGACTGTGGTTTGATGGAAACAGGAGTGAAGGGGATCAGCTGGGGGGCAAGAAGATAAAGGAAAAGAATACAGTACAGGGAAAATATCTGGAATTAGGGGACATTTGGGGGTTAGTGTAGAAACCCAGTGCAATGGCAACTTCCTGGAATCTATGAGGGTAATGCTAATGAAGACTCCTAATAATGGAGGATATGGAGTCTGAACTGGCCATCTTTTGTAGTCAGGCAGGGCTTCAGTGTTGAGAATGGGTTAAACTTGGTTGAGTTGTTGGCCAAGGAGGTCCATTGGAGATGCTTAAACAACCCATGCTGATGATACTAAAAAACTTTGCTCTCAGAAAGTGAGAGCATGGACCCATCTCTGAGGACAAATTCCACAAAGTATACTGAATGTAGAGTTCATGTGGGTTCAGGTTTGGAGACTTCACTTCTGTGTTCTAGTCTCTTTGAAGAGAGAAGATACAGAAAGAGAAAGCTGGACACCAATACAGCATGATTTCTATATTCAGTGAATTTTGTAAAATCTGTCCTCAGAGATGGGACTACAGAAAGAGAAACTTGGACACCAATCCAGCTACAAAACCCTCCACCTTCAATTGCAAGATGTGCTGGGGCATGATGATAACAAAGTTGTTTGAGTGGCCAACCAATATTTGGCTTAACTTGAGGCCCTTAACATGAGAGAGACCCCATGCCTAATACTGCCTGAATTTCCAAGAACCTTACAGACACTTAAGTGGCAAGCATGGGGACAACATGGGTCTGTGCCAGGTCCTCTGCTGATGTTATGGCTGTCAGTTTGGTGTTTTTGTGGGACTCCTAACAATGGGAGCAGGTATTACTTTGATTGTTTTGCTTGATCTTAAGACTCTTTTCCTCCTATCAGATTGCCTTGTCCCACCTCAATATCAAGGCTTTCACCTTGTCTTTTTCTATCTTGTTTTGTCCTGTTTGGCTGCCCTCTCTTAGAGGTCTGCTCCTTTCTAAAAAGGAAATAGAGGAGGAAGGGGGGATGGATCTTGGGGAGAGGAGTGTAGGGAAGGTGGTAAGTAGCTGGGAGGAGTGGAAGAAGGAAAAACAGTGATCAGGATATACTGTGTGAGAGAAGAATCTATTTTTAATTAAAAATTAATTCAATATTGCTTAAATGAAAATGTGGAGAAGGAGAGAAATGAACAAAAAAGTAAAACAGTAAAGACAGAGAAAGCATGATTGTGACATGTTCTCATTCTGTTTGTGTAGAAGGTGACCATCACACAGTAAAAGTTTCTTTTATTCACCTGACTTAACAGTCCTCTGGGAGGCTTACTTCTTCCATTTGCTAGCCTAGGCTTAGTCCTGGAAGCTTCTACCCTCCATACAATCTTATCTAGGTCTAGAATGGTTCTGGCCCCTGAGACTTATTGCTGAATAAACTCACCCTTTCTTTTTGTTTCTAAATACTGGCTGGCTGGTCAACTCAGCTGTTCTGGCTCAAACTCTTCTTCATGCTAACTGGTTCAAACTGGCTTCTTTCACTTCTGACTAAATTGCTATACTTGGCCTCAAACAAACTCTAGCAATCTGTTCTCATCTTCTGATCTATTCTCATTTTGGCTGTATACAGCTTGTTCTCTTTAACTTGTCTCTGTAAAACTCCCCAGGTAAAACTGCCTCCTCCTCTCACCCTCTGTGCTGCTTCCTCTTATGTTGTTCTCTTTCCTCTTTATTCTCTTGAGAGTTGGGCATATCATATTCCGTCAGATCTTTCCCTGAGTCATTTTGTCAGCCACTCAATCAGACATCACTTTCAAACACTGGTGCTTCCTTCTAAAACTAACTTTACCGCAATCATTTGGGAGCAAAGGTGTGTACTAAGTGCTGAGTCACATCACAATTAGAAACAGCTTGTTTCCCCCAGTAAATTAGACAGTCTCAGAGTTCACAATGTAATCAAATACTCTGCAACACAGGAGTTCATGACAAGCTCATTCTTAGGCCCAGTCTATATCTGTGAAATCAGAAATTTTGCTATCAGCAATGTGAAATACATATACAGGAAACAAAAGCAGGTCATTTTCTTGTGTTAGCTTTTACTAGTTTAGATTGTGGAATTACAGAGCTTTCTTCTCATTTCATTCCAAAGAAATACTCTTGCTTCCTTAAGAAAAACTAATGTTTGAATAACTATTCAAATAGTAGAAATAAATATGTGATGTTATAAAAATTGCTACATTAATTATGTTATACATTAAAATAAACAAATTGATATAAAAAATGTTTAAACACATTCTCCAAAGCAAAAATGAAAGTGTTACCATCTAAGATAGGTTATTTAATGCAGAGAAAACAAAGAGATTAATCACTTATCTAAGACTATTACATTTTTGTTCAACTGTAACTTATTGTCATTATTTAAATTCAAACAAAACAGTAACTCTGTTTCTTAACTTCATTTTTCCCTTTTCAGGCAGTATGACTCATTGGCAGAATGCTCTCATGCCATCCAAAAAAAGCCACTTTCTGCATTTTTACAGCACACTATAATAGCACATTTGCTTCTCATCTCTATAACAACTCTTGGTACAAAAGCTTGATATTTAATTTCTCTTCTCTACATAATGTTCTAAAAGAACATTAGAAAAACCCTTTGAAGGTGAAGCTTTGGCTAGATTCTGTGCTTTCTGCCCTCCATTTTATATTGCTACCTGCAATGTAGACAAGATGGCTGAAGCTCACACATCCATCTGACAAATAAGAGTTCCCTAAAGTTCCCAATGGAGGAGTTAGAGAGAAGATTGAAGGAGCTGAAAGGGTTTGTAGCCCCATGAGGAGAGCAACAATCCAACCAACCAGAGCTCCCCAGGGTCTAAACCACCAGACTGGGGGCACATAGGGAGGGACCCATGACTCCAGCTGTATATGTAGGGGAGGATGGCCTTGTTGGGCATAGATGGGAGAGGAGATCCTTGGTCCCATGAAGGCTGGACACCGAGTGGAGGGGAATTCAAGGGTGGGGAGGTGGGAGGGGGTAGGTGGGGGCATATCCTTATAGAAGCAGGAGGAGGGGGGATGGGATAGGGGGTTCCTGAGGGGGAATGGGGTAAGGGGATAAAATCTGAACTGTAAATATAATATCCAATAAAAAATTGTAAAAAATAATAATAATAATAATAGTCCATCTAACCTTAGCTCTTCATGATTAAGTATACAGTGGGTTGTATGATAAGTCTCTTCCTACTTTCTTTAAGAGTAATATTTATGAAGGATAATATTCACATTTAGTTTATTGTCATGATTAAAAAAAAAAGATTGAATGGTTTAAAAAAAGAGAGATCCCTAAAGATTAAAATCAGATGGGAGAAAAAAAATAGGATGATACAGCATAAACTGTAACTACCTGCTGTTTTATGACCAATACAGCACTGACTGTGAGAGTCTTTACAAGTGCATAATCTTTTAACCATTGCTATTGTCTTCATTCTTTTAGCACAATGTCCTCCTGAGGCACCCAGCTTGTCCTCAACAAATGAGCATTGAGGTTATTTTCATACTAGGCCACCATGAATATAACTGCAATGAACATGACAATTCTGATTCATCTCAATGCTAATTTCAATTATGTAGAAAATACACTGAGAAGATTGCTAGATGGATCCATGTTGATTCTGTCATTTTTATGAGAACTCTGTAGGTATTATATTCAAATGTATCAGAATATATACATTAAGTATGTGTAATTTTACATCAACTATAACAACACAACATGGTTTTAACTAATTTTTGTTGATAACTGTGAAAAATCCCAATGTACTGCTATCAGAGTTTATTTTGCATGGTAACACACAATCTTGTGTCACATTAAGAATCATTGTTCAACTCTGGACCATGTTTTATTTTCACTTTTGTTTTCTCAATCAAATCACACTTAGTGAGATATCATTTATGTGACCCTAACAGTGTATTCTGTGTCACTACAGTCTCTACTACAGTCCTCTTTCTATGGCTTTGTATATTATTTCATATCAGTTTCAGTTTCACACACTTACTGTAGTTTGCTAAATGAATGATTGTGTAGATTATCTATCTTTTAGCCATTTATACAACTGTAAACAACACCATGAAAGTAATGTTTCCAAAAAGAAAAAAGATAAAAGGATGTTGGGTATGCTCAATTTGCAGCATAAATTCAAAACAATCTAAAGAAAATTCCTAACAATTTATAACAGGAAAGCTGATTCCAAAGCTATGTGCCATGTGAAAAACCTCAGAGTTGTCAATAGGATTATGAAGAAGTAACACATATTTTGGCACAATGTGACTTCTATATTAACCACAAAGCTACAACAATCAAAGGGTTTACCATATTTGTGAAAGAATAAAGGGATGCAGAGGAAAAGCCAAGATTATAAGCCCCACATTACAGTCAAGTTTTAATCAAAAGATCTATGAAAACTTGGTCAGGAAAAATGTGAACTTGACCAATGTTACCTATGATTGATTGCATGTGTATACAAATTAAATAAACACACACATCACAACTCCCACAAAAATAACTCAAAATGACCCCTAAACTGTTATATTTCTGACCTCCAGCTACTACTGATCTCTCTTGCAAAGAGATCATCATGCTCTAGAACTCTCTTTAGAAATGGATGTGATCAGAAAGTTGGGCTATGGATCAACAGCCCTCCTTGCCCCCTTGTGATCTTACACAAACCCAGCCCCACTGAGTTCACACATAATCCAATGTTGAAGAATAATTTAATGTCTGCTTCCTGCCACATGGATTATAGCACATAATGTGGAATCTCCCCTACCCACTGGCATACCACCACACACACCTGAAAAACCTCTGCATC
Source organism: Rhabdomys pumilio (assembly GCA_030674055.1). Lineage (NCBI taxonomy): Eukaryota > Metazoa > Chordata > Mammalia > Rodentia > Muridae > Rhabdomys > Rhabdomys pumilio. Next base: position 67,255 of record JANHMN010000013.1, on the reverse strand, counting down.
TCAGAAACTCCTTTTGTACCCTGGAACTGAATTTCCCTGAATCACGCTATTGTGGCTGGTGGTAGTGGAAAGGTTTTTAATCAAATATTGCTGAAGGATGATGCCCATCACCTCCTCTCTACCAGTTTCAAAATGATTTATAAAATTTATCATGCAAAACTGAATGTGCAATGCAATGTTCAGAACTTCTAGAAACCAGATCTTTGATTTTGAAGTTTTCCCACTGCACACCAAAAGCAATACTTGTGTGTGCACACTGGGCACAGATATTATAAGCAACACAGCTTCCTATGGCCAAAGCTGCAGAGCCTCCTACCCCTAAGGGAAACTATACTCAGGCAGGCTCAGATTCCAAAGCCCTTCGTCCAGGTCACCACATATATCAACAGAACCACAGTCAGGTTCCCAGTCCATCCCAGTCCAATCAGATTGGACTTCAATAGCTTAGCCAACCCACTCTTCCCAGTGGCTGCCACACTCACCATGCAATGGCTTGTGGTCGCCCTCACAGCTCTCTGATAAACTGCATCAGAGGAGAATATGGAGAAAACATGCAAGCTACCTCCCACTGGTGCTCCTTCTGATTACTAGTCTGCCCAGAGGCCCTCATTGGCTCATGACATTAGAAGCTTACCTACTGGAGGATTAGAGATTAAATGACTCAGCACAGGCCTTTCCAGCTCTGTGTTCCCATCCTAGAGGCAAATAGAGCTCTACTCTGGTAAATTTGTATTTTAGTAGAATCTTTCACTCTCTTAGGGTGACCTGTTTGTCTTCTAAGGCAGGGTCCTTCGTGTGTGCATTCCATTACATACTCAGTGTCCAGTAGAGCCATCCCTTTTCCTCACAGCTAGGAAGTCCTGCAGCCAAATTTCAGTCAGACTGAAACAGTAGTGACAACTGAAGTAAAATATGGCTATAAATTTGGAATCAAGGAACACTAAATGGGAGGTGATGAAAAAAGAAATTAAAAACGAAAAGACATGACTGCTCCTAGGTATGGTGGAGTAGAAAGTTTGTTATTTAGCAAAGGGAGAGCATAGCCATGGCAGGGGCATCTTGGAACAGTCTAGAGTAGACTTGACCCTCAGCCATGTAAGGAGAAGATGAGAGAGGGGAGAGTCAGAATAAGAGACCTGGAAGGTAAATGATAGATGGAAAAGATCAGGTACCCAAAATGATTAGATTACATAAGAAAGAGCAGCTGGGAGAAAAGCAGCCCAATCCCTAAGCTAGAGGGCAGGTATGCCAGGGATACCCTGTGACAGGTAGGGACTGAGGAATGCTGGAGAAACCTGACAGCCAGCTCTGCTTTGATTTGTTAAACAGGCACCTAAGCCTTTTGTCCCAGGGTCAGAGACTTAAGAGTACGGAGAAATGAGAAGGCTAAAATAATTTAATTATAATCTCAATTTTATTTTAAAAGATTGAAGCAAGCTTTATGATCCGACATTCTCCAGAGATTAGACGTATGTACTAGAGCACACCAAGTATTACTCACACCTTTTCTCTCAGGCTGTGCACTTTCAGACAGGAAAAAACAGCACTCCTGTTCAAAACAGCCACACCAGTTTATAAAGATCTTTTGTTTTGTTTGAACTAGTGTAACTACAGTAATTTCTTCCTGCCCCTTTCTGTGCTGTGACTACACCAGCTTCAAAGGTGGTCAGTGAACTCAATTCTTACACAGATCCCTCTTTCTTTCTTTCTTTCTTTCTTTCTTTCTTTCTTTCTTTCTTTCATTTTTAATTTTATTTATTTATTTATTTATTTATTTATTTATTTATTTATTTTTGGTTTTTTCGAGACAGGGTTTCTCTGTGTAGTCCTGGCTGTCCTGGAACTCTCTCTGTAGACCAGGCTGGCCTCGAACTCAGAAATCCGCCTGCCTCTGCCTCCCAAGTACTGGGATTAAAGGCGTGCGCCACCACCGCCCAGCTAAATTTATTTATTTTATGTATGTAAATACATTGTCACTATCTCCAGACACATTAGAGGGTATCAGATCCCATTACAGATGGTTGTGAACCACCATGTGGTTGCTGGGAATTGAACTCAGGACCTGTAGAAGAGCAGTCAGTACTCTTAACTGCTGAGCCATCCTTCCAACCCCCCTCTTTATTTCTAATTCCCCTAAAAATGTCAGGGAGGTAGGAGGACACTCATTCACTAGTCTCTCTTCCTTCTCACTGACCAGTCAAGGCAAAGCCTGGAAGGAGTTGCAAGACTGTCTTCTAGGCACTGGACAGCAGAGGCAAAGATTAGGTGTTTAAAGCAAGTTTTAACTATAACATGAAGCAAGTCTGAGCTACAGAAGATATTATTCCAAGCAATAACAAATAAAACACTTGAGAAAAAGGAATAACATATTTAATGAACCAGAAACACTGGACAATAGAATATGTAAGAAATTAGAGCTGTGATGTATTAAGAAAATAAAATTTAAAAAGTAATACTAACAATGGCTTCTTAAAAGATAGGTAAAATTGAAAAAAAAAATGTATAGCTATACTGACTTTAGGAAAAAAACAGGCCATTCTGTGGTAGATGAAATGGCATTAATAAGATACTGTTTGATCTTGCTCCCGTGTGCAATGTTAGCTGCTAAAACCTGTAACCTGACACACACAGCTATAGCCAAAGGCCTATGTTTCAATCCTCTGAGTTGACTTAACTATGTCAATGATGATTGTACATATCTCCATAAGACAGTCCCCTAATTGGAAGTTCAATATTCATTGGCTCAATACAACCTCCACAAATTGTACACCCACCAATCTGGTCTGTTTTCATTCATATCCATGAATTGATACATGCTGCAAAATTACAAAATCACCACCCTGCTCGAATCAGGTCCTTCTTCATAATAGTGACCCCTGCAGTTGACTCCCTTAAACTTTAGTATGTGGTCTAGCTATTGCTTACCCTGTTTCACCCTGCAGTGTACATAGTAAACTGTTCCTCCTATTCTGGTCTGAAGGCAGAAGGCATGCTCCACATGCAAATCTTCCTCCTGTTGCTCCAATGGACAGCTGATTACATGCTTCAAATGAATAATCTTAAAACTATGTTATGATACAACCCTTTGATTTAGGAAGTTTAATCCAAGAAGAAATCAAGGTCATTGCTTTGGGGAGCAAGAGATTGGGATCAAGCTAACCTGAGTCTCAGAAACATTTTTCTGAAAGGCTGAAGATGCAGCTGTTCTAGAATTAATATGCCTTCCCAGGGAGAAATCATTCAAACACACTTAAAAGACTATTTTAAAATAAAATCCCTTTAATAATAGCTTGCATGCAACTCTGGTTTATAGTGATATTTTTAAGAATTCTGGGATTTTGGTTTCTTTAAAAAAAACCACAAAAGTATTATAAGAATGTGCCTTCATTATAATCACAGATGTAGTAATGTGAGGTTGCTTTGAATTTCTGCAGCTACTGACCATCATTTGCCTTATGCTCTAGCAGAAGCATGGTTTTATCAGCTACAGATTTCTTTGATGGTGTCACATTTGGAATTCCAGGAAATTTTTGGAGGGTATATAAATGGGAGGACCCCAAGAGGCAGGATGGGGGACTGTTGGTCTTTTAGAGAGGTTGTTTGTGTTTTGTTAGTAGCTGTGGTGAAAGAACATACGAAAGGAAAAAAAAAATTAGATTCAAGGATCTTTCTCCTCTATCCTTGTTTCTTTCCTATCTAATGATAGGGGGGTGAAAGAGGGGGCAGGAGGGGGAACGTGGAGGGATAAAGGGTGGGAAAAAGAAAAAACCAAAGTAGCAAAGACCAGGTATGCTGGTTAATATAAAAAGAGAAGCCAACCTAGGACAGATTTTGCATTCCACATATGCTGTCACCTTCCATCTCTTTTAGGTTCAGGTCAAAGGTTATGTTTTTGACAATTTAAATATAGACTGGAGACTGAAACAAATGAGAAATTTACACAGCAAAGATATTCCCAAGATTATTTCTTAAATACACCCATGCCCTAAAACAGCAGGTCATTCTTCAGTGACAGGATCCTAAGTGGAAGGTCATAGATGATAAAAAACATCTTATAAAAGCTGTGGTGGGTAGGTCTTACACAAGCTTAAGTAAACTTCTTAACCATTTTGTGTACTACTTACATGGGGAAATGGAAGGAAATGGGAGACATCTAAGAAGTCAACAAAAGTATCATGCAATGAGACACACTCAGGAGTCCAATAAAACAGTGCTGAACAAGGGGAACTCTGGGTATCTTAAGAACATTACTGACCAAGCCTTATAATGGCCCTGGGACTGATAACCACAGCCCCATGTGGTGGGAAGGCTTGTGTTCTGATTCTTAAGATACCCAGAGTTCCCCTTGTTCAGCACTGTTTTATTGCCCAAAGCAGGAAGACACATTCCTGAGAAAGAAAGATGCAAGTCATCTGGGTGGTTCCAAGAACTAACTTTCCACTGTTCTTGGTTACCCCTCCCCCCACACACTTGAGGTCTTCCCAGTGTTACAGCCTACTACTGTTCAAAATTTGTAATGCAACCAATCACGTGTAACCGCGCAAAAATACAACCAATCATGTGTGACAGCACCAAAATTTCCCACTCTCCCCAACCTCTATCTATAAATATCCCAAACATCCCAGGGGCAGGCCTCTATCCCCTCTGTGAGATATGTTTCAATCTGAGGGCCCTTGTCATTAAACTACCTTTTGCAATTGCATCACAATTGCAAGGTCTCTCGTGTGTCCTTGGGTGGGCGCTGAACCAGATTTGAGTGAGGGTCTCTCTTTGGAGACCTTTCAATGTAACTTACTATTTTATATCCTAACCATTAGTAAATCCTTTATATCTTTAATTCTACTCTTTTTACATCACAGCTTGATATTAGATTGCTACCCAATACATGAGATGCCTTTTACAACCTCCACAATATTAACTCCAAATGGATCGTGCACCTTAATGCTAAGTGCTAAAAACAGAACTTGTTGAAACTAGGGCTCTCAGAGTTTGGCATCATGCCAAGAATGTTTCTACACACAAGCCACTCTTCCAAAAGCTCTGCACAGTTGCAACCCCCATAGTAAAGTTATTCAGTGGCTTCCACTGGGTCCAGCGAGTGACTAGGACCACAAGGGACCTCACAAGGCATCTGGTCGCCAGTCACCACCCAGCCCCGGGAGAGACCCACATCAGTTTCTGCTGCTCAGCACCCTGTGCTCACCATGTCGCAGCTTCGGAGCTTGCCTGAGCTTGACTCACAGCACCCAATAGCAGGACTCACAGCACAATGCACAGAACCATTCAAACCTGCCCAGATACTAAACGGAATTCTACCTTATGGCACCCGGAAGAACCCGCCTCCTCTTTGACTGGCAGGTCTGCCTCAATGCTCTGATTGGCCAGTGAGTCTTGAGTGACATTAGCTCCTCCCTTGCGGTTAGAGTGTAAAGAAGTAACTCGATGAAGTGGTTCTCTGCCCAGGCTTCCAGTCCAGAGCCGGATCTTTTCCAGAACTACAGAGATTTCCGTAGCACTTGTGCCTGTCCTCCAATAGCCTACGCATCTGTCTTCCCACCCAGCCCGGGAAGACCCATCAATCCGGCTCCCGCTGCTCAGCCGCCTGCCCCTCCCCTTATGGGCAGTGAGTGACTCTGCTCACCCGATCCTGACTTCAAAGAGTGCCTGAGATCTTCTCAAAACACTCAGTAGGCACTTCCCTTCCTTCCTCCTAGAATCAAGGTAGATAGCTTTCATAGCCCATTACTCAACTTGCAGTGGAGTTATTAATCTTTCCCACAAGTAGAAGGGTGCACAAGATATTAACAATTAGAGAGATTTTTGGAAACAAGAGTTTTGTTTTGTGGCTTCATAGTAGGTTCAGTAAACTGCAGCTACTTCTCACCTGGTAGGTATGAGACAAGCCTGGGAGAAAAGCAGGAAACAGGTGACAAACACTGTGGAGCACTACTGTTAGCTGGCACAACTTCCTCCGTGGGAAGGTGGGGGGAAAAAAAGGAGTATTAGTGAAGGTTCTCAAAATGAACAGAACTGAGAGAATGAATCTCTGTGTATGTAGAAAGTGGATTTATTAGAATGACTGACAGTCTGTTGTCCAACAAGTCTAATAATGGCTGCCTACCAATGGAAAAATGAAGAATCTAATAGTGGTTTAGTCCATGTGGCTTAACATCTCAGTTGGTCTTTAGTACGTACCAGAATCCCAAAGAAGTAGGCTCTAATGTAAGTTCTTAAAAAACAAAACAAAAACCACCTTCTTAGCCAGAGGTAGGGCAAGCAGACAAAGAGAAAAAACTATCACCTTCAATGTCCTTTATACATGTAGGCTGCTACCAGAAGCAATGCACTAGGTTAAAGGTGGATCTTATCACCTCAAAACATCCAGATTAAAGAAGGGCTTTCCCATATTAAAAGGTATAATTAAGAAAATCCTGCACAGTATCCAAAGTCCTTCAGTTTTAGTTAATTCCACATGTAGTCAGTTTGACTATCAAGAATATCCATCACATCAGCCAAGACTGAAGAACTGAGGATGATTTTTTTGCCTCCTGTGACAGGCAAGGAGACCGTGCGAGTCATTTCCAAAACAATACTTTTCTTCAACAAAGGAAGCGTTGAGATTTTACTGAGGGAGTCTGAATATGTTCACATATAGAATTGCCTACTCCTAAGCATGCTGAGTAAAATTTTGTCCTGAACATTGTCACACTGTCAAAGTAGAGATATTTAAGGATATTCTTAACTCAAAGTCAACATATGTAAATTATAAAAATGATAGACAGAAATGTCTCTGGAATGTTCACCTTATACTACAAGATCTTAGCTGAAAATCAAGTAAACAATACTGTAAAAGTAGATTGCTCAGGAGTCAATGCTACCTGTCAATTATGATGTATGATTTAACAGATAGATGTATCAATGCTGCAATTCACACATATACAAAGGACAAAGAACGCAAATTCAGAAAACACTAAAGAAAAATCACCTATCAGAAGTGTGGACACTATTCTAAACTCAATAGCCTCTAAGCAGACTGGCTCAGAGGAAGGCCACAGCTGCTTCTGTGCAGGACCAGAAAGAGTTCATTTTCTAGCTTTGACTGCTATTTGTCTCAGGGCTGTGACATCACTATATAGAATTCTGATTTTTTAACGTGTGTGTGTGTGTGTGTGTGTGTGTGTGTGTGTGTGTGTTTGCCTGCATGTGATGTGTGCAGTACCACAGAAGCCAGAACAGAACTGGAGATGCCTGGGACCAGAGGCCTAGCAAACAGCTACTGTGGTTTCTGGGGATGGAAACTGAGTCCTCAATAACAATACACAATTGCTCTTAACTGCTAAGCTATCTCTCTAGCAACTTTTTATTAAACATTTATTTTTATGCATGTTACTTAAAATATACTACATCACTTTCCCCTTTTTAGTCCTTTCTCTATCATTCCCCTAATTCTTCCCAGCCAAATTCTTCTTTGTCAAGTATGTGTAAGTATGCTCAAATATATGAATAAAACTTGATGAGTCCATTTTTATTGGCTGTGTGGATATGGTTTCAGGACTGACAACACTGCATTGGATAGCCAAATAGGGAGCACATTTTCACCTGAGGCTAATTCTTTCACTTGTAGGAGAGATCCACTCTTTAGTGAGCAGCAGGTTATTGAAGGCACAAAGGTCCTTGTTCCCACAGATCACTACAGAAACCAGGAATGTCAAACACACAGTATCCTCTTCTCAATAAAGAAGATAAAATACTTGCATTCTATTCAAAAGGCTGAGTGTGGATTTTGTTACTGTCCTGGTCACCCTTTTGCCTACCCTTTGCTATAAAGGCAGATCTTACCCAAATTTCCAAGAATGGTTATCCCAGACTCTTTCTTCCCTAGACTATAATCCATTCTTAGGAAAGATGTCGCATGTACTTTATGGCCTGCTGACCTCTATGTTATTGGTCAGAGACCACATTAAATTCTAGGTCTTTTAGCTATAAAACCCACCCTCATGGTCACATGTACTTTGTAAAAAAGTTTCTATGTAATCTCACCTTCACCTTTATTGTACACTTGGAACTGGACTGATTGGACTGATTATTGCCTTGAAATCTTTTCCCAAATTGTACTGTGTTTTAGGTATGCTAGCAATGAACTGCCTAGTAGTAGACTCCCCCAAGTCTAATCCAGATTGACGAAGTCACTCTGCACTGGATTATCATCTCTTAGTGTGGTTCATTTCTTGGTCTGACACTTACAGGGATGCTTCCAACATAAGTCTGACAACCAAGTGACCTAGAATGCCTTGTTTAGGAAACATCAGGAATAGAAAACTTGGGGTGGAAAATACCTCAGACCATATAATCGGACAAAGCAAGCTTCAGCAGATACAAGAAGATTTGGAGTAACCCATTGCATCTTCTCAGAACACCATGGATTAAAGTTGGACTTCAGCAACAACAGAAACAACAAAAAGTGTACCAACATATGGAAGCTGAAGAGCTCTCTACTCAATGGTCAGTGTGTCAAAGAAGAGATAAATAAAGAAGTCAAATACTTTCTAAAATTCAATGAAAATGAAGACACAACATACCCAACCTTGTGGGACACAAGGAAAGCAGTGCTAAGAGGAAAGTTCATAGCACTCAGAAACTTCATAAAGAAACTGGAGAGCTCCCAAACTAGGAACTTAACACCATACCTGAATTCTCTAGAACAAAAAGAAAAATCGCACCCAAGAAGAGTAGATGGCAGGAAATAATCAAACTCTGGGCTGAAATCAGTAAAACCAAAGACGCCAATCTGAAGACTCAATGACACCAAGAGCTGGTTCTTTGAGAAAATCAACAAGATATACAAACACTTTGCCAAACTAATGAAAAGGCAGAGAGACAATATCTAAATTAACAAAATCAGAAATGAAAAGTAGGACATAACAGCAGACACTGAGAAAATCCAAAGAATCATTAGGTCTTACTTCAAAAGCCTGTACTTCACAAAATTGGAAAATCTAAATGAAATGGACAATTTTCTTGGTAGATTCCACTTACCAAAGTTAACCCAGTCCTATAACCCCCAAAGGAAATAGAAGCAGTCATTAAAAGTTTCCCAACCAAAAAGAAGCCCAGCACCAGATGGGTTTTGGTGCAGAATTCTACTAGACTTCCAAAGAAGAGCTAATATCAATACCCCTCAAACAATTCCACAAAATAGAAATAGAAGGATCATTGCCAAACACATTCTATGAGACCACAGTCATCCTGATACCTAAACAACACAAAGACCCAACCAAAAAAAAAAAAAATAGAATCTCAGACCAATTTCCCTTATGAACATTGATGGGAAAATACTCAATAAAATTCTCACAAGCCAAACCCAAGAACACATCAAAAACATCATCCCAGGGATGCAAGGGTGGTACAATATATGAAAAATCCATCAACATAATCTACCATATAAACAAATTGAAAAAAAAACCCACACTATCATCTCATTAGATCCTGAAAAAGCCTTTGACAAAATCCAACAGCCCTTTTTGTTAAAAGGAGATATCAGGGATACTAGGCATATATCTAAATACAATAAAAACAATATACAGCAAGCCAACAGCCAACATCAAATTAAATGGAGAGAAACACAAAGCAATTCCACTAAAATTGGGGATAAGACAGGCCCATCCACTCTCCCAGTATCATTTTAATATAGTATTTGAAGTGCTAGCCAGAGCAATAAGATAACTAAAAGACCATTCACACTGAAATGTGGTGACCCTTTATCTAACTTGAAATCAAAACTGTCAGATTTTATTTTTTATAATTTAAGAAAGGTAGAGTTGGAGAATGAGATTTTTTAGTTGTCTTATTCAGATCAGACATTTTACTTGTAACTAGTGGAGATTTTATAGCTCAGATTATATTTGTATATAATTATTAACTAACAGTAAATTATAATAAATATATTTGCAATTAAAAAAAGATAACTACCAGAGAACTCCTATAGCTGATAAACAAACAACTTCAGGAAAGTGTCTGGACACAAAATTAACTTAAAAAAATCAGTTGCCCTCCTTCATGTAAACAATAAACTGACTGAGAAAGAAATTAAAGAAGATATTAGAAGACAGAAAGCTTTCCCATGCTCATGGATGAGTAGGATTAACATTTCTTTGATTTCTTTCTTCAGAGACTTGAGGTTCTTGTCATACAGATCTTTCACTTGTTTGGTTAGAGTCACATCAAGATATTTTATATTGTTTGTGACTATTGTGAAAGGTGTTATTTCCCTGATTTCTTTCTCAGCCCATTTATCCTTTGAGTAGAGGAAGTCTACTTATTTGTTTGAGTTAATTTTATATCCAGCCACTTTGCTGAAGTTGTTTATCAGCCTCCTGTAGGAGGTCTAGTGGAATTTTGGGGGTCACTTAAATATACTATCATATCATCTGCAAATAGTGGTATTTTGACTTCTTCCTTTCCAATTTGTATCCCTTTGATAAGGGATACAAAAAAAGTTGCTCTGGCTTTGAGTACTATATTGAAATGGTATGGAGAGAGTGGGCAGCCTTGTGTAGTCCCTGATTTTAGTGGGACTGCTTCAAGTTTCTCTCCATTTAGTTTGATGTTGGGTACTAGTTTGCTGTATATTACTTTTACTATGTTTAAGTATGGGCCTTGAATTCCTGATCTTTCCAAGACTTTTAACATGAAGGGTTGTTGAATGTTGTCAAATGCTTTCTCAGTATCTAATGAGATGATTATGTGGTTTTTATTCTTTGAGTTTTTTATATAGTGTATTACATTGATGGATTTCCATATGTTGAACAATCACTGCATCCCTAGGATGACACCTACTTGATCATGGTGAATGATTGTTTTGATGTGTTCTTAGATTCAGTTTGTGAGAATTTTATTGTGTATTTTTGCATCAATATTCATAAGGAAAATTGGCCTGAAGTTCTCTTTCTTTGTTGGGTCTTTGTGTGGTGTAGGTATAAGTGTAATTGTGGCTTTGTAGAATGAATTGGGTAGTGTTCCTTCTGTTTCTATTTTGGGGAATAGTTTGAAGACTATTGGTATTAGGTCTTCTTTGAAGGTCTGATAGAATTCTACACTAAACCCATGTGATCCTAGGCTTTTGGGGGTGGGGGGTTGGGAGACTTTTAATGACTGCTTCTATTTCTTTAGGGGTTATGGGACTGTTTAGATGGTTTATCTGATCCTGATTTAACACTCAGAGTTATGAGTTTTCCTCTTAGCACTGCTTTCATTGTGTCCCATAAGTTTGGGTATGTTGTGCCTTCATTTTCATTAAATTCTGAAAAGTCTTTAGCTTCTTTCTTTATTTCTTCCTTGACCAAGTCATCATTGAGTAGAGAGAGCGTTGTTCAGTTTCTACATATATGTGGGCTTTCCATTGTTTTTGTCATTATTAAAAAACAGTCTTAGTCCATGGTGATCTGATAGGGTGCAAGGGATTATTTCAATCTTTCTGTATCTGTTGAGACCTGTTTTGTGGCTGATTGTATGGTCAGTTTTGGAGAAGGTACCATGAGGTGCTTAGAAGAAGGTATATTCTTTTGTTTTAGAATGAAATGTTCTATAGATTAAAACCATTTGTTTCATAACTCTGTTAGTTTCACTGTGTCTCTGTTTAGTTTGTGTTTCCATGATCTGTCCATTGGTGAAAGTGGGGTGTTGAAGTCTCCCACTATTATTGTGTGTGGTTCAATATGTGCTTTGAGTTTTAGTAAAGTTTCTTTTATGAATGTGGGTGCCCTTGTATTTGGTGTATAAATATTGAGAATTGAGAGTTTATCTTGGTAGATTTTTTCCTTTGATGAATATGAAATATCCTTCCTTATCTTTTTTTGATAACTTTTGGTTAAAAGTCGATTTTATTCAATATTAGAATGGCTACTCCAGCTGGTTTCTTGAGATCATTTGCTTGGAAAATTTTGTTCCAGTCTTTCACTCTGAGGTAGTGTCTGTCTTTGTCACTGAGGTGCATTTCCTGTTTGCAGCAAAATGCTGGGTTCTGTTTACATATCCAGTCTGTTAATCTATGTCTTTTTATTGGGGAATTGAGTCCATTGATGTTAAGAGATATTAAGGAAAAGTGATTGTTGCTTCCTATTATTTTTTTGGGGTTGTTGAAAAATTACTTTCTTGCTTTTTCTAGGGTGTAGTTTCCCTTCTTGTGTTGGTATTTTCCATCTATTATCCTTTGTAGGGCTGGATTTGTGGAAAGATATTATGTAAATTTTATTTTGTCATGGAATATCTTAGTTTCTTCATCTATGGTAATTGAGAGTTTTGTTGGGTATAGTAATCTCTTATAGTAGTATTGTGTTCTCTTAGGGTCTAAGAGAACACAATTGTTGAAGATATTTACTGGTCTTCAGTAAATCTGGGAATCATCACTCTCTTCTATACCTAATATCCTTAGGTTTGGTCTTCTCATTGTGTCCTGGATTTCCTGGATGTTTGGGGTTAGGAGCTTTTTGCATTTTGCATTTTCTTTGACTGTTGTGTTAATGTGTTATCTTCTGAACCTGAGATTCTCTCTTCTATCTATTGTATTCTGTTGGTGATGCTTGCATCTATGACTCCTGATCTCTTTCCTAGGCTTTCTATCTCCAGAGTAGTCTCCCTTTGTGATTTCTTTATTGTTTTTATTTTCATTTTTAGATCCTGGATGGCTTTGTTCAATTCCTTCACCTGTTTGGTTGTGTTTTCCTGTAATTCTTTAAGGAATTTTTGTGTTTCCTCTTTAAAGACTTGTACCTGTTTACCTGTATTCTCCTGTATTTCAAGGGAGTTATTTATGTCCTTCTTAAAGACTTCTATCATCATCATGAGATTTGACTTTAAATACAAATCTTGCTTTTCCAGTTTGTTAGGGTATCCAGGACTTGCTGTGGTGGGAGAACTGGGTTCTGATGATGCCAAGTAGCCTTGGTTTCTGTTGCTTATGATCTTGCACTTGCATCTCGCCATTTGGTTATCTCTGGTGTTAGTTGGTCTTGCTGTCTCTGACTGGAGCTTGTCCCTCCTGTGAGCCTGTGAACCTGTGATCTTAGGTGGGTCAGCACTCCTGGGAAACCAGTTTTCTCAGGGCAGGATTTGAATGTGGAGAGCTGTATCACAGGGTTAGCTCTGGGACGAAGCTGGAGACTGGAAGGATCCTGTCCCCAACTGCTCTGTGGTTCCTGTGGCCTGTGGGCTCCTGGTGGACCTCTCTTTGGCAAGTTATTATAGCAAAAGTGGTGGTCTCACCTGTGAACTTAGGAGTGACAGCACTCCTCGGAGACCAGCTCTCTCCAGGTAGAATTTGGGTCATCATTAAGAATTTCATTCATTTTTCTCAAGTGCTTTCATATTTGTTTCTGTTTAGAGCAACAACTCCTATAGCTCAGCTTTTCCTCATCCTATGTAGTTAAAAACTTGCTTTAAACACCTTATCCTGCCCCTACTGCCCAGTGCCTGGAAGACAGTCCTGCAACTCCTTTCAGGCTAGACCCTGACTGTTCAATGCAAAGGAAGAGAGACCAGTGAATGAGTGTCCTCCTACCTCCCTGACTTTTGGGGGTGATTACAAATAAACAGGAACTTGTGTAAGAATTGAGTTCACTGACCAGCTTTCAAGCTGGTGTAGTCACAGCACAGAAAGAGAAAGGGAGGAAGGAAGGTGAGAGCTTTCCTGTTTTGACAGTAGTTGGCATTAGCAGTAAGTAGCCTAGTAATCAATTTTAGACGATCACTAAAAGTCCAAACTGGTCATTTCGGGGATCATAGGCCAGGGCAATCAAGAATCTGGATGAGGAACTGAATTTATTTCTAGAAACCAAATTTCTGTAGTTATACTAGTTCACCCAACACAGAAGATCTGGACAAACTGGTGTGTCTGCATGTAAGAGGAATTTTATTTTTCCTGTCTGAGAGAATGATATGAATAATTCTTGGCTCTAATATAAATGTCTAGTCCCTGAAGAATGTTGAACAATAAAGCCTGTTTTGACTTTTAAAAATTTTTTTGAGATTATAATTAAATAATTTCAACCTTCTCATTTTCTTCTACTGTTAAGACTCAAACCCTGGGACAAATAGCTGAGATGCCTATTTAACCAATAAAAGCTGAGATGGCTGCCAGGTTTCCCCTGCATTCCTCAGTCCCTGTTACAATGTATGCCTGGCATACCCTACCCTCTAGTCCAGTGGTTGGGCTGTCCTTCTCCCAGATGCTCTTCCTTATGTAATCCAACCATTTTGGTGACCTGGTCTTTTTCATCTATCATTTACCCTCCTAGTTTTTGGTCTGGCTCTCTCCTCTCCTCTCTTTTCTCTCCTTACATGGCTCAGGGTCATGTTCACTCTGGACTTTCCCAGATGTCCCTGCCACTAGCTATGCTCTCCTTTTTATCTATAATAAACTTTCTACTCCACCATACCTAGGATCAGCCATGTCCTTTCCTTTTCATTTCTTTTTTTTTTTTTTTTTACTCACTTCCCATTGACCACTTCTTGCTTTCAAATTCATAGCTACTTTTTGTTTTGATTATTGTTACTATTTGATTTGACTAAAGTTTGGTTACAGGATTTCCCAGCTATGATGTAGAGATAGCTACACTAGATATTGAGTCTGTAATGGTGTTGAGACCCACACTGCCTGGATTGGGGGCCACTGTGTCCCGGCCTGAGCTGCTGCTCCGGTCTACAGGTCAGTGTCTAACAAGAGGGAGAGTAGGGATGGAGGGGAAAGAGACACAAAGAATGGAGACAAGACAGAGGGTCTGATCAAGTTTCTTTTATTGAAAGGAAATCCTAGGTATTTATACACTTTGCCACATGCCTTGTAGGCATGGATACCACGTGCATCTTGCAGCTGGGGGCACTAAACAGCAAAACAAGATACGTGGGATAAACAAGATGATTATCAGAGTGTGCTCAGCTGTTGTAGGCTGTTGAAAAATAAGTCTCTTGTCAGGGTATATATGGCCTGAGATGGCTGCAAAGATGCTAGCTGCTTTCTGCTACTAGTTGGTTCCCAACATAATGGTACACACACACAAAAGGCCCTGTGCCTTGAAAGTATAACAGGAAGTGCTCTGGAAGCCTGAAAAATTCTACTAAAATACAAATTTCTAGATTAGGGCTCTGTCTGTCCCTAGGGTGGAAGAGCAGAACTAGGAAGGCCTCAGCTGTCTGATTCATTTGATCTCTGATTCCCCCAGTAGAGGAGCTGCTACTGTCCTGAGGTCCAACTGAGTTGTCTGAGCTAATGAGGGACTCTGGGCAGGCCTAGCAGTCAGGAACAGTGGGTAGATAGTAGCTTGCAACTTCTTTCCAGGATTTTCCTCTGATGCAGTTGTAGGGAGCTTTGAGGGAGACAAGTCATGCCATGATGAGTATGGGGGCGAATGTCCCCAGACCAGGAGGAGCAGGTCTGCTTAGCTATGAGAGTCTGATCTGCTTGGACTGAGATGACCTACAGGTGAAACTGTCATTCCGTTGGTTCATATGGTGACCTGGGTAGAGGCCCTTGACCTCTTACCCTCCCTGAGTGTGAACTTTTTGTGTTTGGAGTAGGGGGTGCATTGGGGATGGACTCTGTAGCCCTGGCAGTGGAAAGCTTATATTATCACTATTCAGTGTTCATACATAGGTATTGCTTTTGGCTTGTAGGAGGAAGACAGATTGAAAAACTAAAGGTCTGGTTTATAGAAAATTTGAAACTTGCATTCTACATTTAGGTTTGTGTGACAAATTTTATAAATAATTTTGAAAGTGGGTAGAAAGAGGTGGTGGGGATCATCCTTCAGCAATACTTGATCACAATTTTTTTTGATTTTTCTACTACTACTAGCCACAATGGCGTGATTCAGGGAAATTAAACTTCAGGGTACAAAGGAATTTCTGAGATACTGAGTTTTCCTAGTATATGGTGTTTTTCTAGTACATAATGTTGGGTAGGTAGATAGGGCAACTTTCACATCTTGTTCCATAATCCACATGGCAGAAAGTCTAATGTGTTTTAAATTTGGCATGCTAGTTCACTTAGGGGTCTCTCTACTTTGGTAATGGGAGACCCCAACATGCTGAACACCTGCAGAATAAAACACTCTTTGCGTTTATATACTATTTGAGTCTGGATTATTATTCTTCAATGAATCATGGACCCTTACAAAAGTAAAAAAATGGAGTTAAGAAACAGACAGACTTGTTTTCTTTGAATTTAAACAATAACAATAAATTATAGTTTGATAAAAATTTAATAGTCTTAGACAAATGACTCATCTCTTTGTTTTCTTCTGATCAAATAATCCACCTTAGATAGTGACACTTTTATCTTTCCTCTGGAGAATGTGTTTAAACATTTAATATTTTTATATGTCAATTTGTATATATTTATTATATTAATAATGTAATAATACTTATACATATATTTAATATAATGTTTAACATTATGTATGCATTTCTATTACTTGAATATTTATTTAAACATTAGTTTTCCTTAAAGAGAAGTGAGAGTACTCTTTTGGAAACCTAACATAAGAAGATGACCTGGATTTGTTTCCTACATGATATATATTTCACATTGCTAAGAGCAAAACTTCTGATTTCACAGATCTATACAGGGTCAAGAATGAGCACTCTCTCTATCTTCCCAACTGATGCCTCCCACTCTTGTCTCCAATCATCCCTACTCCACTCAAAATCTATTCTATTTCCCCTTTCCATGGAGATTCATAGCACTCCTCTTTATCCTTTTTGGGTCTGTGGATTGTAGCTTGATTATCATTTACCTCATGACTAATACCCATTTAAAAGTGAATACATACCATATTTGTGTTTCTTGGTCTTGGTTACCTTACTTAGGGTGATTTTTTTCTAGTTACATCTATTTTTCTGTAACTTTCACAATATCATTTTCTTTTACAGCTGAGTAATACTCCATTGTGTAAATATATGACATTTTCTTTATCCACTTTTCTTTTGAGGGATATCTAGGTTGTTTACAGTTTCTGACTATAATGAGTAAAGTTACTATGAACATAATTGAGCAAATGTTTTTGTGGTAGGATGGAGTCTCTGTTGAGTATATGCCCAAGAGTGGTATAGCTGGGTTTTGAGATAGATTAAACTTTTTTTGGGTTTTCTGAGGAATCACAATATTGATTTTCACAGTGGCTGTATTAGTTTGCCAGCACTAGAGGAGTGTCTCCCTTTCTCGACATCTTTGCCAGCATGAGCTATTACTTATGTTATTGACTTTAGTCATTCTGATATGGGTAAGATGAAATCTCTAGGTGGTTTTCATTTACATTTATGTGATGGCAAAGCACATCAAAAAGAAAACAAACAAAAATTGAACTTCATGATAAATTTATAAGTAATCTGTTCCTGTGGTCCACATAACCTGTAAAAGGCTCATAGTTCCCATTTCTGATCTACCTTAATGTTCACACATTGATTAACTAACATTTTGAAGAAATCTAATCTGAAGTCTATAAGAGGGATTTTCCCACTTTGTTGTTACATATCTATGTCATGCTTCCACTAATATATTTTAAATGCTTTTATTCATAACTTTCTTTGCCCTTCTATTGTAGGTAAAACACTTATGATACCATTATTATACAAGAAAATAAACTTTGTACTAATATGGTTTAAATGAAGTGTCCTCCCAAGGTCATGTGTTTGAACACTGGATCCCAAGCTGGCAATGCTGTTATGCAGTTATGCAACCTTTAGGAAATGGAGCCTCCTTTGAGGAATGAATTATTGTCAAGTACTCAAGGTTTAAATTTGTTGTAAGTTTCTATTTGATCTCTAATTCCTGACCTCAGACTAATTATCAAGCTAGATTCCCAACACTATTCCCAAATATTTCCTACCATAATGGAGTATATCAGCTAGATTTTACCTTTCATTCCTTACTTCACATGTTATTGGTTACTGTTAGAGGGCAGCAACTCAAACTACTTTCTCATGGTCTCTTGTAAGACAGAAGTACATTCTTATATCGTTTATGTAATCACCCAAGTCACTACTAGGTACCAGCTTATACCCAACTATTTAGATATGTGGTTTCTATGTAACTGTAGTTACAGACTGTTGTGAGCTGTTGTATAAGTGCTAGGAATGAAATTGGTTCTAAGAGAGCTCTTGACTGAATGATCTCTAGCCCCACCAACCCACTTTCAACAAAATAAAATAGAATACCACACACAAGAGACTTGGAATTCTAGGACCAGCTCTGAGGAAAGCTGCAGGCAAGTAGTGGGGTTAACCTAAAAGATATTATGTGTGCTGCAGCTGACAGAGTTTGAAGAGTAGGCATACCTAAGTCTTTTGGATTCCTGGTAATTTAATCATAATCTCAAGTAGCTGAACAAAGATCTACAAGATTAGATGTTTTCCCTGCTGGATTTTGGTCTTGCCTTGGTCTATTCATTCTTTGCTATGCTCTGATTATTTGTAGAATAGAATTGTTCCCCCCCCCCTGTGGTATTGTATGTTGAAACATGACAGTCTCATTTAAAGATATGGTAGAGTGTGGTAGGATAAAAAGTATTTTTCACTAAGAAGTGTAGAAAGATATGGTAGTTAAATGAGAATGGTTTGGATACTTATTTTTCAGTTGGTGGGGCAGTTTGGCAAGGAGCACGTGTATGGCCATTTTGAAAGAAGTGTGGCACATGAGTGTACCTTGAGGCTTTAAAAGCTTCTGACCATGCCCATTGTGTTTGCTATCTCTTATCTGAGGTTCAAATGTTTGCTCTAAGCTCTTCCTGCTGCCATGTGTTTATACTGCCATCATTGACTCTTACCCTTTGGAACTATAAGCTTAACTTGGTACTTCAAATTATAATTTGTCTGGGCCATGATGTATTTTATGACAGAAATAAAAAGATAACTATACAGAAGTGTTCTGTTGAAGATCAGAATACAGAAAATCTCCCCTTCCAACTATAGAATCCACGGAGAAATTTTTTTTCTAACTTTAGCTCTAGAGTAGCTAACATCAATTCCCTGTCTTTGAGGTTAGAAGTGATCCCAAGATTGAGAGGATCTCAAGATTTCATAAAGAAACAATTCTGTTGAGAATATTTTCCTTTACTTCTAACCAAACCAATATCAAATAAATTCTCAGATCCCTCTTCTATGGAATAGAAGACTATCATGCTAGGAATGATGGTCCAAAGGCACAGGATTAAATAAATACTGTTATTTATTACAGATTCAATGTATATTATACATTAGAGTATACTTAGTGAATATCAAAGTCAGCTGGGGTTTTAAATAAGACTCTTTCTCAAAGAAACAAATCAAAAATATATTTGTTAGGGGCCAGCTAACTCCATTTTTTCCTCCCTTTTTCTAATTAAACCTGATGTTAAATTTGATTAATTTCTATATTGTTCTTTATGGTGTTTTCTCTAACCATGTCCCAAGTTAAAGGTCAAATTGTCATTTTGACTTGTTCTTCTTCTATGATCTTCAGATGGACACATAGTAAATTCTTTCCACTGTTCATAGTATGTTCTGAGAACTGGCTGGTAGTTAACTAAATTACTAACTGCAAAAAAAATTTCCACTTTTGTAATCATTTGCTATGTATCTCAGCTTTGAACTTGAATATACAAAGGCTCTCCTGCTTTTATTTTATTTTTTAAATTTCTTTATTTACATCTCAATATCAGCCTGCCCTCTCCTCCCAGTACCCCCTCATGCAAATCCTCCTCCATTCCTTCCTTCTCCTTTGAGAATAGAAACCCCCCTCTGGGTATCATCCCACCAATGTCCCCCATTACCCTTCCACCCCTGACACATCAAGTCTCTGCAAGACTAGGAACATCTTCTCCCACTGAGGCCAGACAAGATAGCCCAGTTAGGGGAATGGAATCCACAGGCAGGCAAGCAATAGATTAAGGGCAGCTCTTGCTCCATTTGTTGGGGGGATATTGTATATCTACTACATACGGTCAGGGGACCAAGGTCCAGCCCATGCTCACTCTTTGGTTGGTGGTTCAGTCTCTAGGCTCCTCTGCTTTTAATCAGGGCTGATTCACTTTTTTTTTTCTTCCTCAAACTTTTAGGTCTTTTCGAAATGGTTTATGCTATGGAAGTGACTATGTAGACCAACGTGACAAACTCACAGATATGAATTTGCTTCCAAACTGATAGGATTAAGGACATGTGCTACCATGCTTGTTGATATTTATTTTTGAAAATAATTGTATGGACACTGGTAGCAAACATCTGATATGACTTTAAGAGATATTGTATTGTCCCATTTTCCCAATGTTTCTTTTTATCTATATTATTTAGGTTTGTTTTTATTTTCCAGTGTTTGTGTGTGTTGGGATTAAAGAAATGCATTACTATCCCCTGCTTGAACAATACGTTTTATGGTACAAGTTCTCTCTCTCTCTCTCTCTCTCTCTCTCTCTCTCTCTCTCTCACACACACACACACACACACACACACACACACACACACACAAGAATTTTAGTTGCTCTTTTATGAGTGTATTACCTGCATGTGTGTCTGTGTACCCCATTCATGCCTGTTGGCCAGGGAGACAAGAATATGGTATCAGAATCCCTGGAACTTGAGTTACAGATAGTAGTGAGCTGTCTTATGTGCTGAAAATGAAACTTAGGGGCTCTGGAAGAAATCTCAGTGCCCTTAGCTTCTGAGATATTTTTCACTTCCAAATTTTCTATTCCTGATAATGTTTCCTGTCCAAGGTATTCTAGGTCACTTGGGGGTCAGACTTGTGCTAAGGGGATCCCTGCAGGGACAGGGAAGCACTAAAGGGTTTACACTAAAATATGAGTATGAAAACCCTGTGCAGATTGACTTGAGCGACCAGACTGAGGGACTCCAATACTAGGCAGTTCACTGCCAACATATTTAAAACACAGTACAATTTGGGAAAAGATTTCCAGGCATCAATCAGTCCAATCAGTCCAGTTCCAGGTGCATAATAAAGCTTAATATGTGACTTCATAGAAACTCTTTTACATAGTACATGTGACTATGAGGGTAGGTTCTATAGCTGAGAGACCTAGAATTTAATGTGATCTCTGACCAATAACATAGAGTCAGCTGGATGTAAAGTGCATATGACATCTCCACAAAGGATGGGTAACAGTCTAGGGAAGAAAGAGCCTGGGATAATCATTCTGAGGAATTTGAGTTACGTCTGCCTCTATAGCAAAAAGTAAGTGAGGTCTGCCTCTACAGATAGCAGAGACCACATGGTCATTAACAAAATTTACTCTCAGACTTTTGGATAGAATGCAGATATTTTATCTCCTTCATTGAGAAGAGGACCCTGTGTGTTTAACATCCATGGTTTCCCTAGTGATCTATGGATACAAAGACCTTTGTGTTCTCAACATTTTCTTGCTCATTAAACAGTGGAACCCTCTGTAAGTTGGAGGAGAATTAGCCTTGGGCAAAGATGAGGTCCCTATTTGGCTATCTAATGCAATGTGGTCAGTTCTGAAACCATATACACACAACCAACATATATGGACTCATCAAGTTGTATTCATATATTTGAACATATTTACTTGATTTTCAGCTAAGATCTTGTAGTACAAGGTGAACATTCCAGAGACATTTCTGTCCATTATTTTTATAATTTACATATGTTTCTGTTGACTTTAAATTAAGAATGTCCTTACATATCTCTGTTTTGACCTTGTGACCATGTTCAAAATTTCACTTAGCATGCTTAGGAATAGGCAAACCTATATGTTACCTAGACTCCATAAATAAAATCTCAATGTTTTCTTTGTTGAAGAAAATTATTGCTATGGAAAGGACTTCCATGCTTTCCTTGCCTGGCACAGGAAAAAAATCTCAGTTCTTTTGCCTTGGCTTTTGTGATGGCTATTCTTGACTATATCCAAACTAAAATTCAATGAGTTGGGTGGGTACTGTGGGAAATTTTTCTTAATTATAGCTTTTGAAATGGAAAAACCCTTCTTCAATCTGGCTCTTTTTAAGTGATAAGATCTAGGCCACAGCTTCTCATAGTAGGATATATATATATATATATATACACACACACACACACACACACACACACACACACACATATGACATTGAAGATAGTAACTCTTGTTTTCTGCTTGCCCTACCTCTGGCTAACAAGCTCATTTTTTATTGGTATTAGAATCTACTTCAGAATTCTGGTATATACTGAAGAGCAGCTGAGACATACAACATGGAATGAACCACTATTAGCTAGCCATTGTTGAACTAGTTGGACGACAGTTGGTGAAATATTCTAATAAAGCCATATCCTATTAGGTCAGTTCATCTAGAGAACCTTTACTAATACAGTTCTGTGTGAGAATGTGTGTTCACCTTCTCACTGAGGAAGACGTGCTAGCTAACAATATTGCTCCACAGGGTTTGTCATCTGTTTCCTGTTTTTCTCCCAAGGTTCTCATACCTATCAGTGAAAACTAGCTGCAGTTTACCTAAGCCCAGCATGAAGGACTCAGTCCAAGCCAAATTAGACTATTTGCCGGTTTATTGGTGGCAACTCTCTACTGGGTTCACTGATCCCTAGAAACCAGAGGGTTCACTAGTCCCAAAGAGGTCAGAAAAGTTGCTATGGGGGAGAATTGGGGGTGGCCGGGGAAAGAGAGAAAAGAGTGAGCAAAGTAAGCTGGAAGAGAAAAATGCAGGGTGGGGGGAGGGAGGGACAGGGAAAGTGGAAAGGGAAGGAGAGAGAAGGGAGAGACACAGAGACAGAGAAAGAGAAAGACAACGAACACAAAATGTCTGGATTATATAGGAAGAGCTTCTGGGAGAAGGGAAAGCCCAGCCCCTGGGCTGGAAAGTTCATGATACAAGGCAGGGTATACCAGACATACCCTGTAACAGGTGGGGACTGAGGAGTGCTGGGAGAATCTGGAGCGCCTGCCAGCTTTGGTGTGTGCAATGTGCACTTCAGCTGCTTGTCCCAGGTCTGAATCCCAACAGCCACAAAACAAAACTCTTGTTTCCCCAAATCTCTCTTTAATTGTTAATGTCCTGGGCACCCTTCCACTTGTAGGACAGATTGATAACTTCACTGTAAGTTGAGTAATGGGCTATGCAAGCTATTTACCCTGATTCCAGGAGGAAGAAGGGAAAGGGCCGACTGAGTGTTTTGAAGAGAGGATCTGCAGTGAGGACCTGGTGAGCACTGGGTCACTGCCCACAAAGGGGAGGAGCAGGCGGCGGCTGAGCTGTGGTAGCTGGAGTGATGGGTCCTCCCTGGAGCTGGGTGAGGAGACAGATGGGTACACTATTAGAGAACAAGCACAAGAGCACAAGTTGCTACTGAAACGCAAATCCCTGCAGATCTGGAAAAGGTCTGGCCCTGGAGTGGAAGCCTGGGCTGAGAATCTCTATACTGTATCCTTTCAGCACACTCTAACCCGAAGGTAGGTGCTCATGTCACTCAAGACTCACTGACCAATCAGAGCTTTCTGACCTGCCAGTTAGAAGATGAGGCAGTTTCTTCCGGGTGCCGCTGTGCTGCAGGTTCCGCTTAGTAGCTGTGCAGGCTTGAGTGCTTGTACTCTCTGTCCTGATGATGTGAAGCGCGCTCAGGCAAGCTCGGAAGTTGCGATATGGTGAGCACAGGGTCACTGCCGACAACCGGGAGGAGCAGGCTTCCTGGGGCTGGGTGGGAACCGGCGGCCAGATGCGGCTACCTATGAGGTCCCTTGTTGTTCTAACCACTTGCTGGATCCAGCGTTAGCCTCTGAATAACTTCAAGCGTGTGTGTAGAAACATCTTTGGCATAATGCCAAACTCGGAGAGCCCTCGTTTTAACAAGTTCTGTTTTTAGTACTTAACATTAAGGTGCACGATCCATTGGATGTTAATTTTGTGGAGGTTGTAAAAACGCATCTCATGTGTTGGGTAGCAATCTAATATCAAGCTGTTGATTGATATTCTAAATATCAATTCTATAATATAATTATAAAATATAATTAAAAATATAATTCTAAAAGAGTAGAATTAATGATATAAAGGATTTACTAATAGTATATAAAATAGTAAGTCACATCATGTATAATTTAACTAGAGGAGGACTGCCTATAAAACACCCCACAGATAAGTAGTATGCTAACCAAGCCTGTTAGAGATTAGAGTGTTAGGATATGTTTGTTCACAAAGATTGTCCAGAAATATGGCTCCAAATCATAACAAAAGAAACAACCCATCCCCATATTAAAAAGCAGGCCTCTAACAAGCTGCCTGGTAGGGCATTACAGGATCACAATCAACATTATGGTCTGTGTGCCATAAAGGCTCAGTTTTCTTCTTGAGAAAGGTATAGTTCTGCCACACGGGCAAGATGATACCAGATGACAACCATTTGAAAAGATAAAAACAAACAAACAAAAACCCACTGTTGTGTTGAGTGCTGGCCTGAACAAGCAAGGCTTTCCTAGAGGTCCCCACGTATAGAGAGTGACATAGTTCCTTCTGCAACCCTGTTGAGGTTTGGTCTGTTGCTATGTGTTGTGAAGCTAAATTCTGTATAGGAAGGTCTAAATGAATTCTCACCATTACAAATTTCTGTTGTGCAAATCTTGTTCTTAATTTAAATGTATTGGTTAAATAAAATTGGCTACAGCCGGTTACTGGAGGGATTAGAGGAAGGTGGGTTTTGAGTTACCTGATTGAGGATGGAGAGCAAGAGGAAGAAGGGGGTGCCCATGAGGACAGAGGAGAAAGTATCATGAGAGCAGAGGTACTATGAGCACTTGGCAAATATTTGGGGCACATCTCTGGGGAAATAGCCAGGCCAGCAATTAAAAAAGCAGATTATGGGTTACTCCCCAGTAATTGTCAAAGCCAAATAAAATAACCATAGTCTGAGTCTCATTTATTTGTAAGCTAGTCGGGGGGGTGGGGGGGGAAGCATAAATTGATTCTACTACAAACCCAGGAATGTGCTTTCAGAGCCAGTAACAGGGCCTAGGCCTTGGAAGCTTTTCCTAAAGCCCTGAGGTATAGAGATAAAACAGAGCTCCTTCTCTAAAACCAGAAATATGCTTGGGAGAGATGGTAATGGTCTGGGGCCAGGGCCTTTGGGAGGAGTTGCCTCAGATTCTGAGAACACAAGTTCCTACCATATGGGACTATGGTTATTAGTCCCAAGGCCACTATAGGTTTGGTGAGTAATGTTTTTGAGATACACCAAATTTGCCTTATGCTTCACTGTTTGATTAGACTCCTCCTGAGTGTGTCCCATTCTATGATTTTTCTAACTTTATAGTTTATTCATGTTGCTGCTGACTTCATAGAAGTTTCCCATTTCCTTCCATTTCCCTCATGTAAGTAGTATACACGATGATATTCTTCTTAAGAAGCTAACTTAGCATGAGGAAAATAGCTTGTGCAAGACCTCCCCACTCCAGCTTTTATACTTTCTATCTTATCTTTTCCTATGTTTTTCATCATCTGGGACCTTCCATTTAGGACAGTCACTAACCTGCTGTTTTAGGGCACTGGTGTACTTAAGAAATAATCTTGGGAATATCTTTGCTGTGTAAATTTCCCATTTGTTTCAGTAGCTAGACTTGCAGTCTCCAGTCCATATTTAAATTGTTCAAAACAACCTGGGACCTGGACCTAAAAAAGACTGAAGGGTGACAGCATATGTGGAATGCAAAATTCATCCTAGGCTGGCTTCTTTTTACATTAACCAGTGTAGATGGTCTTTGCTATTTTGAGATTTCTTCTTTTTTCTACCCTTTATCCCCCCATGTTCCTCCTCCTGCCCCTGGTTTCACCCCCTATCATTAGATAAGAAAGAAACAAGAATGGTAGAGAAAGATCCTTGAATCTAATTTCTTTCCTAGTACTGGACCCATCGTCATGAGTTGAACGGTCTCTGAGGGGGGAGCGAGGATTAAAGATAGGAAAGGCAGAAAGAAGATGCAAAGCCAAGAGTTAGATTTAGGAGTACTGCTGGTTAATACTGTAGCAACAGCAACCAGCAGCCTCCAGTTAATTTTTCATAGCCTTTTTATACTTCACAGTACCATGGGAAGCAAAGACACTAACTAACAGAAACAATTTCCTGAAAATACATAGAACATCTGTTCTTATCCAGAGGCACCTCCCTGTTCCTTCCACCAAGGTCAATAGAACTTTCAGCCCCTCGCCTTGAGCCTCAGGTGTACCTCCTCTTATCATTCCATGCCTCATCAGACTGGGAAATCTGCCAAAAGATCCTAACCCACCTTGACTTTTCCTGGCAGGCAGACTTCTGTCTCTGTCTGTCTGTCTGTCTGTCTCTCCCTGCACTGTACTTTCTCCCTTATTCCCTCCCAACTGATCCCTCTCACTCCGTTTCCCATCAAAGCCCAGTCTACTCGCAGAAACTACTCTACTTTCCCCTTAGAAGGAGATCCATGCTTCCCCCCTATAGCCCTCCTCTTTATCTAGCCTCTCTGAGTTTGTGGAGTACAGCTTGATTATTATTTAACTAACAGGTAATATCCACTTATAAGTGAATGCATACCATATCTGTCATTCTGGATGTGGGTTACCTCAATTATGGTAATTCTTTTTAGTTGCATTCTCTTACCTGAAAATTCATGATGTCGTTTTTTTTTTTTTTTTTTTTTTAAAACAGCTGAATGATGAGATACTCCACTGTGTAAATGTACCATATTTTTTTTTGTTTGTTTTTGTTTACCCATTCTTAAGTTGAGGTACCTCTAGGTTGTTTTCAGTTTCTGTGTAGCTGCCTGCAGCCACGGATAACTGGGTTCACCTGAAACAGGAACAGAGGGAGAGAGAAAAGATGGAGCCAAGACAACATATTCTGATCAAGGCTTGAAGTTTAATGTTCAGCTCTCAATTTAAAGGGAAAGCCACACCCCCCTTCTCGTTTCAGCCAGAGATGGGTGGGGGAACCCATCCTTGGTCACAGCAGGAGATATCTCAAGGCAAGCTCAGCAGGCAGTCTATTCTCAGTTCCTGTAGCAGGCTTTATGTGCAGCCAAGGTGGGTAACACCACCTGGGTCCTATTATTTGGTCTACTGTGGTAAACAAGGTCTTTCAGGCCTGCTCAAGCCTGGGGGAAGGGTACAATTTTCCCTTTTTAGTTTTATAAAGATGAGCAGTGCCAACAGCTGGGCAGGTCACAAGATTTCATCCTGTCTAGGGCAAATAGTGGCCAGGCAACTGTGCCTGGCTTAGGTTGGCATCTATATTGCTTCTATATTACCCGTCCTTGAGGAAAATATACATAGCATATGGATGTATGTCTCTGCCTTAGGTTTATGGGAGCTCAAGAACACTCTTACCCATCTTTGACTAACCAGCCATCATTGGCACACTCTTTCCCATATAGACCAAAGCCACATTCAGACCAAAGAACCTGTGGACATGCACTCATGCAATTCTTCATAGTGATGGATAACTGCCATGATGAATGGCTGAGCTTGCTGAGAGCGATCCTGTGTGAGGGCAATCAATCTGCTTAAATACAAGGTTCAAAGGTTAAAAGCAACATGATTATCCAAGCAATGTAGAAAATAAGATTGTAAATGGGAATGTTCTAATATCTAATCTAACTGCTAATTAGCAGAGATCAGAACCAAAGTCTGGCCACCAGGTACATGGTGGGTGGCTTTAAGTAATGATAAAAAACACTCTCCAGTAAGAGTGGAGACTATATGCCATGTTAAATCAGCTGGCTGATTCTGAGTCATCTTCATCATTAGAATCATAATTATTAGGCTCAAGATCTGTGTCCACTTGATGGACCAATCTTTCAGGTAGGCATCGGTCTCCATTTTTTTTTCTGAGAAAATGCAGACTGAGCCACCACCCAAAATTAAAACAGCATTGGGACCATTCCAAGTATTAGTTAAGGGGTCTCTCCATTTGACCCTGGCAAATGAGCTGGAAGTGACTGGATGCCAGTGGCAATCCACTGCAGACTCACCTTTAGCATCAGTTTGCAGAAAATTTAAAACAAATAAGACAAAAGCAAAGTGTGCTTTTGGTGACCTTGGGGGGTATAATTCCCCCATTTTAGTTTTTTTTTCTTTTTTTCTTTTTCTTTTTTTTTCTTTTTTTTTTTTATTGGATATTTTATTTACATTTCAGATGCCAATCCCTTTCCCCATTTCCCTTCCCTAGAAAACTCCTATCCCGTGCCCCCCCTTTTTCATTTGGCTTTTATACAATTTTTTTAAAATGTTAATCAAGGGCTTCGTAAGTATGGTAATGCTCAATCAGAAGTGTAACCTAATACCCAACCTAGCTATGTAAACTATCTTTGACTAGTGGAGACACGTGAACTTCTGCCTTCGTGCCCCCTCTCTCTTTCTCTCTCGTTTTCTCTCTCATTACCGAGCTTCTCATCTACTTCATCTTCTCCTCTCCTTACTCCATCTTTTCCTCTCGGTGATCCTTTCCCCTTAGCTCCTCCTACATATCACCCTTCCTGTTAAAATAAAGCTTTTCTCTCAGAAAATAATTAGAGCATAATTATTCCTATTTGTACCAGTGAGCTACAAGATACTCTTAATACCCAGTCCATCCTTTTGTTGACTAGCCAGAACCTCTGCTGTCTCTCTTGACTAGAACACTTAGTTTTGAACCTGGCTTTTTCTTGGCTTTAGAATGAATGTCAGCTGAGAACCCTCCACTCAGATCTTTTCTCTCAAGGTAAATAGCCTGGATTGGCTATGAGTCTATAGGTCTTCAATGCCATCAGAAATCCAGAATGACTAAATTAACTGAATTTATGGGAAGCACTAAGCATAGCTTCTAAAACTTAGCCAATTTATAGAGACCACTGAACACCTGGACAACCCCTATACTACCGAACGTTGGAGCATCAAATCTTCAGCCTTCTGGCCCAAACTCATCTGACAGACTTTAGTGCTGCAGAATTAAGGGCTGGTTACTCTGTCTAGGCACATATAATCACTCGACTATTCTGCAAGTGTGTCCTTTTCTGCACAGTAATTTGTCTGTAGATGGAGAGAGGCAATTCTTGCCTGGTGGCTGTCTCACCACAACTGGAGTAACTCCAAGGATGCTCAATTTCTTCTTAGAATCCAAGACAGGAAGCTGTCAGGAGCAGACAGGTCTCTAATCAAAATGAACATTAATATAGAAATATTTGTGACGTCAATTCTATGGATTTCTGACATTTTGAAATCCAACTATCCATGTAAGGTAACCTGGACTGTTGTCTGTTATCTCCTCTCAGCTATTTCTAAATAAAATATAGAAAACACCCTAACAATAGACTCAAAGTCATGAGTTTGCTATAGTCCCTTAACTTACAGGCTAATCATCCCAAGTCAGTTAAAAAAGTTAAAGAAGGACTGGATCTAAGTCTTGTATTTCTAAATGTGTTATACAGGCACAATGCCCATGAGAGTATCGATATTCATTTCACTTTCATATCAATAAGAAGCTTATACCAATGAAAACCTTAAATTTGAAATCCAAATGAATTTTGTACCATTTAAGAAATTATAACTTCATCTTGATACTAAATTATACAGATTTCTACCAATAGGTTATGGCTATGCCATAAATCCTAGCTAATCCTCCCTGTTCCAACAAAATCACTACTGTTCCCCAGAGAGACAGCCCCATGTTAACCACCTTAGTCCCCAAGCCCGGGGAATAGGGGCGCTGACTCTTCTTTAACTTCTTCAAGCTGATTACGGGCGTTGAGATATTAGAAGAGGGGTGGAGGGAAGAGTAAATTGATAAGCTTCTAACCCTGTGTCTTCACTGCATCCAGATGGAATTCCCAGACACCGGATGTTTGAATAGGTCTGCTCGTTTTGCTTGATGAGTAGATATACCAAGGCTGTGTATTCTGCAATATACAATTCTCTGGACAAGTTTTAGTATCAAGAAAAACAATTTTTTTTTTCTAGAGGGCTGACATTTTTTTTTTAAAGAAGTTGGTTCTAACAACTTTTTTTCCCCTTTTATGTAGTTGGTTATAATATTTACATTTCAAGTTTTATCATCTTATCCCATTTTCCCCACCACCCAGGAACCCCTTATCCCATCCCCCCTCCTTATATCCCTTCTATGACGCTATGCCCGCACCTACCCCCCACCCCCACTACCCCCTCCTCACCCTCACATCCCCCCCTTCTGTGTTAGTTTTTCATGGGCCCAAGAATCTCCTCTCCCACCTATGCCCAACAAGGCCGTCCGCCCCTACATATACCGCTAGAGTTGTAGGTCCCTCCCTATGTGCTCCCAGGATGGTGGTTTAGACCCTGGAGGCTCTGGATTGTTTGATGTTGTTGCTTTCCTCTTGGGGTCACAAACCCTTTCTGTTCCTTCAGTCTTCTAAGTTCTCCATTGGGAAAACCTTGATCATATCAGTGGTTAGCTGTGAGCATCGTCCTCTAAATGTATTAGTCTCTGGCAGAGCTCTAAGGAGACAGCTATAATACGTTCTTGACAGCATGCATTTCCAGTCATCCACATCAACATCTAGCTTAGGTGACAGTGCATGGGATGGATGTCCAGGTGGAATGGTCTCCTGATGGCTCCTCCTTCAGTTTCTGTCCCATGTTTTGTTTCCATAATTGCTCCCTTGAGTATTTTTGTTACTGGTTCTAAGTAGAACTGAGGCATCCCCTCTTGGTCTTTCTTCTTCATGAGCTTCACGTGGTCTGTGGGTTGAGTCTTCACTATTCTAAGTTTTTGGGCTAACATCCACTTAACAGTGAGTAAATACCATGTGTGTTCTTTTGTGATTGGGTTAACTCACTCAGGATGGTAATTTCTAGATCCATCCATTTACCTAAAAATTTCTCGAATTCATTATTTTTAATAGCTGTGTAATACTCCATTGTGTAGATGTACCACATTTTTTGTATCCATTCTTCCGTTGAGGGACATCTTGTTTCTTTCCAGCTTCTGGCTATTATAAATAAGGTTGCTGTGAACATAGTGGAGCATATGTCCTTGTTATATGTTGAAGCGTCTTCTGGGTATATGCCCAGGAGTGGTATAGCTGGATCCTCAGGTAATGCTATGTCCAGTTTTCTGAGGAATCACGAGACTGATTTCCAGAGTGGTTGTACCAGCTTGCAATCCCACCAACAGTGGAGGAGTGTTCCTCTTTCTCTGAATCCTCGCCAGCATCTACTATCACCTGAGTTTTTGATCTTAGCCATTCTGACTGGTGTGAGGTGGTATCTCAGGGTTGTTTTGGTTTGCATTTCCCTGATGAGTAAGGATGTTGAGCATTTCTTAAGGTGCTTCTCAGCCATTCGAGTTTCCTCTGTTGAGAATTCTTTGTTTAGCTCTGTTCCCCATTTTTTAATAGGGTTATATGGTTTTCTGAAGTATAATTTCTTGAGTTCTTTGTAAATCTTGGATATTAGCCCTCTATCGGATGTGGGATTGGTTAAGATCTTTTCCCAATCTGTTGGTTGCCGTTTTGTCTTATTGACAATGTCCTTTGCCTTACAGAAGCTTTGCAATTTTATGAGGTCCTATTTGTCAATTCTTGATCTTAGAGCATAAACCATTGGTGTTCTGTTCAGAAACTTTCCCCCTGTGCCTAGGTATTCGAGGGTCTTCCCCACCTTCTCTTCTATTAGTTTCAGTGTATCTGGTTTTAAGTGAAGGTCTTTTATCCACTTGGATTTGAGCTTTGTACAAGGAGATATGAATGGATCGATTTGCATCCTTCTACATGTTGACCTCCAGTTGAACCAGCACCATTTGCTGAAAATGCTGTCCTTTTTCCACTGGATGGTTTTAGCTCCTTTGTCAAAGATCAAGTGACCATAGGTATGTGGGCTCATTTCTGGATCTTCAATTATATTCCATTGATCTTCCTGATTGTATCTGTACCAATACCATGCAGTTTTTATTACTATTGCCCTGTAGTACAGTTTGAGGTCAGGGATGGTGATTCCCCCCCGAAGTTCTTTTGTTGTTGAGAATAGTTCTCGCTATCCTGGGTTTTTTGTTGTTCCAAATAAATTTGCAAATTGCTCTTTCTATCTCTGTGAAGAATTGATTTGGAATTTTGATGGGGATTGCATTGAATCTATAGATTGCTTTTGGCAAGATGGCCATTTTTACTAAATTAATCCTGCCAGTCCAGGAGCATGGGAGATCTTTCCATCTTCTGAGGTCTTCTTCTATTTCTTTCTTCAGAGACTTGAAGTTCTTGTCATACAGATCTTTCACTTGCTTGGTTAGGTTCACTCCAAGATATTTTATATTGTTTGTGACTATTGTGAAGGGTGTCATTTCCCTAATTTCTTTCTAAGCCTGTTTATCATTTGAGTATAGGAAGGCTACTGATTTGTTTGAGTTGATTTTATATTCAGCCACTTTACTGAAGTTGTTTATCAGGTTTAGGAGTTCTCTGATGGAAATTTTTGGGTCACTTAAGTATACTATGATATCATCTGCAAATAGAGAAATTTTGACTTCTTCTTTTCCTATTTGTATCCCTTTGACTTCCTTTTGTTGTCTAATCGCTCTAGCTAGAACTTCCAGTACTATATTGAATAGGTAGGGTGAGAGTGGACAGCCTTGTCTAGTCCGTGGTTTTAGTGGGATTGCTTCAAGTTTCTCTCCATTTAGTTTGATGTTGGCTACTGACTTGCTGTATATTGCTTTTACTATGTTTTGGTATGGACCTTGAATTCCTGCTCTTTCCAGGACTTTTAACATGAATGGGTGTTGAATTTTTCAAATGCTTTCTCAGCTTCCAGTGAGATGATCATGTGGGTTTTTTTTCTTTGAGTTTATTTATGTAGTGGATTACATTGATGGATTTCCGAATACTGAACCATCTCTGCATTCCTGGGATAAAGCCTACTTGATCATGATGGATGATTGCTTTGATGTGTTCTTGGATTCAGTTTGCAAGAATTTTATTGAGTATTTTTGCATCAATATTCATAAGAGAGATTGGTCTGTAGTTCTCTTTCTTTGTTGGGTCTTTATGAGGCTTTGGTATGAGTGTAATTGTAGCTTCGTAGAACGAATTGGGTATTGTTCCTTCTGTTTCTATTCTGTGGAATAGTTTGAAGAGAATTGGTATTAGGTCTTCCTGGAAGGTCTGGTAGAATTCTGCACTAAAACCATCTGGCCCCGGACTTTTTTTGGTGGGGAGATTTTTGATGACTGCTTCTATTTCTTTAGGGGTTATAGGACTGTTTAGATGGTTTATCTGCTCCTCATTTAACTTTGGTACCTGGTATCTATCTAGAAAGCTGTCCATTTCATCCAGATTTTCCAATTTTGTTGAGTATAGGCCTTTGTAGTAGGATCTAACGATTTTTTTTAATTTCCTCTGTTTCTGTTGTTATGTCTCCATTTTCAGTTCTAATTTTATTGATTTGAGTGCTGTCTCTGCGCCCTTTGGTTAGTCTGGCTAAGGGTTTGTCTATCTTGATTTTCTCAAAGAACCAGCTCCTGGTCTTGTTGATATTTTGTATAGTTCTTTTTGTTTCAACTTGGTTGATTTCGGCCCTGAGTTTGATTATTTCCTGCCGTCTACTCCTCTTGGGTATATTAGCTTCTTTTTGTTCTAACGCTTTCAGGTGTGCTGTCAAGTTGTTAATGTACGCTCTTTCCATTTTCTTTTTGTGGGCATTTAGAGCTATGATTTTTCCTCTCAGTACTGCTTTCATGGAGTCCCACAAATTTTGATATGAAGTGTCGTCATTTTTATTTAAATCTAAAAAGTCTTTAATTTCTTTCTTTATTTCTTCCTTGACCAAGTTATCATTGAGTAGAGCATTGTTCAGTTTCCATGTGTATGTGGGCTTTCCGTTGTTTTTGTCCATGTCAAAGTCGAGTCTTAGTCCATCGTGGTCTGATAGGGTACAAGGGATTATTTCAATCTTTTTGTATCTGTTGAGGCCTGTTTTGTGACCAATTATATGGTCTGTTTTGGAGAAGGTACTATGAGGTGCTGAGAAAAAGGTATATTCTTTTGTTTTAGGATGAAATGTTCTATAGATGTCAGTTAAGTCCAATTGGTTCATAACTTCTGTTAGTTTCATTGTGTCTCGATTTAGTTTCTGTTTCCATGATCTGTCCATAGCTGAGAGTGGGGTGTTGAAATCTCCCACTATTATTGTGTGGGGTGTAATATATGCTTTAAGTTTTAGTAAAGTTTCTTTTATGTATGTGGGTGCCCTTGCATTTGGAGCATAGATTTCAGAATTACAAGTTCCTCTTGGAACCTTTTTCCTTTGATGAATATGAAGTGTCCTTCTTTATCTTTTTTGATTACTATTGGTTGAAAATTGATTTTATTTGATATTAGAATGGCTACTCCAGCTTTTTTCTTGGGACCATTTGCTTGTAAGATTGTATTCCATCCTTTTACTCTGAGGTAGTGTTTGTCTTTTTCACAGAGGTGCGTTTCCTGTATGCAGCAAAATTCTGGGTTGTTTTTATGTATCCAGTCTGATAGTCTATGACTTTTTTTTGGAGAATTGAGTCCATTGATATTGAGAGATATTAAGGAATAATGAATGTTGTTTCCTATTATTTTTGTTATTATTGGCGTTGGAGTTCTGTTTGTGTAGGGGTCTTCTTTTAGGGTTGTTGGAAGATTACTTTCTTGCTTTTTCTAGGTTGTAGTTTCCCTCCTTGTGTTGGAGTTTTCCTCCAATTATCCTTTGAAGTGCTGGATTTGTGTTAAGATATTGTGCAAATTTGATTTTGTCATGGAATATTTTGGTTTCTCCATCAATATTGATTGAAAGTTTTGCTAGATATAGTAGTCTGGGCTGGCATTTGTCTTCTCTTAGGGTCTGTATGATATCCATCCAGGATCTTCTGGCTTTTATAGTCTCTGGTGAGAAGTCTGGTGTAATTCTTATAGGTCGTCCTTTATATGTTACTTTACCTTTTTTTCTTACTGCTTTTAGTATTTTTTCTTTGTTTTGTACATTTGATGTTTTGTTTATTATGTGACTGGAGGTATTTCTCTTCTGGTCTATAGTGTTTGGAGTTCTGTAGGCTTCTTGTATATTTATGGACATCTCTTTCTGTAGGTTAGGAAAGTTTTCCTCTATAATTTTGTTGAAGATATTTACTGGTTCTTTAAGTTGTGAATCTTCCCCCTCATCTATTCCTATTATCCTTAGGTTTGGCCTTCTTATTGTGTCCTGGATCTCCTGTATGTTTTGGGTTAGTAGCTTTTTGCATTTTGCATTTTCTTTGACAGTTGTGTCAATGTTTTCCATGGTATCTTCTGCACATGAGATTCTCTCTTCTATCTCTTGTATTCTGTTGGTGATACTTGTGTCTATGACTCCTGATCTTTTTTTTAGGTTTTCTATCTCCAGAGTAGTCTCCCTTTGTGATTTCTTTATTGTTTCTACTTCCGTTTTTAGATCTTGGAAGGTTTTGTTGGATTCCTTCTCCTGTTTGGTTATTTTTTCTTCCAATTCCCTAAGGGATTTTTGTGTTTCCTCTTTAAGGGCTTCTATCTGTCTGCCTGTGTTCTCCTTAATTTCTTTGAGAGTGTTATTTATGTCCTTTTTAAAGTCCTCTAACATCATCATGAGAAGAGATTTTAATTCTGAATCCTGCTTTTCTGGTGTGATGGGGTATTCAGGGCTTGCTATGATGGGGGAACTGGGTTCTGATGTTTCCATGTAACTTTGGATTCTGTTGCTTACGTTCTTGAGCTTGTCTTTTGCCATTTGGTTAACTCTAGTGCTCCCTGTACTTTCTGTCTCTGACTGAGGCCTCCCTTTCCAGTTATCTTGCTTGTTTCTGGTCTCCTCGGGGTCCCAATGTCTCTGTGATCTTCTCCAGCTGCTCTGAATACAATGGTAGCTCTAGGATGACTCAGAATATGGTGTCTCCTAGGTAGCAGTCCAGCTAGGTGTCCACTGTTCTGGGTGTAATGTCTCTTCTAGGATGTCTCAGGCTAATGTAAGTTCTGAGTGCTAACTGTTCTAAGTTAGCACTTAACTTAGAACTCTAAGTCTAACTCTAACTCTAACTGTTCAGAGTTCTAACTGCTCTGAGTGCCGTGCCTCCTCTATTATGTCTCGGGATTCGTTGTCTGTCGCTCTGAGTTCCTTTGGTCCTCTGCCACTCTGGGTTCAGTGGATCCTCTACTGCTCTGGGTTCCTTGCACCCTCTAGGGTGGGTCAGGAGGGATCAGGTGTCCCCAGAAGCAGACCGGGCAGGTGTCGGCATCTGGCCTCGGATCCGGGAGAGAGGCAGAAGGGGTGTGTTATTCTGCAGGGGCGGAGTTTGGGGTTCTGCTGGAATCTGAGCACTCCCTGCACTCAGCTGTGGGCCTAGGACAGTGAGCAGGTCTTCTTACCTACTGCTCTGGGTTCCTTGCACCCTCTAGGGTGGGTCAGGAGGGATCCGGTGTCCCCAGAAGCATACCAGGCAGGTGTCTGCTTCAGGCCTCAGATCCGGGTGAGAGCCCCCCTTTTTAGTTTTAAAAACCAGTTTTTCAGAGTGCGATGTGCATGTTCAACAATTCCTTGTCCCATTGGGTTATAAGGAATCTCAGTAATATGGGTAATATTAAATTGTCAACAAAACATCTCAAATGTTTTGACTACAGTCAAGTAACTGCAATAGCCAGTTTCATTATCTATCTTAGTCTGATATGGAACACCAAGCACAGGAAAATAATATAGGCAATAACTAATTATATTTTAGTTGCTTTTCTTGTTAAAGTAGTTGCAACTAGAAAGTCTAAAAAGGTATCAGTCCACATGTACATATTTTAAATTTTCAAAATCAAAAATGAGTAACATCCATTTGCCATAATTGATTACATATAAGTCCTCAAGGCTTAAGACCATTATGAAAAAATTGAGGACACTGAGAACAAGTTTTTGCAATTTAACTTGTACACTTTCTAGAAATGCCAAATTATTGTCATTGCTATTTTGATGATGTAAAGAATAAGATTGTATGGCCAATTGTTTTGTAAGGCCTATAATCTGCCTAGTATAAAAATCTGCTATGGCATTGCCCTGGGGTCCAGGCAATCCAATCAATATGAGCTCTTAAATGTCTTATAAAGTTAAGGAACAGTACATGTTTCTTAAATTAAGTGTATTTTTATAAATAACTATAATATTTGAGAATTAGCAATATCTAAAAAAGGAACAATTTTAAGCAATTATAAATCATGAGCCATATACTGGCTATGAGTATACAAATTGAAAGCTTGAATTTTCAGTATTTCAAACAGTGGCTACAACACATAATTTAATTATTTGTTGTGAAGCAGGGGAAACTCAAGAAAATGAACAAGTGATCTAATTACGTATACTGCCTTTTCAATACATGAGGCATCTATAAATATAGTAAATACAACAAGCATCTTTTCTATGGGGTGCATGCATAGTAAATTTCAGGAGATATAAAAGCATGCATAGAGAAAAACTGTAACAACTTGTCTTTTGGATAATGATTATCAAATTTGCCTAAAAAGTTTGCCACATGATAGTCTAAATATCAGTATTTTCCAATAACCAATTTAATTTCTATTTGGAATAAGGAATAAACATTTTATTCAAAATGTTTTTAGGATTCTATCTTACAATTTTGTATTAACACACTAATAATTTTATAATAGGATGTTCAAACTTTACTTGCAGATGAAGAAAGATGAATCTACATTAATGTTTTCTTTTGTCAAAGGGCTGCTGTGAGCACAGGAGTAGCAGTAACACAAAGAGCCAACAATTTTTCATAGTCTGTATAATTTATCTGTTGATAACTAACAGCTTACTTTATTTTCAGCAAACCTATTTCTCCTCTATTAATTAATTGTCGAGGAGAATTAGGACTTGCATCCCCCTTGAGAATATCAAACAGAGGGTCAAGTTCTCCTATGATAAGCTTAAGGTGAGGTTTTAGCCAGTTAATATCTCGTAACAACTTCTGAAAATCATTAAAAGTAAACCAATTTTTATGTATACCTGCAAACCAGAAGAGGGTACTAGATCCCATCACAGATGGTTGTGAGCCACCATGTAGTTGCTGGGAATTGAACTCTAATATTTTTTGTTGTGAGTCTAGCCTTTAATGGCTGAGCCATCTCTCTAGCCCCAACTATCTATTTTTTATTGGAATTTTCTGTGTCACAATCTGCTTAGGATGTAACTGAGGTCTCAAATATTGAAAACATATTGCCTATGAATCTTTTCTGGAGCAACAAGCACTCCAAAATTTTAAAGCTTGTTATATTAGAGCAAAGGCTTGCAGAAAAAACTCCTTCAGAGAGGTCAGCTAATAAAATATCATACAATAAATAATATATACTGAAAGACTCTTCGTGTATTAAAGCAACAACAATTTTTTTTTTTTTTTTTTTTTTTTTTATAGAATGTAAGACTATTAACCATTCCTTGAGGCAAACCTTTCTAATGATATTGCTTCATGGGCTCTCAAAAATGATAAGCAAATTCACTAAATGCAAATCTCCCACCTTTACCAGAAATGTAAAGGAATGGTATAAAAACAATCTTCTAGATCTATAATAATTCTATATGCATTTACTGGAATGGCAGCTGGAGTAGGCAATTCAGGCTGTAATGCCCCATTAGTTTCATAAATCTTAACTTTGAACTTTGTTTTGGATTAATTGAATAACCAATTCCTTGTAGCTGAGTGAGAGTATCAGATTGAAGGCCAATCTTATCCTCTAATAATTGTTACATCAGTCCCAGTATCTATTAATCCTTCAAAAAAATTTTCCTTCAATTATTAGCTTAAGATTAGGTCTCTTGCTAGCAATATATTGAACCCAATACACATCAGAGGAACCAAAGCCATCTTGTCCTCTCTTATTCTTAAAAAATCTGGAAAGAAGCAGATGCAAAGGGACTAAAACAAGCAATTCTTTTACCAGCAGGTACAGTTATAGTATGTAAGCAGCCATAATTCTAATTTCTCCAGCATAATCATTATCTATAACTCCTGGCCTATAAAATGTTTGTTGTGAATGTCTTTGGGTCTGAGATTGACCCCTCCTCTGCAAGAAACAAGCAAGGCAATAAACAAATTTTGGGAAACACCTTTCTAGGGGCTGGTTGTGAAGACCAAGACAAAAGGAATGTCTGTCACACAAGCTTCTGCAGAGCCCAGTCTGCATTGTCTTAATTCAAATGTAAATGTTCTTAATCTGGGCCTATTTCCTGAGACCTGTACTGTGCCACACCTGTTTTTAAAACTTTAATTCAACTCTACCTGCTGTATCCTCTTTTCTATAACCATGGGTGAGTCAGAAAAATCCCAAACTCACAATTGAACTGCCAACTGCAGCCAATGGAATACTGGCAGTTTAACTATGTTTCTAAGTTTCTTTTGCAACATTAGAATATAATCATAATTTTGAGAAAACCAGTTTTTAACAATGTAAACAATCCATTTTCTCTAAAATCAACACCAAGTAGATTACTTTTATGTTACAAAGTTTTGCTGCCAGTTCTTATATATGAATGCATGATAGTGTAGCTTTTAATATATCACTAAAGAGACATTTTTTTTTAATCTTATCTTTATACATCTGGTTTCTGAATGACTTCAACCCTGAGTTACCAGTTTTAAGCCAACTTTCTGTTATCAAAGTTGCAAATTTTTAATCATACCCAATAACTTATAGGCTAATAATCTGTAACCAAGACATGTAGAACATATTTATACCTTTAAAACCAATCAGCAAAAAGAACCTTTAATTCTCTATGTAGCCTCATGATTAAACAAAAATGAAGTGGCTATACATCTTATATATTTAGACCAAACAAATTTTTCTTGCTTTTTCCAGCTGTAATTTCAAGAGAAAAGCACCTTGTCATATATATATGGAAAATATGGAAAAACAACTCTCAGCTTCCTTTAAAAGCAGCTTATGCCAACAATCAATTCCTGGAAAGGCTTTTCTAGCTCAGCTTGACTCTTAGCTACAGGTGTAAGGTAACTTATCAGCCTCTGCTATGCATATTAAGACTGCCTTTAAAACCAAGTTAAACTAGATCAAGGGTTGGATCAAGTAGTTTTAAAGATCTTTTCTTTTGAACATGAAACATAGAACATTCAAACAACAAAACAAAAACAAACAATTGACACACATAGACATTGGCGCGCCAAGGATAAACAACAGACAACGACCTCTAGGAGCCAAAGAGAAACTCAGGACATCTCTTGAATTTTCTCCTGCTTTTAGGAGAGCTCTGAAACAGCCTTTTCATTCTTTTTTGCTGACATGGCCCAGAGAGGACAACTGCTTTTCTGAAGCCCTTTCTCTCTCTCTTATATTCAAGATCTAACTTTTCAACTCTTTCTTTAGGAGATATAGCGGCAGCTATTGATATTTACTCCTCAGTGCTCTGCTTTCTTTCAGTCTTCCAATTCCTTCTAACCCTGCTTCTCTCGCCTGAGGCAGCTCTTAGGCTGCAGGAAAATGCCTATTTAGATTTCTCCTATCCCAAAATTCGATGTCACCTCCTAGGTGAGGTAGTGTCAGTTCAACACTTACTCAACCTAGACCATATCCCCTTAAACACACTTCCTGCAAACACAGCCATAACTAGCTAGCGTTGTAAGACACACACACACACACACACACACACACACACACACACACACACCCATGAAGGGAGGACCTCCCTCAAGCCTCAGGAATTCGCTGCCACCCAATAACTCACAAGACACCATTCTTGATGCAACAGCAAGAGGTATATTTCGGGGTCAGTCAACTGAGGCCAAGACTCGTAACTCATGCAGGGGCAGAGGAGTGTTGACCCCGTAGGCTGGGAGTGGAGGGCTTATATAGGAAAGAACCACAAACCGAGGCAGGGGTGAGGGGGTAACCAAGGAAACAACATAAAAACAGTGGTCTACTGTGGTAGGATGGAGCACCTTTTGGATAGATGCCCAAGAGTGATATAGTTCAGTTTTGTGGTGGATGGATTCTAATGCACCACAAGCAGTGGAGGGTTGTTCTCCTTTCTCCACATCCATGCCAGCATGAACTGTTACTTGTATTATTGATCTTAGTCATTCTGACAGGTGCAAGATAGATTCTCAAAGTAGATTTGATTTACATTCCCTTGATGGCTAAGATGGTGATAATTTCTTTAAGTATTTCTCAGCTATTTGAGATTCTTCTGTTGAGAATTCTGTTTAGATCTATACCTCATTTTTTGCTTAAAAATCTAGTTTCTTGAGATCTTTATATGTTTTGTATATTTCTATTCTAAGCTCCCAAAATGATGGATTGTGATCTGACAGGACCAAACAAGTGAACAAGCATCTTCATTACCTGAGATGCTTTTGGTTAGAGGATTGAATCACAGCAGTAGCAGAGTAGCAAGTTAGAACAACAACAAAAATGTAATTTTGTTGCTAAACAGAACCTGGAAATATTCTCTTTTGGAGGAATGTGGAAAATATCAGGACTTGAGATGGCCAACAGCATAGAAAGCTGTACTTAGAGCTTAATCGGCTGTTCTTGTAGCAACTGAAGATCAGAGCATTGCTAATAATACAGACAGAAGTTGAGGTCATAGAATTTCAGTAGAAAATAGACTCCATGAAAAATTTAGCTAGAGGTCATTTGTGTGGTATATTTCTTATTTTGCCCATGCCCTGAGAAATTGAGTAAGGCAGAATTAAAAAATAATTGGTGTATTCTTAGATGGAATATTGAATCTGTTAGATGATTATTGCTAGTAACTCATTCAAGACTACAGTGGAAAAAAAGCAATATGTGGGGCAGAAATAAATGCAAAGTCTGGCTTGTAGAGAAAAACAGCAAGGGGAAATTTCAGATAGCTGTCAAATGCTGAAACAGAAGCATGAATTTTCAAAGAGATTATTTACTACCACTAAAGAGAAGGTCCTGGCCCCTTCCTTCTTTCTCAGCACTACCTATGAGGTACCTGCCATCTGTTTTGTGCCATCATGGCTGCCCTTCACCCTCAGGTGAAGCACAAGATCATCGGAGGACCAAGAAGTTCATCAGGCACCAGTCAGACTGATATGTCAAAATTAAGCAAACTCAGAGGTATTGACGACAGTGTGAAGAAGATTCAAGGGTCAGGTCCTTATGCCCAACACTGGTTATAAAAGCAACAAGAAAACCAAGTACATGCTGCCTAGCAGCTTCCAGAAGTTTCTGGTCCATGATGTCAAGGAGCTGGAAGTGCTGCTGGTGTGTGACAAATCTTATTGACCTGAGATCGCTCAGCATGTTTGCTCTAAGAACTGAAAAGCCATCGTAGAAAGAGCAGCACTGCTGGCAATTAGAGTGACCAATCCCAACACCAGGCGAAGAAAATTAATAGATGGCTTGTGTGCACGGTTTTTGTGTTTAAATAAAACCACAAAAACTGAAAAAAAGAGGGGGATGGAGAGAAGGAGAGATGGGGGAGGGGTGCCATTACTCAGGATTGAAAGCCTAAGAAGGTGTCCTAAGGGAAACACTCCCTCCTGCTAAGCCTTCAATGAATGGAAAGAGTAGGCAAAGTGATTCCTAGACTTAGGAAGGAACTTCATGTAAAACCTGCTTCAGCTGTGGTCCAAACATCTATCCCAATTTAGAATCCAAACTTGGTAGAGTCACCCAAGTTCTGGAAATAAGAAAGATGCAAAGTTTAAGGTCATGGATTCTTCCTCTGTGGTTTTATTTCAGCACTGTTACAGCCATCAGTGTTTGGCAGAGTCAGAGCCCCAGTGAGGTCCGATACTGTAAGAGAGCATTGCATGTACCTGTGAGAATGAAGCCTGAGTTGTATTTTGAGACCACATGTTGAGATACCTAAGCTGTGAGACACCTGCCATGGAGAGCTTCTTATAGGAAGTGCAAGTAACTAAACTGAGAGATGTATGAGAAGTTGCAGGGATAGGGCCATCTAAGCCTTTA
Organism: Rhabdomys pumilio; assembly: GCA_030674055.1. Lineage (NCBI taxonomy): Eukaryota > Metazoa > Chordata > Mammalia > Rodentia > Muridae > Rhabdomys > Rhabdomys pumilio. The sequence goes on along the minus strand of JANHMN010000013.1, from coordinate 24,332 downwards.
GAAACTGAGGCCCCATGTGTCTGAGGCAGAGCTACAGGATTTGTTGTTTGTCCTGCTGGGTTTCTTGCTTTAGTCCAGTATTCCCTCCCTATGTACACATTCCTATCTATTAGAATGGGAAGGGGTATTCTGTGCCATTGTGTGTTGGAATGATAACTTGCTTTCTGATTTTACAAAATGTGTCAATCAAGAGATTGTCTTGAGTGTTAGAAGAGACTTTGGACATTTGAAGAACATACAGGCGGCTGCAGACTATTAGGATCATTGAAGTTAAACTAAATGCATTTTCATCATGGATAAACCTATAGTGACCAGGGTCAGAATGTTGTTGATTGAGTCAAAAAGCTCCCAGATAGGGTGATGTGTTTGAACACTTGTCTCTCCTTTGTGGCTTTCTTTGAGAGAGCTTGTAATGTTAGGGTCCAAGAATCTTTGAAGAAAGACCCCCAGACTCAAATAGTGTGCAAAAGCAAAGTGCATTTTATTCTGCAGAATTCTAGCATGTAGGGGTCTACCATTCACTGGGATGTAGACAGACATGTGAGCTTTGCAAGTTCAATTTAAAGCCAGTTAGGAGAATTCAAGGGAGAAGTAAGTGACCTTTGTCCTGATTGGTTGGCTCAATTTCCAGGGATATGGGTGTCTTTGGGATTGGTCAAGGTTCTGGGGAATTTGAGGGAATTTCCAGAACCAATGCTGATTAACTACTCTTGGCTCAGACTTGGGTCAGGTCTGGTGGCAGGGGCAGCTCCTGATTGGCTGAGTGAGGGGTGGTTTTCCTGGAATTGACTTGTTTTGGACTTTTTCCATTCTGGGAAACAGAAACTTAGGCATAGTCTCCCAAACTGCCAGTTTGCAGCCTGTCGTGAAGTCAGCCTGGCTCTGGCCAACTCATTCCTCTCAGTAGAAGCTTTTGTAAGAGGAATCTTTCTAGATTCTTTATTGGGGATGAGATTTGAGTGTCTATAAACTCAACCCATTTCGTGTGTGTGTGTGTGTGTGTGTGTGTGTGTGTGTGTATCTACTGTGTTTGGTTGGACCTGATCAGTCAGCTTCCTTCTCATGTTGTTTTGCCTTCACCATTATAGACTATCCCTAAATCACATAAGATGCAGTTGAAGCAGTTGTTATTCAGTGCTAAGCTATTTTGTGAGCCTGGTATTTTTATATTTTTAATTTCGTTGTTTTTGTTTTTAAAGACAAAGTTTCTATGTGTAGCCCTAGCCATCCTGAAAGTAGGTGTGTAGAACATGCAGGCCTCAAACTTAAAGGTCCCCCTGACTCTGGCTCCAGACTTCTGGGATTAAATGTGGGCTAACATGCCCGACTTTTTGTTTGTTTTTATCTTATTGGCTGATGGGCTGGAATGTAGGTGTTGATACATGTCAAGCATATGCTGTTGTGTTTATCTTTATCCACATTGTGAATTTTGAAATTTGGCAGAGAGAATATTCTATTTCTCAGGATGACATGAAATCATATTAATACTGCATGAGCTTTCTGGGTCACTGAATTGTAGGTGCATAACATTCATTTGTCCTGTTGTGTTTGTTTTGATTTTTTTAATAAATATGAGTATTTTGCCTGTATGCATGAATATGCAAATTAGGTATGACTGGTCCCCATAGTAGTCAGAAGATGGCTTCAGAATTCCTGAACTTAGAGTAATGGATAGTTGTGAAGCAATTGGCAATTGAGCCCAATAATTTACAAGACCAACAAGAGCTCTTCACTACTGAGCCATCTCTCCTCTCCTAGTTATGTTCAAAATTTACATTGTCAGTATTTTCATCTGTCCATTTGTAACTGTTTAAAGATTCGTCCCATTTTAGTAAGCTCTTGTTACTGTTACAGTTTAAACTGGGACACTTTGGGATTCTGGAAGATGAATACAGAACTGGAGTGAATGTGTAATTATTTGTAGGAACTTCAGTAAAAATCTCAGAGTTCTTTCTGTCTTTCTTTTTTGTTTGATTTTTACAGGGGAGAAAGGGTCTTAACATGTACCTCTGGTTGTCCTGGATAGACTAGCCTGGCAACCAACTCAATGTGATACACCTGCCTCTGCCTTCTGAATGCTGGGATTAAAGGAATGAACCAGTACACTGAGCTTGCCCATCATCTTTTGTAGTTAATAATTGTTTTTATAATTTCTCTGATTTGTGCTCAATACTGTTTGCTTCTCTCTCTCTCTCTCTCTCTCTCTCTCTCTGTTAATTAACATTTCTCTTGTAAGTTTATATCCTATTCAAAAAACAAAGACATGATATAGGTGAACCTTATTATTATTTCCTTCTAAGATGACTTGGTAATTACATTAGAACTTCTGGGTCAAGAAATAAGTAGGGGAAGCACCAGAATTGTACAAATATATTATCAATGAAGCATACAGTTACAATGATGTTGGAATAATGGTTTCTGTTGTACAAATATATGGGATATTTCAGGATGCAGTGACCTATGATGATGTGCATGTGAACTTGACTCAAGAAGAATGGGATTTGCTGGATCCTTCACAGAAGAGTCTCTACAAAGATGTGATGCTGGAGACCTACAAGAACCTTACTGCTATAGGTAAAATAGTGTATTTTCTTTCTCTTTTTAAAATAAATGAACAACTGTTTCTTTGTTACTGATGCTTTTGATGCTTTTCTGTAAGTTCAATTGAGAATGAGGAAGAATGAGGTGAATAAATCAGGTTCACTAAAGATAGTAACTTAAATTTTGCCTAATGTCCAATAATATATCATATATTTTCTGGTACTGTTTTTTAGGCTACAATTGGGAATACCATAATATTGAAGAACATTGTCACAGTTCTAAAAGACGTGGAAGGTAATTTTCATGTGCAAGTTAGTACGAATTTGCCTCAGAAGAAATGTTAACATGTCCCAGAAGTTTTAAAGAAAAACAACAACAGTGTAAAAAAAAGTACTTCTTTAAGTGTATTGATGATGATTAAATTCTCACAAATCATGTACCTCAATGTCAGGTGTCTGATTTGTGTTTGCAAGGGATTCCTCTATGAAAGAAGACAAGGAAACAATGCCTTGACAGATATTACCATTTGAATCATAGCCACATTATAGCTACTATGTAGAACTGCCAATCTATATTTAGTTTCCCAACACTCACATATTTCAATAGGTAGATGATAGATAGATGATAGATAGATAGATAGATAGATAGATAGATAGATAGGTGATAAGTATATGTTTCTAATAATCAAATATTACATAGTATAACATTGCTACATTTAAGTGAGAGGGACAGTTTATAAGAGTCAAGAATGTTATTGGGGAGAAACCTTAATCCCTATGCCACATGTCTATGATAAACAAAAAGTCAAACTTTGAGAATGCAATGTGGAAATCTTTCATTTGTTATTTTTCTTTTAAAAGATATGTGTCACAATGAATACAAGCCATGTGAATGTAGGAATATTGAAAGAAGCAATTTACCTCTCTCTCTCTCTCTCCCAGAACAATTAAAATATATGTAGTAGTCCCTATTTGAGTATATTTTCTCAGTGTGATACAAGTTTATAATTAGTTGGTTTTCTAACTCCATTGGGAATACATCTATAAACTCACAGTGCAAAAAATTCCTATGATACTAGAAATATGAAAATTCTTTTCTGTTTGTCCTGGTTCACAATGCCAATGTAGTGTGCAAATGTAGTATATTTCACACTATAAGAAGACTTATGAATGCACTTAATGTGGTAAGGCTCTGAGCTCTTCAATTTTTCTTCAAATATATGAAAAATCTCATAGAGAAAACAGATGCTACAGATGTGAGCCCTGTAATAATACTCTTACCATTACAGGTATCCCCAAAGATTCAAACAACCCATAATGAAGGGGAAACCATGAATGCAAACAAAGTGATAAAAATCTTAAGATGTGATTCCTCTTTCACATATGCCAATTATCTTTGCAGGCATGAAAGAAGTTGTACTGAAGAGAAACCCTTTGAAGGTACTCAATATGATGAAGCCTTTGTATATCACAGTAATCTCCAAATACATAAAAGACATACTAGAGAGAAACCCTACAAATGCAATCGGTGTGATAAAGCCTATTCACAACATAGTCATCTCCAAAGACATAAAAGAACACACACTGGAGAGAAACCTTATGAATGTAAGCAATGTGGTAAATCCTTTGCATACCATTCTGAACTTCAGAGTCATGAAAGAATTCATACTGGAGAGAAACCCTACAAATGTAATCAATGTGGTAAAGCCTTTGCACATCGTTGTAATCTTCGAGTGCATAGAATAATACATACTGGAGAGAAGCCCTACAAATGCAATCAATGTGATAAAGCCTATTCACAACACTGTAATCTCCAAATACATAAAAGTACACATACTGGAGAGAAATCCTATAAATGTAGTCAATGTGGTAAAGCCTTTGTATATTATGGTCATCTTCAAAGACATAAAACAACACATACTGGAGAGAAACCCTACAAATGTAATCTATGTGGTAAAGCCTTTGCATCTCATCGTTATCTCCAAGTACATAAAAGAACACATACTGGAGAGAAACCCCATGAATGTAATGAATGTGGTAAAGCCTTTGTATATCATGATCATCTTCAAATCCATAAAAGAACACACACTGGAGAGAAACCCTATGAATGTAAACAGTGTGGTAAAACCTTTGCAGCTCATCGTTATCTCCAAGTACATAAAAGAATACATACTGGAGAGAAACCCTATGAGTGTAATCAATGTGGTAAAGCCTTTGCATCCCATAGTTATCTCCAAGTACATAAAAGAACACACACTGGGGAGAAACCTTATGAATGTAATCAATGTGGTAAAGCTTTTGCATATCCTGGTTATCTCCAAGTACATAAAAGAACACATACTGGAGAGAAACCCTATGAATGCAATCAATGTGGTAAAGCCTTTGCAGGTCAGAATGTTCTTAAAAGACATGAAAGAATTCACACTGGAGAGAAACCTTACAAATGTAATGAATGTGGTAAAGCCTTTGTGTGTAACACTAGTCTCCAAATACATAAAGCAACACATACTGGAGTGAAGCCTTATGAATGTAAGCAATGTAGTAAATCCTTTGCCTCTCATGGCCAACTTCAAAGTCATGAAATAATTCATACTGGAGAGAAACCCTACAAATGTAATAGATGTGATAAAGCCTATTCACGACACAGTCATCTCCAAAGACATAACAGAACACATACTATGAATGTAACCAATGTGATAGAGCCTTTACAGGTCACAGTGATCTTCAAAGGTGTGGTGGTTTGAATATGCTTGGCCCATGGTAAATGGAACTATTGAGAGGTGTGGCAGTGGGCTTTGAAATTCTATGCTTAAGCTCCACCCAGGGCAGAAGAGTCTTCTTGCTGCCTTCTGACCAAGGTGTAGAACTCTCAGCTCCTCCAGTACATGTCTGTTTGGACACTGCTGTTCTTTCTACCTCGATGATAATAGACTGAACCTCTGAATCTGTACATGACCTCCAAATAAATGTCCTTTATAAGAGCTGTCTTTGTCATGGTATCTTTTTCACAACAATAAAACACAAACTAAGACAAAAGGTATAAAAGATATCACACTGGAGAGAAATCCTGTGCATGTGTTGAATATAGTGAAACCTTTACACATTTTTATAGTTCTTATTACAACCAAAGTGTTTATAGTTCCATTCACTGAAACCATGTGAATGGAAGCAATGTACAGCCTTTGCCCTTCACAGTTATTGCTGAATGTAGAAAATAACACATACTAGAGAAAAGCCTTATGAATGGTCAGTGTGATAAAGTCTGTTTTAAAATCTGCATAGATCCATAACAATTCAAACACCTAATCAAAGTAAAGTAAATGCCAAGAGTTATTATTATCAAGCTGTTTGAGTTAAAAGGTTAGGTGTTAGGGTTAGGCATTGGGTGTTAAAGGTTAGGGAGTTATAATTGGGGGTTAGGATTAGGGTTCAGGGTTCAGGGTTAGGGTCAGGGTCAGGGTCAGGGTCAGGGTTAGGGGGTTAGGGTTAGGGGGTTAGGGTCAGGGTCAGGGTCAAGGGTAGGGGTAGGGTTAGGGTGTTAGGGTTAGGGTTAGGGGGTTAGGGTTCAGGGTTCAGGGTTAGGGGTTAGAGTCAGGGTCAGGGTTAGGGTTATGGTTAGGGTTAGCGCTATGGCTAGGGCTAGGGTTCAGGGTTCAGGGTACAGGGTTAGGGTGGTTAGGGTAAGGGTCAGGGTCAGGGGTTTAGGGTCAGGGGGTTAGGGTCGGCGGGTTAGGGTTAGGGTTAGTGTTAGAGGGTTTTTGTTAGGGGGTTAGGGTCAGGGTCAGGGTCAGCGTCAGTGTCAGGTTAATTTCAGACAGGATTCTAAATTTTAGACTAGAACAAGGAAGTAGGCTTTAGACATGAAAATGACCTGGGACTAGGATAGGGAAGTAGGCTCAGATACTTTGGTCATCCTGATAAGCCTTTAGAAACATTGATCATGGAAGTGTTCGTGTAACTGGGTTTAATGCCTTACTTATTTTTGACTAATTGTGTTTATTGTATTGCTTGTTCCTTGACTATTTGCATCTATTGTATTTTAGACTCTCAACCTAGAACTGACCTTATTACATGGATGTAAGCAAAATGGTAGAAAAGCATAAGGGAAGAGGGGGTATAGGATAGGGGGTTCTAGGGAGGGGAAATGGGGAAAGGGGATGACATCTGTAGTGTACATAAATAAAACATCCAATTAAAAAGAAAAGAGTTGTCCACATAGAACATGGCAAGTTATAACTTGGGGTTATTAGCAGGGAAGTAGACATTTAGCATAGAGGGTAAATATCTGGCCAGTTCTAGTACTGATTAAGGCTCCTTATAAATATAAAAGTTGTGTGTCTTTTATCTGGGAACTGAATTATCTAGGGTGGGGCAGATATCCCCAACTGAGATTAAATATACACCACTACAACAAAGTGTTGAAGCGAAAAAGCCACATATCCAGGATACTGCAGCCAGCTTGTGGCAATGAGGACACAGTAGTGCAAGGGTTTATACAGAGCTACATAGCTCTCATAGGACATCACTACCAACCAAACATACTCTGTGGTGCCTAGTGTGAGGACAAATTAAAGTTGGAGCATGTAGCCAGTATAAGATAACTTATCCAGAGGTTGAACAGCAGCTGAGGGGCAGGGCTAGTGGTATAGTAGAGATCTGGAGCAGAGAGATTTGAGAGGAAGAAGTACATAGAGGTGTGTAGATGGGAATCTAGGTGTGACAGGATGATGATGAAAAGATTCCCTGTCAGTGTCATCACATAGAATATCAATATCACCACAAAGAAAATAATTTACACATGAGGCCATTAAGAAAAACCCAGAAGAATAAAATAGACTCCAGAACTTTCATTAATTTTCTCATTATCACTCATTTTCCCTGTACCTTATGAGAAAAAAATCAAATAAACATTATTGGGTGTCCAGATGTTGACAAACACTTTTAAGTATACCGGGTTAAATAAATGTTGCTTCTCAATACTTTCCTCAGAAGGTATTTCATGGCTCTGGCATCTCTAGTCTCTTGAGTTACCCCAAGACAATTCAGGCTTCACAGTCTCAGCTTCACACAATGGCCTCTCTGGTCCTTCATGCAAGAACACCCTTGCTACAAATCTAGCCTCAGTTTTGTTCCTTCATCACAGAGGTATATTCCATAACTCTTATCCTTGACTATAAGTCCAGAACCACATTGATGAATCTATCAAGTTCTACTGCTTGCAAGGGGTTAAAACACGACCTCTTTGTTCAATTATATCTTTATCATCTTTCTGGTTTTTTACGATTCTCTTCTTTTAATTTCACAAGATAGAAGCTTAGCTGGGTGGGATCTTGGACTGAGGTCATCACTACCTTTATTCCATTTCATATATTTAATCTGCTTATCTCTTCAGACACTGGATTTGGTTTCATTCTGCTTCCTGGTGTCTTCCTTCTCCTTAAACCATACATTTTGTTTTCTCATTTCTCAACTTGCTCCTTTTCATCAGAACTTTCTTCATTAGAGCGAACACTAATAACCACATGACAGTGTCTCTGCTTCTGTTTTGAGATTTTCTTTGCCAATGCAATTAATCTAAATCTCTTCATTTTATTCAATCTTATTCTTCAAACAAGGGTGAAAAGAAGTTAAATTCTTCACCAGAATATCACAAGAATGATCACTAGACAACATTTTAAAATTATTCTCCTCTGAAAACTCTTGAGTCAGGCCCCCATACTTAAAATAACACTCAACACAACTATCTTCCATGCTTCTACCACTATTGACCATTAGACAGTTCTTAAAGCATTACTGCTCTCCTAACCCAGTGTCCCGAAATACATATTCCTCCAATCAAAAGATTGGTTAGACCTACTACAGCAATATCTTGATCCCCGGTATCAACTTCTATCTTTCTTAGGATTTTATTGCTGTGAAGAGACACCACGACCATGACAACTCTTGTAAAGAAAAAATATTTAATTGGGGCTGGCTTACTGTTGCAGAGGTTTACTCTGTTATCATCATGGTAGGAAAAATGGCAGTGTTTAGGCAGACACAATGTTGGAAAAGAAGCTGAGTTCTACATCTTGATTTACATGCAGTAAAAGGAGACTACATACCACACTGGGCATAGTTTGAGGATATATGACCTCAAAGCCTACCTCCACCATGACACACTTCCTCCAACAAAGCCACATCTCCTAATAATGCCTCTCTCTATTGTCAAGCATTCCAATATATGAGTTTGTGGGGGCTATTCCTATTCAAACCACCACAGTGCATATAAGGATATTTATTAAAAATACAGTTAGAAATTGTATTGCTTTTAAAACCGTGGAAGTAATGGATCCCCCTCTGTGTTTTGACTTCTATAGCTATAGGTAAATGGCTATATTTGCAGTGCTAGGCATGAATTCCTTCCTAGTAAGCAGGACTTAAAATCAATAAGACAGCTGTTGGTTATTCTCATGATACAAGTGCCACTATTGCTTCATTAGATTTGTCTTGCTCAACCAGTCATTGTGGTTTGTAGGCTTTCAGATGTGTAGAATTACTGATTGTTTCTCTCACTGGCAGCTTGCATAGCACCTTCTGATATTGTGAGAGACAGAACACAGGGAAGAAGTTTCTGATTCAGTTCCAGCTCTATTTTTTAAAAGGCTTATCTCCAAAGTGTGTTGTCCTCAGTAATAGATCCTGTCTCCAAGTCCTAAAAAGGAAACCAAAGACAGTATAAAATGTTTGTCCTACCAACTATACATATTGTATTTTATTTTGAAACAGTTTTACTATGAAGTTGTAGTTGGCCTGGAACTTGCTATGTAGACCAAGCTGGCCATGAACTCTCAAAGATCTTCCTGTCTTTGCCCTTAGAGTACTGAGACTAAAAGTGAGTATACCAACTGAGGAAACTAGAATGGCTGAGAAGCACCTAAAGAAATGTTCAACATCCTTAGTTATCAGGGAAATGCAAATCAAAACAACCCTGAGATTCCACCTCACACCAGTAAGAATGGCTAAGATCAAAAACTCAGGTGATAGTAGATGCTGCCGAGGATGCGGAGAAAGAGGAACACTCCTCCATTGTTGGCAGGATTGCAAGATGGTGCAACCACTCTGGAAATCATTCTGGCGGTTCCTCAGAAAATTGGACATAGCATTACCTGAGGACTCAGATATACCACTCCTGGGAATATACCCAGAAGATGCTCCAACATATAACCAGGACACATGCTCCACTATGTTCATAGCAGCCTTATTTATAATAGCCAGAAGCTGGAAAGAACCCAGATGTCCTTCAATGTGGGGAGCCAACAGAAGACGGCTATCATCCTTGCAGCCATCTTGAGCCACATACCTTGACAAAAGGCTTGATTACAATAGCCTACAACAGCTGAGCTGAGCACACTCTGATAACATCTCTTTTTAAATACCCAGGATTTTTCCTTGGGTGTGTGAGACTTAAAGGTGTGTGACTTAAGAGTGTGACTTAGAGATTAGATTTAGAGACAAGACCTAAGGGCATGATTTAAGGGTGTGACTAAAAGGTGTGGCTTAGAAGTGAGACATGTAAAAGGCAAGAGGCAGACAGAGGAATTAGACATTAACAGTACAACTTTGAGTAGGAATTAGGCATTAGAGAGAGAATACAACTTGGAACTAGGAATTAGGTTAAACACTTGCAACAGAGAATTAGGCACTTAGCACTTGGAGAAAGAACTTGGAGGCACTAGGAACTAGGGACTAGGAACTCAGGACTTGGGATTTGGAGAGAAGAGAGACTGAAGAATAAACGGGATTGAATCACACTCTGTCTGTCTCCATTCTTTGAGTCCGTCCTCACTCTCTCTCTTGCTGAACCCACCCGTGGACCGGAGCAGCTTGGGGCAGTGTGGACTCTAACAACTTGTCCTCCAAGGCTTTTGGCAGTGTGGGTTCAAACATTGATAGAGCGGTCCCCAACATTCTTGGCCCCCAAACGTGGGGTAGAGCAACTCGGCTCACAATATTTTTGGCACCCAATGTGGGGCAGCTCAGACCACGACACTTTTGGCACCCAACGTGGGGCAACAAGATCAAGAGACCCAGTGAGGGAAGTTACTGGAAGAAGGATCTACGGAAAATTCAGAAGTGAAAGGAAGGTGATCACCATGGGAATCTGCCCCATCAAGAAACGTAAGTCATGTTAATGAAAATGGGGCAAGAAATAAGTCAGCCTGAACTCAACTCTCTGTTTTTATTTTGCTGTTTGCTACTCACATGTGTTAATTGTCTGCTTTTGCTTCGTTTCTTAAATGCTATCTCACATGTTCAAAATAAAAAGAAACATATTTATCCAAAATTAGAATCTAAAATACAACCAAAGGTTGACAATTTGTCAGAGCCAGATTGTGCTAACCTAGAGGAAGAGGCAGCTGAACATTATGACCCTGAATGGCCCTCTTCCCAAGACCCCTTTCCCAGTGCGCCTCTGCCTCCAAGTGCTCCCACAATGGAGATAGTGGTTTTAGATCCCAGATGGGAGTTACAGGAAAAAAATATCTGTTCTTAAACAACAAATAGAGTTAGAAAAAGTGTATCAAGACTTAATTAATCAGCTACAAAAATTAAAGACAGGGAAGATGTCTCAAGAGGTAAACTGTGAAAATCCCCCGGCTCCTTGCATTCCTCAACCAGGAGTCCAAAGTCAGTCCCTATCACCTAGCTTAAGATTAGCCACAGATCATCCAGAGAAGGGAGATGCTGAGGCTTTTCCTGTATCAGAGACAAGAGACAATCAAGGGGTTGCTTGGAGACATCACATAGGACTTAATTTTCAAATTATTAAAGAATTGAAAAATGCAGTATCATAATAAGGTGCCACTGCTCCCTTTACTCTTGCAATTTTAGAGTCTGCCGCAGAGGAGTGGCTGACTCCTAGTGATTGGAATACATTAGTGAGAGCAGTTCTTAGTGGTGGTGACTATCTTATTTGGAAATCAGAGTATCATGAGAATTGTAAAGAAACTGCTAGGAGAAACATTCAGACAGGCAATGGTTGCTCCTTTGATGCTTTAGTAGGAGAAGGGCAATTTGCCTCTAGTGATAACCAGATGCAATATGACCCAGGCTTACTCACTCAAATTCAAAATGCAGCAATGAAGGCTTGGCGTAAACTCCTGGCAAAAGGGGACCCTAGTACGTCCTTAACAGCAGTCAGACAAGGACCTGATGAACAGCTTTCTGATTTTGTTCATCGATTAATGACAACAGCAGGGAGGATTTTTGGTAATGCAGAGGCAAGAGTAGATTATGTGAAACAACTTGCATATGAAAATGCCAATCCTGCCTGCCAAGTGGCCATTAGACGACCCTACAGGAAAAAGACAGACCTCACAGGGTATATCAGACTCTGTTCTGACATAGGTCCCTCCTCCCAACAGGGCTTAGCTATGGCGGCTGCCATGCTTCTTCCCACTACCAGGCCAAACATATTTGGATAGAGTGGTCCAAACACTCCATTGGGTAAGGCCTGAGGTCCCATTTCTGGGGTTAATACTATGTGGGTGGCAGAACTGAGGTCTAGTCCTGCACTTCCTAGTGTTGTTCAACTAAGTTCAGTTTTACTAAACTGGTAAAAAACTGACTGCTCCATAAGCCTGTTTTTTTTTTTTGTTTTTTGTTTTTTTGTTTTTTGTTTTTTTTTTAAAGTAAGAGGTTTTTGGCTAGTAGAAAACAAAAGGCCTGTTTTGAATGTGGCAAGCCTGGACACTTTGCAAGAGATTGCAAGGCAGAAAATTAATTAACCCAGAGACAGCCCAGAAAACAGCCTGGGCTTTTCCCACTTTGCAAACGTGGAAAGCATTGGGCTAGTGAATGTAGGTCCAAAAGAGACACACAAGGAAACACCCTTTCCCATAATCAGAAAAACAGAAACAGGGACCAGCTCCAGGCCCCAAACCAACGCAAGCCAAAACAGGCTTATGGAGCAGTCAGTTTTTTACCAGCAAACAACAATCCTTTTCTGAACTTAGTCGAGCAACACCAGGAAGTGCAGGACTAGACCTCAATTCTGCCACCCATATAGTATTAACCCCAGAAATGGGACCTCAGGCCTTACCCACTGGAATGTTTGGACCACTCCATCCAAATGTGTTTGGCCTGATAATGGGAAGAAGCAGTACTTCTATGCAGGGACTACAAATTTTTCCTGGAGTTATAGACAATGATTATCAGGGTGAGATTAAGGTAATGGCACAGGCAATTCAGAATATAGTCACTATTCCTACAGGAAGGAGGATAGCTCAACTATTGTTACTTCCATTGTACCCTGCTAATCAGAAATATAAGAATCCGGGATCAAGGTTTTAGTTCCTCTGATGCATATTGGGCATAGCCTATAGTGAAACAAAAACTTATGTTGACACTATGGCTGGATGGAAAGGCATTCCAAGGCTTGGTTGACACAGGAGCTGATGTGACTATCCTAAAACAAAGCGATTGGCCTGCCACCTGGCCTCTGACCCCAACCTTAATCAATCTAAGGGGTATTGACCAAAGTCAAAATCCACAACAAAGTTCTAAGGTGCTGACGTGGAAAGATAAAGAAGGTAATACAGGGAATATACAACCCTATGTCATCCCAGGCCTTCCTATTAATCTCTGGGGCAGATATCTGTTATCCCAGTTGGGATTGATTATGATTATTATGAAGTAATCAAGGCTCAAATGATAAACTCTGGATTTTCTCCCAGGGAAAGGATTAGAAGAAAGTGAAGAAGGGATTATCTACTTGGATCAGGCCATAAAGGCTCATGAGTTACATCACCTTAATTCTGAAACTTTAAAAATTATGTTTAAAATTATCAGAGAACAAGCTAGACAAATTGTTAAACAATGTCAATCATGTGTTACACTTTTACCAGTTCCTCATTTGGGCGTAAATCCAAAGGGAGTAATACCAAACAGTCTCTGGCAAATGGATGTTACTCATTATAATGAATTTGGCAATCAAAAATATATACATGTATGTGTAGATACATACAATGGTTTCATTTATGCAACATTACAATCTGGATAAACAAGCAAGCATGTGATCACTCATAAGCTTGCTACATTTGCTGTATTGGGTGTGCCTAAACAGATAAAGACTGACAATGGCCCAGGTTATACAAGCTCCAGTTTCCACCAATTCTGTGAAAAATTGGGAATACTACATAAAACGGGTATTCCATATAATCCACAGGGCCAAGGTGTGGTAGAAAGGGCACATAGAACCATTAAATGTCAACTTGAAAAAATTAAAAAGGGAGAATGGTACCTTACCAAGGGATTCCCCAGAAATATCCTTCATCATACACTCTTTATTTCAAATTTTTTAACTTTGAATTCTGAAGGAAAATCCACTGCAGATAGATTCTGGCATCCTGATACCAAAAAGAATTTGCAACAGTCCTCTGGAAAGACCCATTAACTGGAACCTGGAATGGGCCAGATTCAGTGCTTATCTGGGGAAGAGGTTCTGTCTGCATATGTTCCCAAACTGCAGATGTTGCACGCTGGCTGCCAGAGAGACTGATTAAACAAATAGACAATAATAACAAATCCAGGGTGAAGAAAACCCCTGAGAAGCGTACTTTTTCCTTGCAGGAAACATGAAGATGCTTCTAATTGCCTTCAAACTAGAAGAGATCAACCAGCAAACCTGACTTGAGAAGTCCTCAGTGTGGAAGGAGACATCACCACCTGTAACTCCAGGGTGGCTCTATTGGACTCTTGGTTCCCCAACTTATGATTTAGTGGGGGGCATTGTTTAGACCCAGGAGAAAACCCACTACCACAGTTACTATAGTTGCTTTTTGGGGGTTGAGATTGACTAGAGCAAGAACAGGGATTTCCTTACTTGTTTTGCTAAGATCAAAGCTATGATCAGTTGAGTATTTCTATAGATTTAGATTCTGCTATAACACATCTATAAACAGAATAGAAGAGGCTTATACTTTTTACTCCTCTGATAGAGGGAGTTATGAGTTGCCCTTAAAAAAAGAGTGTTGCTGTTATACTAACTATTCAGGCATTGTTAAGTCTCTTGTCTCTCAGGTCTATGCTGTTCAACAAACTGATGTCTTTTGTACAACAACAGATAGACGCTTATTCAAATGAAACTCTTACAGGCTGAAAGTAGGGGGTTGTAAAACCTCTGTCATCAAGACTAACCAGGTATATCCCCTAACATACGCGCTAAGCCGGATAGTCAATGACAGGTAAGAGAACCCTTTAAGACCCTTGCCCCTAAAAAGGGAGGCCTCACCATCCTAAGACAGGAGCTCAACCAATGGCTGTTGCATTATCCAAAGACAGGAAAGGGAGGCTGGGGTCATTTGTTCCAACCTAAGACAAACATGGTTTTCGTAAGTTTTCTCAGCCTTCCCTTTTGAAAAAAATTTAAAAAGGGGGACCTGTGGGAAGCCGACAGAAGGCGGCTATCACCCTTGCAGCCATCTTGAGCCATATACTCTGACAAGAGACTTGATTACATCAGCTTGGAACTTGGAGGCACTAGGGACTAGAAACTAGGGACTAGGAACTCAAGACTTGGGATTTGGAGAGAAGAGAGACTGAAGAATAAACGGGATTGAATCACACTCTGTCTGGCCTCCATTTTTTGAGTCCATCCTCACTCTCTCTCTTGCTGGACTCTGGCCCGTGGACCAGAGCAGCTCGGGGCAGTGTGGGCTCTAACAACTTAGCCCCCAAGGCTTTTGGCAGTGCGGGTTCAAACATTGATAGAGTGGTCCCCAACATTCTTGGCCCCCAAACATGGGGTAGAGCAGCACGGTTCGCAACACTTCAACAGATGAATGGATACAGAAAATGTGGTACATTTACAGATGTGTAAATACGTAATGGAGTATTACTCACTTATTAAAAACAATGAATTCGAGAAATTCTTAGGTAAATGGATGGAACTAGAAAATATCATCCTGAGTGAGTTAACCCAATCACAAAAGAATGGTATGCACTCATTGATAATTGGATAATAGCCCAGAAGCTTGAAATACCCAAGATTCAATTCACAGACCACATGAAGCTCTTGAAGAAGGAAGATCAAGTATGGGTGCTTTGGTCCTTCTTAGAAGGAGTAACAAAATACTCAAGGGAGCAAATATGGAGACAAAGTGTAGGACAGAAACTGAAGGAGGGGCCGTCTGAAGACCATTCCACCTGGGTATCCATCCCATGTGTAG
Organism: Rhabdomys pumilio; assembly: GCA_030674055.1. NCBI lineage: Eukaryota > Metazoa > Chordata > Mammalia > Rodentia > Muridae > Rhabdomys > Rhabdomys pumilio. Next base: position 8,581 of record JANHMN010000013.1, on the reverse strand, counting down.
TCACCAAAGATAGACACTGATGTGGATGTCATGAAGTGCATGATGACAGGAGACTGATACAGCTGTCTCCTTAGAGGTCTGCCAGAGTCTGACATACTCAGAGGCAGATCCTCACAGTTAACCATTGAACTGATCAAGGGGTTCCCAATGGAGGAGTTAGTGAGAAGACTGAAGGAGATGAAGGGATTTGAGGCCCCATGAGGAGAGCAACAATAAAAACCAGAGTTCCCCCAAGGTCTAAATCAGCAGCCTAGGAGCACATAGGGAGGGACCCATGAGTCCAGCTGTATATGTAGGGGAGGATGGCCTTGTCATCATAGATAGGAAAGGAAATCCTTCGTCCCATGAAGGCTGGACACCCAGTGTGGGGGAATTCGAGGGTGGAGATGTGAGAGTGGGAAGTAGGTGGGGGGCATATCCTCATAGAAGCAGAAGGAGGGGAGATGGGATAGGGAGTTCCTGGGTGAGGGCGGTGAGGGTATGACATCTGAAATGTAAATAAAATATCCAATAAAAAAAAAGGAATAAAAAGTGCGTATACCGTACCGGAAATACAAAGCCTTTGTGAGGGCCCTCAAGCCTTGTCATGGTTATTTAATCTTTAAATAGGTTATTTTTTATGCCCATCAAGTATTCAAAATCGCTTATCATCTTCTAATTCAAAGAAAGAACATGTTCTTTTTATATTATTTTTTAAAATATTTATCTATTTATTTTATGTATATGAATACACTGTCACTGTCTTCAGACACACCAGAAGAGGGCATCAGATCCCATTACAGATGGTTGTTAGCCACCATGTGGTTGCTGATAATTGAACTCAGGACCTCTGGAAGAGCAGTCAGTTCTCTTAACCACTGAGCCATCCCTCCAGCCCTTTATTTTATTTTTTAGGGAAAAAGAATTAATTATCAATTTTTATTTGATTCTGTACTCTATGCTTTGAGAATTGTAACCAAGAAACAGTTACCAAATTGTCTAGCAATTCCACTCAAAGTAAACATCAAGGAAAAGTGAAACCATATGCTTAATCAAAAGTCCATAAAACATTATACATGACAGTTTATTAGTTGAAGGAATTATAAATAAAATGTGGCACAATTAGCAGTAAAAATGAGTGTTTGCGGCTGAAGGGATGGATTGGTGATTAAATGCATTTGCTGCTCTTACAGAGGACATGAGTTTGTTTCTCAATACCCACATTAGGTGATGCACAGCTGCCTGTAACTCCAGTTCCAAAAGATCTAATACACTTTCTTCTTGATTCCCCAGGTACCTACATACATGTTACATGTACTCATACAGCCACAGTCACAACCTCATGAATAAAAATCAAAGTGGATTTTCATACATGCGCAAAATAAAGGAAAATTAAAGATGTTAAGAGAAAATTAAAGATGTCAAAATTAACAATCAAAGAGGTTACACTTTGTAGCCGCCCGTGGCCACAAGTCAACTGGGTTCACCTGAAAGGGGGGCTGGGAATGAAAAGGAAGGAAGGTAAGAAGAGATGAAGCCAAGACAAAGTTCTCTGATCAAGGCTCAAAGCTTTAATGTTCAGCTCTCAGTTTAAAGGGAAAGACCCAACCCACAACCCCTCCTGGTTTCAGCCGGGGGGAAATGGGTGGGATAATCCATAATTCGTTCTAGGTCACGGCCAAAGATGTCTCAAGGCAAGCCCAGGGGCAGTTCTGCTTCTGTGTTCTGTGCAGCCAAGGTGGGTAACTCCACCTAGATCCTTAACACTTGATCTGTTGTGGTAAACAAGGTCTCTCAGGCCTGCTCAAGGCTGGGGGAGGGGAAGGACACAACACTTTATTTCACTTGTATGAAATTTTGGGAGAATATTTCTAAAGGTATAAAAGGAGCATTAGTTATTTCTATCACCATAAAGAAAACAAGTAATAATGACTGAAGATGCAAGATTTGCCTTTTAGGATAACAAAATATATTCTATAATTTATTAGTGGCAATAGTTGCACAATTAATGTTAGGGACATCAAAAAAAAAGATGACTGAATTTTAAACTTTAAAAATGTAAACTTGAGCCTATATAGAGAAAGCTAAGGAGTTAAGAAAAGGCACTGACAGATTATCTAGACAGCCCAAACCTCTTCAATCCCCAAACTCTAGAACCAGGGCATCTGACACCCTCTTCTGGCCTCTGAGTGCACTGAACACCTGTGTTGCACAGACATCCATGGAAGCAAAACACCTATACACATAAATAAGAATGTTGAAAAGTGAACTTTGAAAGTTTTAAAAAGTAAGAAAAAAATTGCATGTTTTCATGTGTAGATATTAGCTTATATTATTTATATGTATGTTTGTAAGTGGGAATCCATATGGATAAAGATCTTGAAACTACAAAGTACACCACAAAGAAAAAGAAAAGTATTGAGGAAGGGAAGATGGACAATAGAATGCAGTTAACATGAAAGCAGAAAGGAAGCAATTATGGTGGCAGGGAGGGAGATAAGGGGTTGTGGGGAGTCAATAGATAGGGAAAAGTGGCAGGGAGGAGATTCAAGAAAATATATACTGTTTGAAAATGCAAGAATGAAACATAATACTGTATATGATAATTAATGCATTTTAAAATAAAATGAACTTTATGGTATACATATGGTACACATAAGACAAATTATATATATATTCCTACTTTTTATTATATACAACAAATCTTTTTCTTTCTCTACATAAATTAAAGAAGAGGTCAATAATTGCTGAAATATTTGTTGTCTCCTATGGTGCATATACATTTGTTTTGGACTATTTTATCTATTATACTGACTTGTGTACCATTATACTTACATAAGTACGATTATAATATATTTAGAAAAACTTAAAATCTGTTTGTTTATCCTTTTTCATTATGGCCAAGATGTTTGGCTATTAGATTGGCAAAGTTAATCATCCTATGTAGCACCCAATGAGAGACAAGAAGGTTATGTTATCATTCCATGACATTCTTACTAAAGTTCAATTATCTTTTATTCAGCTATAAGGATCCATTAAGCCATGCTGAGTTCATTCTTGTCAAATAACTGGCCCCAATCTTCAGGAGAATATAGATAGTAAAAAAAAAAAAAAAAAAAAAAGAAAAGAGAAGACCAAAACAAATCAACGAAGAAGTATCACATCTAGATATAGTGTGTGTATATTAAACAGATGATTAAAGAGTATGGTGAGTGAAAAACTTCAAACTGGTCTTTCAGTTATAATATTTTGTTTCATTATTATGAAAATTTCAAGCATATTATTTGTTGCTGTGTGGAATTCTCTAAATTTTGGATTTCTAAACCAGTGTGAAAATGGTTGTATGAAGAGGTCATTTTCTTCATAAACTTATAACATAGTTTTGGTTGAATACTAAGACAGGTCTGTTGATGACAGTAATAAATTTGAAAGTTAGTTTAGTATAGTACTTTGATTTCTAATCATAAAATTCTTTCAAATGTGAAGACATTATTTGGCAAACAAAACTATTTTTTAAATCAATATACTAAAATTTCTCTGAATTGTTATTTTTTTAATAGAAAAAAAGATCCTCGACTAATAAATAAGTGGTTAATCTTGAAGGAATAAAATAGCTTTAAGAATACCATCTACAGTTCATGAAGAAATGAAAATTGTATCCACCACCCATCATTGGTCATCACTTCTAGGATCCTAGAAAGAATTCCATTTTACTTCAACCAGATTAAGAAAGAAATGACTTCTCTGAAAGCATTCTATTTTCAATATTTATTGGAAAATATAATTAGAAGAACTATTTCTTTATTTGACAAAGTCACTAACATGCTTTCAGTGTTTTATCACATAATTGGTTCAATTCCTCAGTGAAAGAGGTTAGGACATTGAAAACCTTTAGATCTCACAGCATATCTTTGATCCTTTAAAACACAGTTTCCCAAATCCCTTAGAAGCACTGTGTTCAAATTGTATTTAGTAAGCAGAAAGTATCAAGTACAGTGGACACCTTGGTAAACATATGACCATGGGCAGAATTATTAGCATAGTTAAATTACAATGTTTGCTTTTGCCTAATGATTTTCCTCATTTCTTCAAGGTGTTCACTGTGGAAAATTTTGTCTTTAATATTTATTTTTATATATTAAGATATGGCTACATAAAATTCAATAACATTTTGAAGGTATTTATGACCACAATGGTTGGGAGAATGGCAGCATGCAGTCAGGTGTGGGGCTTGATCAGTAACTGAGACCTTATATCTTGAGACACAACCATAAAGCAGATACCTAATGGATGATGGCCCAGTGATGCACTGTATATCTGGGTGCTACTTTAAAGGACAACTTCCTGAAAGATAATTCATAATCACTTTCACTTTCCACAGTTACCTCACTCACCACCATTATTTTGGAATATGCACTAAAATTCATTATTGGAAACTTTAAAATAGTTTATTTGAGGATGTGAATAAAATATATTTGTAACATTCTATACTGCTAAGACTATGAAAGACTCCCAATGGACCCAGATAAATGAATTCATTGCTATTAGTCCCTGAACCTAACAAGCTCACTAATGAGCTCCCAAGAGTCCATCTTTGTAGAAATAGTGTTTTTAAAGTCTTTCTAACTATGTTTTAGTTTAGAAATGGCAGTTGTTCTTTACCCTGTCTGTAATAATTGCCTACTTTCATCTGAGATATTGTTTGAGCTGAAGCAACAAGTCACTAATTCCTAAATAGTGAAGACCAGAATTAATAAACTAGCCATAGCTCCAGTGTCTTTGCATTTTCCTTCTTCAGAACAAAGCTAATCATATAATTAAAAAGTAAACTCTTCTTTTTCTCAGAGAATATGGGGAAAAGAAAGACTCAACTGACCAAAAACCTCAAAGTACAGTTTTTATACATTAAAAAAAAAATAATTTAATTACTTTTCTCTCTCCCTGAGTAATTAGCTAGGTTTCCAGTATCAGGCGTGATTTTTTTTTTCTAGTTGTGTGAGTGAGTTTTAAATCCAATCAGAGAGCTGCTTTTTACCAAGAGTACTACTGCATCCTTAGGGCTATTCTGCCATACTAATCATTAATTTGGTTCATAGGCATCAAAACATGGTAGGACTGTTAGTGGCCTTCCTCTTTTGGAAGCTTACATCATGTCTTCAGAGTTTATTTTTACTTGATTTGGATTCATTAATCACTGGTAATAAAGAATTGCCAGAACACTTTAAAATCTACGTATGGTTTTTATGTCTTTAAATCCCAGACTATGTACTCTTAAGTTAATGTAATTTTCTTGCAACAAATTGATGAGTAAAATATTTAGGAATGCTAACTACATAGGCTGTTGCTGGACATGTATGGGAGAATAACCTAATGGAAAAAAAGAAAACTGTTTTTGTTTGTCTGTTTTTCTTTTTTCTTTTCTTTTTTTTTTTTTTTTTTTTTGGTTTTTTGAGACAGGGTTTCTCTGTGTAGCCTTGGCTGTCCTGGAACTCATTCGGTAGACCAGGCTGGCCTTGAACTCAGAAATCTGCCTGCCTCTGCCTCCCAAGTGCTGGGATTAAAGGCGTGTGCCACCACTGCCCGGCATTTTATTTTCATTTTTGTTAGTTGAGGGTTTTTTTTTTTTTTTTGCAGAATTGTCATCTAGTTCCAGCTTCATCAGAATATTTAACATTAAATTTGAAGCATATTTCAATTACTTCCTTGTAAACATTGTAAAGAAGACAGTATTATTTATGATAAACTATGTTTCTTTGTGAGAAAAGAGGTCTTCCAAGGAAAACAACAAAATCTGGCTTAAAAAGTTGCAATAGGACCAGACACATATTTTTATGTCAATGTTGCAGCCCAAGCTGCCCCATGTTTGGGGGTCAAAATGTTGAGAGCCGCTCTGTCAATGTTGGAACCTGCACTGCCAAAAGCCTTGAGGACTAACTTGTTAGCCTGCACTGCCCCAAGCAGCTCCAGTCTGCGGGTTGGAGCTCAGCAAGAGAGAGAGAGAGAGTGAGGACGGACGTGAGGAATGGAGACCAGACAGAGTGTGATTCAATTCTGTTTATTCTTCAGTCCCTCTTCCTAGTCCAAGTCCCAAGTCTTGAGTTCATAGTCCCTAGTTCCTAGTTCCTAGTGCCTCCAAGCTCCAAGTTTCCAGTTCCAAGTTCTCTTCCAAGTGCCAAGTGCCTAATACCTAATGCCTAATAACTAACTCACTTCTTCTGTCTACCTCTCGCCTTTTATATGTCTCACTTCTAAGTCATGCCCTTAAGTCACGCCCTTAGGTCTTATCTCTAAATCTGATCCTTAAGTCATGCCCTTAAGTCTCACACACCCAAGGGAAGATCCTGGGTATCTAAAACAAGATGTTATCAGAGTGTGCTCAGTTGTTGTAGACTATTGTAATCAAGTCTCTTGTCAGGGTATATGGCTCAAGATGGCTGCAAGGATGATAGTCACCTTCTGTCGGCTCCCCACACATCAAGGCTGGATAAGGCAAGCCAGTAAGAGGAAAAGAGTCCCAAAATCAGGCAAAAAAAAAAAAATCAGAGACAGCTACCACTCCCACTGATGGGAATTCCACAAGAACCCAGAACGACACAACTGTGACATATATTCAGAGGACCTAGGTCAAACCTATACAAAGCCCCCTCACCTCTGTGAGCTCACTCAAGTCCTGATCTATCTACACTCTGGGCCATGTTCTTCTGGTGTCCTTTATCACTCTAGCTTCTCCAAACCCTTCCTTCCCCTCGTCTGCAGAACCTTATATCCCTGATCTCTCCAAGATTTTTAACATGAAGGATGTTGGGTTTTGTCAAAAGTTTATTCATCATCTAATTAGATGGTAATGTGACTTTTTTTTTCAGTTTTTTACATGGTGGATTACATTGATGGATTTTCGTATATTGAACCATCTCTGCATTCCTGAGATGAAGCTACTTGATCATGGTAGATGATGTTTTTGATGTGCTCTTGGATTCTGTTTGTATTTTACTGAGTATTTTTACATCAATGCTCATAAGGTAGGTTGGTCTGAAATTCTTTCTTGGTTAAGTGTTTGTGAAGTTTAGGTATCAGGATGACTGTACCCTCATAGAATAAGTTTAGTAGCGTTTCTTTTGTTTGTACTTTATGGAATAATTTGAAGAGTATTGTTATTAGCTCCTCTTTGAACGTATGGTAGAATTCTGCACTAAAACGATTTAACCTTTGGCTTTTTTTGTTTTAGAAGGCTTCTAATTATCTCT
>JANHMN010000012.1:74645596-74657652 GCA_030674055.1 Rhabdomys pumilio | reverse complement strand
TGAGTTATTTCAGAGTGCTGCAATTGTCAGAGTATAGAGGCATATTTCAGGTTTTCTCATCTGTGTTCATGCTCTAGTCCCAGTCTCATTCTTTACCCTTTCCCCAGATGCGTCTTCTTTTGTCTTCATATGATTCTCTCTTTGGTTCTTTCACAAAACAAATCATACAGCAGTGATGATGACAAAGTACCCCATATGCATTGCACAGGTGACCTTTAAAACTCTTTCACCAAAACTGCATAAGTATGGGGAGCCAAGGTGGTTAAGATCTTTCTACTAATCTTTAGTGTATTTCTATACTAAGTAAGATGGAGTGCGTGAAAGCCAAAATTCTAAAATAACTTTGAAGATATTCAGCAAAATAAAGACAATTTGAATTCAATTTATTTTATATATCAAATGCTTAAATGTAGCTACAAAATATGTGGCAAAATTTAGATTAAAATGCATTGTTGATGAACAAAGAAAAAAAAGAAGAGGAAAATGAAGAAGGAGAAGGAAGAGGAAGAAGAGAAGGAGGAGGACTAGGAAGAAGAGGAGGAGGAGGAGGAAGAGGAGGAGGAGGAGAAGGAGGAGAAAAAGAGGAAAAGGAGGAGAAGGAGGAGGAGAAGAAGGAGGAGGAGGAGGAGAAGGAGGAGGAAGAGGAGAAGGAGAAGGAGAAGAAGGAGGAAGAAGAAGAGGAGGAGGAGGAACAGGAGGAGGAGGAGGAGAAGGAGGAGAAAAAGAGGAGAAGGAGGAGAAGGAGGAAAGTAGTAGTTGGGAAGGTCATGTTGAGGCAAAAGTGGTGAGATTTAGAGAGATGAATTTGAGAATGGTACATATTTCCCTGTATAAAATTTACTATTATCTATTTTTCACTTATTTGGTTCTTATAAATAACTTTACAAACATAATGAAATGAAACTTTTTAAAATATTGATAACAAATAGTACGTATTTTATTCTAAATCTATATATTTAAAAGTCTCTTTGAGAGATAATTTTGGAATTTTATATTAGTTGAAAAATGCACTTTATGTCATTTTATTAGATTTGCTTATTATCTTTTAATTTAATTTACTGAATAATTTAAATTGTAATATTAGTTTAAAGAATTCTTTTTTAAAAACATTAAAGTTTAATGATTTCAATAATTATATAATTTAAAATAATTTTTATTTAATTTTTCATGTAATAATTTTATTCTATTCTTTTAATAGGTAATTATTAATTTTTTTCTATACAAAAATTAAATGGACTATGCCTTATTCCTCAGATACTGTTTTAAATATTTTTTTAAGATTTAAATATTACCACTCAAACTTTTGAGACATTTTTAAAGTTAATTTGTACATAGAACATTCACAGGATTGGCAAGGGTGCTGTGAAATGCTGTTTTTCACAATGATATGACTAGAATAATCATGAGCCTAGAAGATGTGGTTAACTATATAAGATTAACACAGGATCAAAACAACTGGAGTACAGGCTTAGCTTAAGTCCTGGATTAACGAGGCTATACAAACCCTGCCCCTTATTGAGGAGAACTAATGAAGAATAGTTTCACTGTTCTCCCAAACCTTTCAACCAAACTTATTTAATCACAAATGTATATAAACCTCAGTCTGTCTTTACAGATCTGGGTTAATTGACTAAGAATTCACAAGACTTTCTCCCACTCTCAGCACTCCTTCATTACAGGCAGTTCTTTGTGTAGGGTTAAAGGCTCCGGGAATTTCTTCTATCCGTTTTAGCATGCATATTGGCACCTTCGTTCAGCCCTTGTCCAAATCAAATGGTCAGCCCTGAAAACTCAGAAGTGACAATAGTCAGACTAAGGAGGTTGTGTTGAGAAAATATAAATTCTAATTTATATAACATAACATTATATATGTATTCATATATTTTTGTAACATTAACTGATAAACAAAAAGCTCATGAATTAGAAGAGAGCAATTATGAGTATATGGTAACATTTGGAGAGAGGAAAGGAAGAGAAAAATGTTACACAATGATAGCATAAACAGTATAAGAATTGATAAAAATATAAAATAATTTACAAACAGAAAAGGACAATCACTTGACTATTTCAACATGAAGTTTTATCTTGATTTTCTGTTATTTTCATATTTATTTCAGAAAGTTAGAGCTGAACCAGTAATAATGCACAAAGGAAATCATAATAATTTCAGTTTCTAAATATCTGATACTTCTTTCATGACAATGTGAAGGGAATACTTGCTTATTCAGTAAATAATATTCTCTGTACACATGGCCACAGAGAAGGAACTAGGAAGGGAAGATGGTTTGTTTCTCTCCTCACACTTGCATTATGTGCCTGATGCTTCCAAGTGCTCTCCCCTGAGGGTTAAAATACATGAGTTCAGAGCACTCCTGGTATAGTACAGTGGATGGGAAAGAAATGTATTACAGAAACACAATAGTTAATTCATACAAATATCATTCATTAATTTATTTTCTGATATAAATTGGCTTTCTCGGGAGTTACCAGATACAGTTGTCTCTTGATTTTGAGACACTGTTACCCAAGAGTTTTAGCAATCATTGCTTCATACCATACAGCTAGTGTTAATATAATATGCAGTAGGTCCTTGAGGTACACAGTGCTCCAAAAGTGGCAATGTGTTATATCACCAGGAAACTCATCAAGCCTTTCAAACAATTAGTGGCTCATTGTCTCCTTTAGGATTTCTTGAAATATTCTACAGAATTATTCTAAAACTTCATCTATTTTCTAGAAAATTTTGTTTCCTTTTATTGCTATGGGCACTAGAAAATTTCAAGCAAGATCCCATGAGCACTGAAATTGCTTATGTAGATAAGCCATTGTATATTATTATCCAAAGGTGCACATCTTTCGATTATAATTTTCATTTTTCATTCCTTCATCTGCCTTTTTATCCAGTGAAAACCTTTGGGATTTTGATGATGAGAATAATATAAGAATGATAATGAATTCACATTGGTCATGTTTCTTTCCCTTCATATATGTATGTATATATACACACACACAGAGGAAGATGAGAGAGAGAGAGAAAGAGAGAGAGAGAGAGAGAGAGACAGAGACAGAGACAGAGACAGAGACAGAGAAACAGAGAGATACAGAGAGAGACAGAGAGAGACAGAGAGAGACAGAGAGATGAAATTATCCTTTGTAAAATCACCACTTGCTTTTGTCCTTTATTGTTTAAAGTATATTTGTAAAAAAAATCTGAAAATATTTCAGACTTTTAAAATATGATAGGTAACATTTACTAATACAAAAACTCATGTCTGAACTCAATGATTCACAAATGTTTGTTAACAAATTCACAAACTCACAAATGTTTGTAAATCCACAATACACAGATAAAAGCAAATGAAAATCCAATAACGAAATATTTTCAAGATATGCCATTGGGCTATAATAACTAAGTATTATGATAGTCCATAAACGCCCATAACAGCAGACAGAGGAACAGAACATAGTGTGATTAATTAAAATATAACAATGTCAATTGTTAATAATTAATTAAAATAATAACAAACAGGAAAGAACATTTTCATAAATAAAAGAACTACATATTCACAAGTAGGAAAAAGAAATGGGAATTTTTGAATGTCCCTGTATATATAAAATCACACCAAATTAATTAAAAATGTAGGCACATGTCCTAAAATTTTAAAAATGATCATAGTATTTTAGCACTACTTTAGGCATTGATGTTTCTAGTTAAAAATCTAAAATCCCAGCCACAACAACAAAAACAAAGAGGACCATGAATGTGTCAATTTTGAATTTTTCTATTTGTCAAACAAAACCCTATTCATAGCATAAAAAGACATCCTGTTGGATTGGAGGAAATATATTAATGAGATATTGTTATAAAAATATACAAGGGATTTGAAAATAATAATAAATAGAAAAGAAACAACCTAGTGGGTTCTTAAAGTAATCTGAATAGATATTCCCTAAAGAAAAAAGGCACATGTCTAAATATGTTTGATCTTATTATTTGGCATGTTAGAATAAATGTTATCAGAATGAAAAAACTCAAATATTTATGTGTCATAATGGAACAAGCTACTAACTAGCAGGTGATCATCCTAAAAAGGCCTGCCTTGGATTATTGTATAATCTGTGACTGGTGCAAGGCTGTAAGAGACTCATTTTTAATAAAGATTCCTGATATTAATATGATCTTTCTATTATTTTTAAACAGAAATAACAATCTAAGCTATAGCACACCCCTTTGGAGCAGATCTCTGCAGATCCCTAAAGATGTACTGTCTTGTAGTGATGCTATATATACAAGTAGATGACTTTTTAAGTCCTAATGATGATCCTATAAGAATTCCTAAAATTATGTCAATTATTATTAAGCTCTTTTATAATGGGACTGCTATTAGTTCCTTTCTGTTAGTCAGAACTGTGATGAGAACTCTGCCAGTCTCCTAAATGTCACCACTTAATTGCTCTTAGATAGTAACCAGACTTTCTCCTACTCAGAGCACATTCCAAGAGTTTGTAAAACAATTAACCAAACGTCATTACAAGGAAACTATCAATTTATTATAGGTGGTAGGACAGAAGATAAAGAATTGTCTGGGTTTACTAATAACTAATAATTTAGTTATTAGTTTTAAACCTTCAGTGAACCTGTAGAACTAGACAGGTGATGGATGTTTATCCAGATAATTACTCCTGATGGATATGCATGTAAACATTCTCTGTTGTAAACTTCTATTTAAATTTATGATTTGATTTTTGGTGTGAACTGGTGATGAACTTTATAACATATGATCATGTATTCTGAAAGATGTGTAAGTACTGAGGACAAAGAGCTGGGAGGCAGGTAGAATAGAGAGATAGAATAGAATGTTTTCCCTTTCCCCAGATAGAGTAGAATTTTTCCATTTCCCCACTTAAAACATTTCTACTTTTCCACTTAGGGAACCTTTTATAGGAATCTTTTAACAACTTAGTAATAAATGCTATAACCAGATATCTAAGTGTCTTTTCTTCCTTGACTACTGAGTAGCAGGGTGAAAGTTAGAGCCCAGCAGTTCTTGTTGAAATAGTAAAAAGGCTATTTTCTTAATCCTTTGCTATTTTTAGGATGAAGTGCTAAGTGCCAGAAACTGCAGTTTCTGGCCTCAGAGGATCACAGAAGGCAGGTTCACTATAGTAGCATAGTAACTTAGATAAGTAAATTTTTAATATACAGCAACCCTAAATATCTCGCAAGACAAACTCTTACCCCTACTGATGCTCTTCCCCCTCTGCTACCTCAAGAAGAACAAACAAGAAGAAAGATGTCTCCCCAAGCTGGAACTGGTTCCCGACAATGATGAACAGATGGAAAAAAGTATCTTTTTTTCCCTTTGACATTGGTGTCAATTGGCATACACATTATGGAAATGATCATGAGCATGCCTTAAAATTTAAGAATAACTACTATGCAAGTTAATAAACTGCAATTCCACAATTGGCTATGTGGCACAAGAATAAAGTCGATATGTCAAAGTGATTCTTTGCATTTTCTAGTTCAGTCTGAATTAGTATAAAAGGATAATATTTTATTGTTTTGTGTCTATCACATAATAAAATTTAAAAAGTTATATATAATATGTGTGTGCAGTGAAGAGTTAGTTAAGATTTTAAAATAAATAAATTCTATTATTTTTAACAATAAAGATTAAACTGGAGAATGTAATACAAAGTAAAATAATCTAGGAACACAAAAATGAACTCTGTATAATGTTACCTGTGTAGAGACTCTGAAGGTGTCAAACTTGAACTCATAGAAGCAGAGAAGAGAATGGTGGTTTCCAGTAATTGAGAGATAGGGAGAATGAGGAAATCCTGGAGAGATGATTTGAAGCCTCAGTTATGTAGGATGAATAAACTCAAAGATTTAGTGGATTCTATGGCAATTGTGATCAGTAAGTACTTATTAATCCCCAGAAACTATTATATACTTCCAATGTGTTTAAATGTAAATTATAAATATATTTAACATATATAAAAGTTCATGTCTATGGAGATGAGAATTTTGACTGTAAAATCATTTCATGGTATATACTTTTATCATAACACTAGGCTAAATTCCAGACATATTTAAATTTTATTTGTATATTTCTTTAATAAGATAAGAAAAATGAAAACAAGTTATGAAAAATTTTTAATCAAAATAGTCATTCTTTCAAAAGATTAGTTGTTTTCTCATACACAAATAATAAAAAACAGGAATCTCTCTTTAAGTTTAATAATCAAAACTTAAATAATTTGAACTAATAAATTAAAATAAATAGGAGAATAAGAATGAAGTTTTTAATACTAGCTCTTGGGGACCCATATTTGGAAGACAGAACCTGCTATTTTATATAATCTTGAATGTAAATTTATCACTGAAACAAAGTCAGAAATATATGAATATGCAGATAAAATAAATAAAACTGCTTTAAAATAATATGGTTGATAAAAATGTTTTATCTGTGTAAGAATGATTTTTGAGGTCAAAAAGGAAAAAATCAAAAAATTTCAGCATTTTATAGTTACAGTATTTTACAGGAAAGTCATATCACTGTTTGGAGAATTTCCACATGGCTGGTATTTATTAAACCTAGAGTTAAAATTGCTTTCTTCACTTTTATCAGAGTACAAACATTTTGTAGTGTTTGTCAGGATAGTTTTATAAGAGTTCACACAATGATAAATGACCATGTGATGAACAGCTCTCTATAAGGAATTTTGGTCTCAGCCATACATAAAGTATGACATTCTGAACTGTAAGTATTATCTTTCTCTACACAACTTTCTTCTGATTGAATTGGGACTATCTCTGTCTTGTTGAAAAAAATAGATTGTGTTTCAACTTTCTAATGTTGCTGTAACATACTGAAATTGTACATTACAATAACAGTAGTTTGTTTTCCTCATTTAATAGCTGAAATTATAGTGAATTGAGAAAGTATATAATAAACTTCATGAATAAATACTGATATATCCAATCATTATCTAATTATATTTTTTCTATGCTCTAATTTATGTATTTATTTTATGTCTTGATCACTCCCTCCTCCTATTCCCTAAGGAACATAGATCAGCCCTTTTATATTTAAGAAATATCACAGAGTGACTGAAAAACTACAAAGCTGAGCTTTTTTTTTTCCTGTAGAGACAGTGAAACCTATAGAAGAGGGCTATTTCTAGTACTTGTAAACAATGAAGAGAGCATGCATGCCTTTACTGGAGCCAAGACAAAGAAATAATACCAGAAAAGTAGATGCAAAATGCATGATAGAAAAAGCACTCAGTGAGAAAATATAGTTTAAGTTTTCTTGTGTAGTAGACCCAATAATGCTAACCAAGAGCAAAATATTAACAAATCAAATTCAATACCCATAAAAAAATGCAACATCAGAATCACATAGATACTTATTCTAGAAAAGCACCTCTGATGAAGCATTCTTAAATGAACCTAAATCTATAACAATAAATGAAGAAAAAAATAACAGAAATATATCTGACCAAATTCAATATCTAACCTGGATTAAAGCATTCAAGCAAGCAAACAAAACAAAATAACTCTTAGAAAACTAGAATAGCCTAAGATTCCTACATGAAATTACTTCTTTGTTCTAGCCTAATGTCAGATTTCTGCCTGGAGCCTACTTCATTGTCTTTGGCCCATGTCAGACTCTTGCCAAGAAGCCCCAAAGGTTCTCTGCCTTTCCCCCTTTTTTATTTCATTAACAAGACTGAGCCTGTCTTGGGTCATTCTGACAAGAATGTCTTCCTTACCTATCATGGAATATACATTATCAAAAGCAATGCACTTCTGTCTTAGGTTGGTAAGGCTCTATGCAGAATCTTACTCATACTTGGCTTGCCAGCCTGATAAATTAATAACTCTGTCTGGGGGTTCATTTTCAGCTTCAAACTATGTACTTAGCTGCCAACATGTTGGTGTTGTTGAAGAAAAACTTTAACACAATGGGCAGGAATAAAAGTATTCCCAGGACAAAAAGTGCTAGCCTGATCAAGCTATATATGCCGTTCTTGAAGCTTGACCAAAATAGAAATACTGATCTCAGGCCATGGGTAATTTTATCTGTAGTATCTGCTGTATCAATGCTCAGCAGAGCAGCATTCTTGAAATCCATAAGCTCCCTATGTAGAGTTAAAGCATCTAACATTCTAGTGATAATAACAAAACTAGAGAAAACATCACTAGAAAAGAAACCATGTAAAATGGCATTTCTGACACCTCATATTTAATGAAGATATGAGAATGTCCTGAAATTTTCAAAACCTTTGCAAAGATTTGAAAACCTTAGATATCATTTATCTACAAATTAATCTACAATGTTAACCCAATGTTAAAATTCTCAATGATGTTTTAAAAAATGATCATTTTATTCTACAACTTAATATGAAAATCCAAAAACTAAAAGTATTAAAAACTACCATAAAAAAGGTAAATTGGCTTCCGAACCTAAACATTGTGCCATATGGTTGGGTGAGGGTATACCCTCATAGAAGCAGGAGGAAGGAGGATGAGATAGTCTCTGGAAGTGGGGAAAATGGGAAAAGGGGATAACATCTGAAATGTAAATAAATAAAATATCCAATAAAACAGAAGCAGAAAATCAAGGCAGTGTAGTATATGGCAAGGATAAATCATAAGATATAAGAGTACTGAAAGTAGAATACAGAAATAAATGTATCATATAGCTAGTTGGCTCAATATAACACTGCACCATAGTAGGGAGGGGATTTCTTTTTCCTTTTGAACTCTGTGTCAATGGAATTCCCTTTAAGAAAGCAAGAATCTAGGTCACTTTTCAAATGTCATGTATCAAAATTAATTACAATAAGATTAGAAATAAAAGAGTAACATTATTGGGCTTCTAGAAGTAGTGATAACTTATTTTCATAATTTTGTTGAGGGCACAATTTTCTGAAAGATCATAAAAATGACTAATAGAGAAATTTTTAAAAACAAATGGTCCTTTTTGAAAATATTTAGCAAATATATCATTTTGATATGAATGCCAATATACACTGGGAAAATGCGTGCAATGAGCATATCAAAAGGAAGAGCTATACCCCAAATTTCTAAAGAATTTCTATGTAGTAACAAAACATTATAGTAATAAACTTACAGAGAAAACTCAACAGAAAAATGAGAAGAAATGCAAATGGCAGAAACCCAACGACAAGGAACCTCATGAATCATTAAGGAAATTTGAGAACTAAAACCACAATGATATCTCCTACTCATTTACCAATGGTTAGAATAAAACATGTTGGTATAGTTGTCAAGATGGATCAGCAGTTAAGAGCACCAGCTGTACTTCCAGGGGTCCTGAGTTCAATTCCCAGCAGCCACATGGTGGATTACAATCATCTACAATAAGTTCTGATGCTCTCTTCTGGTGGGCAGTTTTATATGTGGATATAGCACTCATATACATAAAATAAATTAGTTAATCTTTAAAAATACATTAAAATAAATACAATAAATGTATTAAAAGTAAAATATATGGTTAAAATAAATATAAAATGTGGAAGAATTAGAAGTCACATTTCTAGAAAATGTAAATTTTTATGAGTCAGTTGTTAAACATCACAAGATATAGTCTGTGTAATTTCTTTTTTGTTATTAATTAATTAATCAATTAATGTACTTTATATCCTAATATAGCCCCTCTCTTCCCAGTACCCTCCATGCAGAAACCCAACACCACTATGTTCCGTTCTTCCTCTTCAGTCCCTCACTTACTACACCCTCTTCTTCCTTTCCCTGGCACTTAAAGTCACTGCAGGACTAGGCATATTCTCTCCCACAGATGCCAGATAAGGTGGCTGAGTACAGGAACATAATCTGCAGGCAGGCAACAGTTCAGGGACAGCCTCCACTCCAGTTGTTTGGAAACCTGCATGAAGACCAAGCTGGGCATCTAAAACGTATGTGCAGGAGGCCAAGGTCCAACCCATGCTCCCTCTTTGCTTGGTAGTTTAGTTTCTGAGAACCCCAAGAGGAGTCTTAGGTTAGTTTACACTGTTGGTCCTACTGTGGAGGCCCTGTTCTTTTGGTACCCTCAATCCTTACCTCAACTCTTCCATAAGACTCCCCGACTTACATCTAATGTATCTTTCTGTATCTCTTTCCTTAGCTGTTTTGGATAGAAAGTTTTGTTTATGGGTTGCTGTATTTCTCCCTCTATTGGTAGTTATTCCTGGCTACAGGAATTGGTCACTTCAGGATCCATAACCCCCTCTGCTAGGAGTCTCAGCAGAGTCAACTCCATAGGCCCCCAGGGACATCCCTCTATCCCAGGTCTCTGGCACATCCTAATGATTTCCCCTCATTAAGTAGATTTCCATTTTTTCTCCCCTGCTCCCACTCTCCTCCACATCCTGTCTCCCATCCAGTTCCTTCCCTGCATCCACATACAATATCTATTTTTCCCTTTTGAGGAAGATTCACCCATCTTTCATTGGCCCTTTTCTGTTATTTGACTTCTTAGGTTCTATAGATTGTAGCTTGGTTATACTTTATGGTTAATATCCACTTATAAGTATGTACATATTAAGCTTGTCCTTTGAGGTCTGAGTAAACATCCAGGATGAAAATTTCTAGTTGTATCCATTTGCCTGCAAAATTTATGACATCTTTGTTTTTAATAGCTGAGTAATATTCTTTTATGTAAATGAACAACCCAGCTGGGTCTTTAGGTAGAATTATTTCCAATATTCTGAGAAACCACCAGATTGAATTCCAGAGTGATTGTACATGTTTGTGTTAAAATTTATCATATTACACTGTAAACTAATAATTATGTATATGTGTACACATATTGACAAATGCTTATATATATGTTTATATATAATATGACAAATATACAAGTATATTTATGATAATACCATTTCTAATAGTTCAAAACTATAAGTCCAAAATTCCATTCACAATGGAATGGGAAAATGTGTTCTTATTTATTGATACAGTTAGATTCCAAATAAGTATGAAAATGAACAGAACATTGTTAAAACCAGCAGTATATCTCTCATAAAAGCTTATAGTTTAAAAAGAACAACAGAAAAATTCTGCTTGCTCTTTCTAATTTAGATGTTCTGTCTTTGAAAAAAATGAAGGGAAAAATTCTTGATGTTTGTACTAATTATGTAGTATGATCACTTTTAAATATGCCAGTCTCTATAGATGTCATTATTGTGTATCTTCTTGTTATACTTCAATATAAATATCAATCTCCAAATCTTTTTCTGAACTTTAGGCTCTGGATATGTGTTCAGTCATCATCTTCATATATATTACTATAAACTCTGTGTGTGTCTTTTTCTCTGTCTCTCTCTTTCTCTGTCTGTCTCTGTCTCTGCCTCTCTGTGGTGTGTGTGTGTTTGTGTCTCTATCTCTCTGTAAATGCTTAAAACATACTATGCTCTTGTGCATGCTAAGCCTACTGCGCCTGTGAACTATATAACTCCTCCCCCCAAAAAGAACATGTGCAATATTTTTCTGAGATTTGTACATCTTATTATTACTATATTTAGTCTGTTTGATTCATTGACATCGTGCTCATTAGCTCAATGAAAAGAAATGATTAAATACTGCCATGCATTTGTTAATCATAAACAGATCCTAAGGAGCCTAATGTCACAAGGGTTATTTTCGGAATTTGAAACCTAATGGAGGTTTCCCATATATAGTAGTTGCTTGTCCATGCCAGCTGGACAATCAAGTGGGACCTTTAGACCATGTGGGGAGGACTGAGATGCGAGAGAAAAATAAGGAGGCACAGCAAGTCAAGAGGTCTGATCAAGCTGGCAAAATTTTTATTGTTCACACCGGTTATATACTCTATAAACAGGATAGGGGGAGGAGTAGAAAAGGAAAGAGGGCTTTGCAGGTGGAGGAAGCTAGCTGCAGTTGTGGGGTCTAACTAAGTTATTCTCACAAAGCCTTTCCATTACCAGGAGTTCTAAAAACATCTGTCTAGTAAAATTTTGTCTAAATCTAGAGATCAGGAGGAAGGGTAACTAAAGTGGGT
>JANHMN010000012.1:74634094-74645496 GCA_030674055.1 Rhabdomys pumilio | reverse complement strand
TGACTGGGAGAAAGCAGCTTGGCATCTCAGGCAGGTTCCAGAATGTGGCGTTGTCTCTGCTGGACTTGTGGGAGCACCTATAGGATAATCACAACAGGGAAACAGCACCCCAGCAGGGGAATGTCTGCAAAGGGTGTGTAGCAAGCATTAGGCTACTTGGGAGTAATCACGTTATGGTCTGTTGTTGAGATCCTAGAAAAGCAAAGGTGTTTGAGGAAATTTAGTATTAGAAGGCACCTTTGAGTCTGTTTTTGGATGGCTGAGGGAGAAAATATCATGTTAATTATGTACCTGGGATTGGCAGCAACAGTTTGTCTGTAAAAGAAATTAGTTGTTAATTAAGAGCTGAAGATGTTAATCAGCATGTTGATTTGAAGAAATTATAAAGGTTGAAAAAAAATGTTGGACATATATCATGAGTGTTAAAGAGAAAAGGAAGCATTAAAAAAACAACAACACCAACAAAAAAACCCAAAATTTTTAGTTGAAAAGCACAAGCATTGTTGCTCTAGGTGTTCCTGTTAGGAAGAAAAGGAAACATTTAAACAAAAAACAAGAAAAATTTTGGTTGGAAAACAGGAGTGTCTGTTGTTGCAGGTCCTCCTGTTGGGGAGAAGGAGCAGTCATGGCGGGCTAAGAAGCAGTGGGGGGGGGGGCCTTGCTCTGCCATGTGGCATCTGGGTGCACTGGCAGAGAGGTATTGTATACCTCCTTTGTGTTTCTTAAAAATCTTAAACATAGAGAAGTGCAGAGGGCGGTCCTTGCCGACGTAACCGCTGTGGGCACAGGATTTAGGGCACGCCTGATTCCCTGCGTCACACCATTGAACTGCGCATGTATAACACAAAGGAACCTGGGAGCTTGAGCGAACAGCCAATCATGATTGTCTACCCCCAAGGGCTATAAAAACGGGACGCCACATACGGCCACCCTCTTTCGGGTAACCGCTTCTGTTCTTCCTCTATCTTACTCTCTCTGTCTCCCCCACTCAGGTTAAAAGAATAAAATCACCACGAAAGATCCCCACGTGTTCGTGTGAGTTCCTGCGGGCAGGGATACCACGCGCGTTACATCTGGTGCCGAAACCCGGGAATATAACATCACCGCACCGAGGGAGCGACCTCTGCGTTCCGAGTGGATCCAGAATCGTGGTGGCGTGATAAGGTAACTCTGAGAGACATGTTCGGTCTGGAATTGAGCCAGCTTCTCCCTCAAGAGATAGGAGTCTCAGTAGCCTTGGCCACCGTGGTAGCAGTGGCCGCACTCGTCCTTTTGGCTTTTTGTTTGGGAAGAAACCACTTAAAGATCGTGGAAACGGGTCGACGGTCAGAAACAGAGTTGAGGAAAAGGCTAGCCACTCATGAAGAAAATAGGAAAAATGCGCGAAAAGGTTCAGGCCCTTCCGAAGACCCTCGGTCGGCAGAAGCGAGAAATTGGGGAAAAAATGCCCTGGGAGAGCTCTGTGAGAAAAAAAGAATTCATGCAGATAAGCAGCAGCGGGCGCTACAAGATGGAGAGCGGGAAAAGTTTGGAGACGGGAATCGCGTGGCTTCTCAGCCAGCCGCGTCCTCCCAACTTGCTATCCCCAGCACTCTTCCGCCTTACGCAGACAAGCTGCTCAGATTCCTTCCTTTCAGAGGAAGACCGCCAGGCGGTGGTAGCACATGCCTTTAATCCCAACACTTGGAAGGCGGAGGCAGGCAAGATTTTTAAAACGGCAGGTAGGCAAGATTTTTAAAACGGCAGGCAGGCAAGATTTTGAAAACGGCAGGCAGGCAGGATTCTTAAAACGGCAGGCAGGCAGGATTCTTAAAACGGCAGGCAGGCAGGATTTTTAAAACGGCAGACAAGATTTTTGGTGCATCCTCTACAAAGATTATTAAATGGTATCCAGATGCATTCGCTCATCTTGACCCTTGTAGGCTAAAACCAGCTGTTACTCATTTCGGAAAAGATCCTCCGTAATATTTGTCTTTGGCGCGCCAATGTCCACGTGTCTCTGTGTGTGTTTCTGTCCACATGTCTCATTGTATGAATGATTGGTGGTCTATGTCTTATGGTGTTCTATGTTTAATGTTCAAAAGATCGTTTAAATTGCTTGATTCAACCCTTGCTCGAGTTTAACTTGGTTTTCAAAGACAGTTTTAAAATGCTGAGCAGCGGCTGATAAGTTTGTTTAACACCTGTAGCTAGAACTGAGCTAAGCTGAATAAAAAGCCTTCCTAACAGCTAATTGTCGGTATAAGCTGCTTTTAAAGGGAACAACAAGTTCTTAGAGTCAGTAAGGAAGCTAAGAGTGGTTTTAAAGGACCCTACCTCCAGTCTGGACCGGTGCTCACCCACGCACACTCAATCGTGAGTTTGAGAGGATGCATTTGTATATGGTAATTTAATAATAAGGGCCTTTGGGTTGAAACCCGTCCCACGCAAGAGACGGGGGATTTCGAACCCAAACCCCAGAGGCAGGGGGCATTTATGAATAGGGGTAGAGAAAAACAAAAAGGTTTGGCGTGGCTGCACACGGTTGGTTATTCCTAGTGTCAGCAACTTGCAGAGGTGGCAGGATGGCTAGTTAAGACTTGTCTGGACATGCTTTTGTTTTTCTTTGTGGCCAAAAATGTGTCTTCCTGCTTTGGGCCTACCCCACCCATAGGTGGATTCTCTTCCCTGAGGCTTGAGAAATGGATAAGACAATAAGGCTCAAAAGCCTACATTCAGTTCCACCTTCCTGGAGGTAGTGAGCCTATATATATTTTGTAAGATGGTCTTCATAATTTTTCACTCTACAATTCGTCTTAGAAGAATTGCTGTAACAAGGTGCTCCTCTCTTAAAATTACAACTAGAAAAGGCGAGAAATTTTGTTTGGTCCAAATATATAGAAGTGTTGTCCCTTCATTCTTGTTTCTAATTAGTTTTAAGGTATAAAAATATTCTTCATGTCTTGGTTATAGATTTTCAGCCTATAGGTTATTGAGTATGATAAAAAAAATTTTTTTTACAACCTTGGCAACAAAGGTTGGCTTAAGATTGGTAACTCAGTGTTAGAGTCATTCAGAAACCAGATGTGTAAAGATAAAATTTAAGAACAATGTCTTTTAGTGAGATATTAAAAGCTGCACTATCATGCATTCATATATAAGAATTGGCAACAAGATTTTATAACATAAAGGTAATCTTCTTGGTGTTAGTTTTAGAGACTAATTTTAGAGAAAATAGATAGTTTAAAAATTGGTTTGTTTCTTAAAATCATGGTTATGCTCTAATGTGGAAAAAGAAACGTAAAAACATAGTTAAACTGCCAATATTCCATCGGCTACAGTTGGTAGTTCAATCGTGAGTTTGAGAAATTTTGATTTGCACATGTTTATAAAAAAAGGATACGCATATCTTTTAAGGTTTAAATCTAAGTTTAAAAAAAAAAAAAATTTACAGTGCAATTCCGGCCGACAAAAGGCTAGGCCTCAGAAAATAGGCCAGAGGTTAAGAACATTTACATTTCTTTTGTCCTGGGTCTTCACGACCAGATCCTAGAAATGGGCACGGAATTCGTCTTTTGCTTTGTTTGTTTCTCGCTAGAAGAGGGATAAATCTAAGAGCCAAAGACTTTTAAAACAGTCTGTGGGCAAAGAGTTATGATAATACTGGAGACATTAAAATTATGCCTATTTCCCTCCATAAGTTATGGATGTACCTACTAATAAAAAAAAAAAATAAAAATTGTTCAGTTTGTTTCAATTCCTTTTACATCCGCTTCTTCCAAGGTTGTTAAAAATGAGATGCTTTTGGTTCCTCCAATATATATAACAATATTTAGAGGACAAGATTGGCTTTTATCTGATACTCTCACTCAACTAAAAAAGATTGGCTATCAAAGTAATCCAAAAGAAAGTTCAAACTTAAGATTTATGAAATTAATGGGGCATTACAGCCTAACTTGCTTACTCCAGTTGCCATTCCAGTAAAAACATATAGAATTACTATAGATATTAAAGATGTTTTTATACCATTCCTTTACTTTTCAGGTAAAGGTGAGAGGTTTACATTTGGTAAATTTGTAAATTTTAAGAGCCCATAAAGTGATATCATTAGAAATATTTGCCCTGAAGAATGGTTAATTGCTTTACATATAAATATTGTTGTTACTTTGATACTAAAAATTAAGAATTTAAATCTTTTAGTGTACATTCATTGTATGATACTTTATTAGCGGATTCCTCTAAAGGAGTTTTTCTACAAGCCTTTGCTCCAATATAGCGAGCTTTAAAAGACCTTAGAGTAATTGCTACTCCAAAAGAATTCAAAGGCAATATCTTTTCAATATTTAAGACCTCAGTTATATCCTAAACAGGTTGTGACATAGAAAATTATAATAAAAATAGATAGTTGGGGCTGGAGAGATGGCTCAGCCGTTAAAGGCTAGACTTATAAAAATATAAAGATTGAATTCCCAGCAACCACGTGGTGGCTCACAACCATTGCTGGTGGTGTCTAGCGCCATCTTCTGACTTACAAGTGTACATACAAAAAAAATGGTTTGCTTTTAATTTTAATTCACGGATAATGAATTTTAAAGGCTGTTAAGAGATATTAATTGGCTAAAACCTCATCTTAAGCTTACCATAGGAGGATTTAACCCTCTGTTTGATATTTTTCAAGAGATACAAGTCCTAATTCCCCTTGACAATTGACTATAAACGAGAGATAGCTTTATTAAAAGTGGAGTAAACTGTTAGTTAACAACAGATCAATTATATAAACTGATAGATTGTTGGATATTTGTGTTATTACTACTCATATGCCCATAGCAGCCCTTTGACAAAAGAAACCATTAATGTGGATTCATCCTTCTACATCTACAAGTAAAGTTTAAAATATCCTATTATAAAATTGTAATTGTGTTAATACAAGATTACAAGGTATTATAGAGTGGACTCATTAAACCTTTAAGCCCTATTTAATAAAGCAAAAAGGGGGAGTTGAGGAAGCTCTACCCTCAGTGCCACGAGTCACCGTTTCTATAATACTTTTCACCCTTAATTTTTTAAATCTGGACAGCCAAGGCCACACGGCAGCTGACCGTCATTGTTTAGAACCTAACAGGCCAAAAGAGATGGTCAAGTGGAAGGATGCTCTAACTGGACAATGGAAAGGCCCGGATCCTATTTTAATAAGGTCCCGGGGAGCTGTTTGTGTGTTTCCACAGGAGGAAGACAACCCATTTTGGCTGCCGGAACGCTTAACACGAAGAATCTTGGAGTCTCAGCCTGATCCTGCTGCCCAGAGAGATGAAGACCCTCCTGCTGTCACTCCTGATGGTGGGACAGGCGGAGCTGAGACGGAGATTCCCCTTTTCTAGGTTTTACTGCACAACTGGATCCCAGAATTCGAGGAAAAGCTGAGAGATCTTCAGCCCTCTCCTTTTAAAATTGGGTGGGAATAGGCCTGTTATTAATAAAGATAAAAGGGAGTCTTTTATTAAAACATGAGGGGAGGTGTGGAGAAGAACAGGCCTGTTTAGTATAACCCTAGGCTGTAGACACATTATTGGTTGGTCTGCAAACTCAAAAAACCCAACAGAAGTGTAATTAGGCGATAATTGCCCAAGTACCTGTTGCCTTAAAACAAAGTTTCTCCCCCAAGGTCTGGCTGTCTGTGCTACAAGGTAACTAGCGCTTGAGGTCTCAGCTGTTGCACTCCACGGGTTCTACCCATTGCACTGGATCAGTGAGACAAAAGCCTGCGCTCTGTACATCTCTGGGTAGAGGTACACTGTGATGTACAAAGGATGTTCCTCAGAGATAGATTCCTTGAAGGCATGTCTAGTTGCACAGAGGTCAAATTGCCAAAATCCTCTCCCTGTCAAAGGCAATGGGATGGGTAGATAAAAGTACACTCATGGACTCAACGACCAGGGTGGAAATTCTTTACAATATCCCAATATTCTGCACAAGGGACTAGACCTCTACCTTCCTCTACAAGAGAGATAATTCAGAGTCGCACCAGACGCCATCCAGTCATTTAATAAACAAAAAGGGGCGGATGCAGAGGGCGGTCCTTGCCGACGTAACCGCTGTGGGCACAGGGTTTAGGGCACGCCTGATTCCCGGCGTCACACCATTGAACTGCGCATGTATAACACAAAGGAACCTGGGAGCTTGAGCGAACAGCCAATCATGATTGTCTACCCCCAAGGGCTATAAAAACAGGACGCCACATACGGCCGCCCTCTTTCGGGTAACCGCTTCTGTTCTTCCTCTATCTTACTCTCTCTGTCTCCCCCACTCAGGTTAAAAGAATAAAATCACCACGAAAGGATCCCCACGTGTTCGTGTGAGTTCCTGCGGGCAGGGATACCACGCGCGTTACAGAGAAGGAGAAAAGGCTAACTTTGAAGAAAAGTTTAAAGAAGCATTGGAGCTTGATAGGAGAGCTAAGAGTCAGAAAGAGTGAGAGTCTGTGTCTATGGGAAAGACACGTGGAAGTTAGGTTGGAGCCATGCAGCTTTTGAGAGAAATTGGCAGGGGACACGGGGTAAAGGGTGCAGGCAGGATTTTAGATCTTCTGCTTCAGGCAAGCTGGCTGAGCTAAGTAGCTTTAGTCAGTTGTAAATGACTGAGAGGACAGTCTCAGCCTCAAGAAGGAGTCTCTCAACCAAAGGAACGAGTCTTAGAAAGAGGGTTACAGCTGGCACTGTGGCTTGAAGGACAGTTGTTAGCTGTGAAGGATCCCCATCTGTGGAGCTAGGGGGATGGGAAGAGTGGGAGGCTAGGGAGCCGCTGCCATCTTGCCCTTGAGCTGGAGAACACGTGGGGAGAGAGATCTAGTCCTTTTGCACTAGGTAGGAGTTAGACTATAACTAAGAATCAGAGAGAGAGAAAGAGTGGGTAGGGTGGACAGAGATAGATGTTATTCACGGTTTTTGCAGGCACCAGCCGGGGCATTTGTGGAGCTGGCTCTGTGCACATTGTCTACCACCTGTGGGAAACAATGTAGGCCCATGCATGGGTGCACCAGTGTGGATCTGTTGTGTTGCTGGTCTGCACCGTTCTTTGTCAGGGGTGGGTGTCTCAGGAAGACTGGGTGTATCACAGAGGAGCAGAGGGTAGAGCAGGCGTGCTCACACCTCACACCGCACCAAGCAGACTCAGCAGGGCTCGCAGTTGGGCAAGGAACGAACTCAGCTTGATTTTAGCAGGGACAGGCGCAGGACTCTCCATTCTGGGAATCTCTGTTCTGGGTCCCATCCACCATGAGAGGGGTGTGGGCGCACGGCAGGACAGAGATTGTAGGGGCGCATGGCAACAGGTCCATGTGCCAAGATTGGCCTCCATCTGGGGTATAGGAACGCCGGCAGGATGGAGGCGGGGGAACACGTGGGCCGCACGCTGAGAGAGGACCGAGAAAGCCCTGGCACCACGCTACCTTGAAGGAAGTATACTTGCTTAGCAGACTCAGCCAGGATGGTTCTTGTAGATGCATGGGTGTTCATGCCGCACGTTGGTCGCACCATCTGTGGGGGAAAAAGCTCGCTCTGGGCGAAAGAGAGTCCGGTGGCAGAGTCCAACAAGGACGAGGGCCTGCAGCGGGGTTCTGCCACACTTCCCACACCACTGGCAGAAGGATCCCACATACATGCAGCCGCCATGGGCTGGCGGCTACAGTTCAAGGTTCCAAAATTCTAAAAGCTGGTAATCTGGCGGTGGTGCAGGCCCAGGCTACACGTGGAGTCCGGTTTTCCAAAGCTATTATTGTTCATGGAGTGGTGAATAGGTGTAGATGGCATGTGCTTTCCCCCAAAAGTCAGGGGGTCTGGCTCTTTTATAGGTAGAGGGTAAAGGGGCAGGAATAACTTAATTAGCTACGTCCCCTGCCTTTAGATAACTTCTTGATATTTAAATCTCTGGAGGTGGAGACCTCTACCTGTGTCCTACATGATTGAAGGTTAAATGGAGTTGCCTCATCCAAGGCCTGACACTTACCACTAAGGTGCTTTACTGACCAACACATTAGAATTGATCAATGGTCTATGACAAAAGAAAATCCACAGGCATTAGAAGAGCTAGTCCAGGAGCAGTTGGAGGCTCAGAACATAAAAAAGCCCACCAGCCCTTGGAATTCTCCAGGATTTTTTATTAAAAATATATCTGTCAAATGGAGGATGTTGACAGGTCTGAGTGATTAATAAGATTATTCAGCCAATGAGTTCTTTTCAGCATGGAACCCCATTGCCTTCCTTATTGCCTAAGGAATGGCCTATCATATTGATAGATCTATAAGACTGCTTTTTCACAATTTCTTTTCACGAACATGTTCAGGTAAGATTTGCTTTCTTGGTGCTTCAGTAGAGGTTGTCCAATAAAAAGATATCATTAGAAAGTCCTGCCACAAGGAATGTTAAATAGTCCTATCTCATGTAAAGGGAAAATTGTATGGTAGAATGGATATTTGTAACATATAAACAGAATAAGAAATTAAAAACCTACATTGAGAAGGTCTCTAAATTGATACTAATAGGAAAAATGAAACTTCAACTATCAGTTGGAATGGATCCAGCTGAAATTGTGGTACCTTTCACTAATGCAGACATGGCCTCATTTTCATAGTCACGAGATGAAAATTGGCAAAGAGCATGCAGTAATTTCTTGGGAAGGATTAACAACAGATACGCTTAAGGCCCCTACATTTTATACTGATAATAAATAAGAACAGAAAGCAGAATATACATCAGAAGATGTATGTAAGGTGACTCGAGTCACTATAAATCAGTTCAACAGTCTGAATTATATGCAATACTCACAGTGTTGTCAGATTTTCAAGGGTCTCGTAATATAGTAACTGACTCTCAATATGTAGAAAGGATTGTTTTACACATAGAGACTGCTGAACTTATTCAGGATGATTCTAAATTGACTTCACTACTTTTTTTAGCTACAACAATGATCAGAAATTGGAGTCATCCACATTTAACACACATAAGATCCAATACAGGTCTGCCAGGTCCTCTGGCATAAGGTAATAATGAAATTGACCAGCTATTGATAGGAAGTCTACTAGAGGCTTCAGAATTCCATAAAAAGCACCATGTTAACAGCATGTTTAAAGAAAGAACTGACATCTGTTATCCAATCTCTGTGTGTTTAGAAGGCTCAGGGCTTGACTGGAGTTCTGACTGGATCCATCTGAAAGGTTGGATGAAGTAAGATCATCTGGAATCAGTAGCAATCGCTGTAGCTGTTCTGGAAGCAAGTCTCTGGACACCATCAGGAAGCAGAGGGTTGGAACAGCAGGTCAGTTCAGCCACCTCTGAGGGTAAATCTTGTCAAAGCTATACATTCTGTAATATATGAATGTCACAACCAAAATTTTGGTTAAATTATCATTAAGATATTTGTGTGGATTTTTCAGGGAGCACAGATGAAATTTTGCTCCTTGTTTGAGCCACTGAAAGACAACTGTCTTTTTTGAGGAGTAAATTTTATCAATAACCAATTGTAATAATTCATATGAAGGAGGGCATGAAGCATCTTAAGGATTACATTACCATCGAGATTTATTATCTATGTTAGCTGAAGTTTTGGCCAGAGATATTTTTATATCTAAGCCAGTTATTGGGCTGTTCTCATGTCGAGGAATCAGCAGATCAAGTTACCTGTCCTGTTTGATTTTTTTTGACTTTTTTCCAGATCTTCAGGAAGTCTTCCCCTGTCATATCTGATCCATATCACTCTGAAAGGGGTCCAAAGCCTTTTCTCCTTTACTGTCAACAGAAATATACAGTCACTCTCTCAAAATAGCATGTCCTTGGTCCAGTAACCAGAAGTAATAAAAGATATAGCTTATAACCTCTTTCCCAGAGGAATTTTAATATAAACATGAAAATCATAACTACATTCATTTTAATAATTAAAACATTTCAAAATAATTAAAGCAATCTAAACAAATAGTGCTTTTTTGCTGTCCCCTGCCTACATGAGATCAGTGCCTAAATTATTTATACATATGTATAAACTTAAATTCTCTTTATATGGAAAATAATATCTCTGTGGTACATATAATAATATGCTCCTTTCTTTTTATATAATTCTCAAAGCCTAAGTTTCTACACTCTAAGATAGGTTAGGCTCCCTATCCTCTGCTTCTCAATCTGATTTTTAAGAATTGAAAATGTTAATATTTATTATCTATGTATTTAACTTTATTAATTTCTCTTCTATTTGCTGTATAAGTCTATTTCCAAGCTCTATTTTTGTCATACCAGGCTAGGCAATTCCTGAAATTCCCATGTGGACCTATTTGAGAATTTTTTCTGGCAAGAATTTTAAATTTCTTTAAAGCAATTTTTTCACTCACTCTTCCTACCTGCATACTTCTATGGAGCTTAATATCTCTGTATATTTAAGAACATTTAAATATTACCATTATATACCCTTTTATTATTAAAAATAATTAAATCCAATTTATAAATCTCTATCTTTTATTTATATGGTGGCTGAAGGCCCGCAGCTTTTATAGTCTGCTTCTCACTGCCTTCCTCCTAGTACCCAGTCAGGGAATCAGTCAGCCTCTTTGCATAGCAGAGGCTCCCAGTTTCTCAGCATAAGATCTTTATATCAGTTTCAAACCATGGGAAGAAACCCCCACATGGCTTGGGCAAGGTCTGTATACTTTCTTCTATCCTTAAAAGCAATTACATCAGATTTATTTTTCTCTGTCCTTTATTTGTCTGGTGGCTAGAGGCAGGCTGCTGTTATTGTTACTTCTCTCTGTATCCCTCCTAGTAGGATGCTAGGGTAAATCCCTGCTGGCAGCTGTGTTTCTTTGTTCTAGTTTTGCAGCTTGCATGGGGACCACATGACTCTGGGCTAGATGAGAAACCAGTTCTTCCCTCTACCAGACTTGTATCATTTGCATGTGTGTATTCAATCCCAGAATCCTTAAATTATTTTTAATTGTGTATTTTTGCCTGCCACTATGTTCACCATAAGTAGTGGGAGATAGAAAAAAGTAGTGGGAGATTTCTAGCTATTCTGCCTTATACTCCTAGGGAGACACTTGCTTCCAGCCACCCACCCAGCAGCTAGCTCATTGGGTCAGAAAATAGTGTCTCTTCCTATTCTCAGAAAAAAATCTATAGATCTGTTCTCACAATTTGGCCACATTTTCAGAGACTGAGCCTTTATTCAGTTTTGGTAGCTGCCACTGAATAACATATACTTTCTTATCAAGAATATAGAAAATATAAAATCTGGTTCAGTTATTGACAACATCCCACAAGAAATGAAAAACCAACTTCTTATTCTTTGAAATGACAGAGACAGTTCAATTTACAATTAAGACATTATTTCACATCTTTGAATAAAAAGAGCAGGGCAAAGTCAAATACAATGAGGTTCCCCTCAGT